>OX376214.1:7604785-8002390 GCA_947363905.1 Lithophane semibrunnea | reverse complement strand
AAAGAGAAAGAGAAAGAGAAAGAGAAAGAGAAAGAAAGAAAGAAATCATTTATTTGCTGGTAATGTAGGAAAGAGAAAGAAAGAGAACGAAAGAAAGAAGGAAATAAATCTGCTGTATACGTGATTTTACTCTACGTTTTTAATAAGTCATTCATCAAACATATTTATGAACAAAACATCACGCGTTTATTCCCCGAAGGGTGAGACAGAGATGTACCTTTAGTACACCCACATTTCCCCAGTTATGTTTTGAGTTCCATGTATTATATTACATGTCTGGATTACCTGTTTGAAGAGAAAGAAAGAGAAAGAAAGAGAAAGAAAGAGAGAGAAAGAAAGAGAAAGAAAGAAAGAAAGAAATTAATAAATATATAAATCATTTATTTTGCTGGTAATCTAGGAAAGAGAAAGAAAGAGAAACAAAAAAGAAAGAAAGAGAAAGAAAGAAAGAAGGAAATAAATCTGCTGTATACGTGATTTTACTCTGTTTTTAATAAGTCATTCATCAAACATATTTATCAACAAAACATCACGTATTTATTCCCCGAAGGGTGAGGCAGAGATGTACAGTCACGGACTTTAATTGATGAGCCCACCTGGTACTGTTTGCATTTTAGCCGTGTAATGCAAATCGGGTTTATTCGGTTCCCGACCCGCAAAGTCATATGTCTTTGTATTAGAAGAAGAAAATTATATTTCATTTTTCATTTCATCTTTACCGATTGGCTAATCTGAGAGCAGAACTACAAACTTGACAGCAGTGACTACTCAAAGTCAACCAATTGCAGGTCTAGCAACAGTAACCTAGCAACGATAAACAATTTTCTGACATCGATATTTCAACTGTCACTGTCTTCAGTTAAGTTTTCAGAATTATTGAGTTAATGAGCTATGATTCAAAGGAGGTCAGTATCAAATAGATTGGATAAACTTAATGCAACATTGTATTTATTTTTATCATTAAGAACTTATTAGTCAACCTCTATGGATAAGACTATTTCCGATTAAAAGTAATTTATTTGTCATCTTGATATTTCAACTGTCACTGTCTTCAGTTATGTTTTCATAATTATCGAGTTAATGAGCTATGATTCAAAGGAGGTCGGTATCAAATAGATTGGACAAACTTAACGCAACATTGTATTTATTTTTATCATTGAGAACTTATTAGTCAACCTCTATGGATATTTCCGATTAAAAGTAATTTATTTGTCATCTTGATATTTCAACTGTCACTGTCTTCAGTTATGTTTTCATAATTATCGAGTAAATGAGCTATAATGCAAAGGAGGTCGGTATCAAATAGATTGGATAAACTTAATGCAACATTGTATTAGAACTTATTAGTCAACCTCGATGGATATTTCCGATTAAAAGTAATTTATTTGTCATCTTGTTTACGAGCGTGCGATTTGAGTTCGTGTTTAATAGTGTAATCTCGTGAATGTATGAAACTGCAAAATTGAAAAGTTTGAAGGTGGCTCATCAATTAAAGTCCGTGACTGTACCTATAGTACACCCACATTTCGCCAGTTATGTTTTAAGTTCCATGTATTTTATTACGTCTGGATTACCTGTTTGAAGAGAAAGAAAAGTTAAGAGAGAAAGAGGACGTGAAAGAGAAATAGAAAGAGAAAGAGAAAGAGAAAGAGAAAGAGAAAGAGAAAGAGAAAGAGAAAGAGAAAGAGAAAGAGAAAGAGAAAGAGAAAGAGAAAGAGAAAGAGAAAGAGAAAGAGAAAGAGAAAGAGAAAGAGAAAGAGAAAGAGAAAGAAAGAAAGAAAGAAAGAAATAAATCATTTATTTGCTGGTAATGTAGGAAAGAGAAAGAAAGAAAGAAGGAAATAAATCTGCTGTAAACGTGATTTTACTCTATGTTTTTAATAAGTCATTCATCTAACATATTTATCCACAAAACATCACGCGTTTATTCCCCGAAGGGTGAGACAGAGATGTACCTATAGTACACCCACATTACGCCAGTTATGATTTAAGTTCCATGTATTATATTACATGTCTGGATTACCTGTTTGACCGGCCATAAATCCAGACTCCAGCCACCACTGAGAAATTTCAGATGGAAAAACCCAATTTAAGAAAGAGAAAGAAAGTGAGAGAAAGAAAGAAATAAATAAATCATTTATTTGCTGGTAATGTAGGAAAGAGAAAGAAAGAGAAAGAAAGTTATTTTTCACTTTTTTATTGTTTTTTGTGAAGTCGGTTGTTTTTTTTTTTTGTAAAAAGTTTTCTTCCACATATATGCTAAAAATAATGTCCTGTTCAAAACATAAAATATACGTATACGCACAAACATAAGTATCGATCTATACAAATATCAGCCTTGCATCTACCATTAATGAGGCACAAGAATCGTAGGAAAATATGGCGACCAACTTGCGCATGTCTGCGCCCCTGCATATTCTTTCATCAACATTTTAGTGTAGCGCGCCACCGCGCGTGTCTAGAGTAGGGACTTAAGCTCCGCCCACATGCGCAAGTTCAGTCAGTTTCCTGACTGAACTTGCGCATGTGGCCCTTTACTTCAGCTTTATAATATTAAAATTAATTAATTAATAATAATAATTATAAGTAATAAATGATAACTATAACTTCAGTTTTATAATATTACCGCCTTACTAATAAACGTTGTATAGCGCCTGTATAGTTACACAAGGCTTTGTTTCTTCTTTCAAAATTCAAATTACTTTTGAAAGAACATGACAAAAATACAACGTTTATTAGTAAGGCGGTTAGTATAGATAAACCTACACGGGCACTTTTGAAACGTCAGAAGCTAGCTGCATGGTTCCAATTAGTCGTTTCTATGGAGAAGAGCCGGCAATAAACTTCACGGTTACTCTTTTAAAAATAATTGGCTTTTACAGTATTTTCAAATGAAAGAAAGAGAAAGAAAGAAAGAATAACGTTTATTTGGACACAGTTCGTGAAACAAAAAATACAAATAACAAATTAAAAAATTGTTTTGACAACAATAGTGTGCTCCTTACGGCTACGCCAAAAAGGTGTGACCAAATGACAGGTGTTAATGGGTATGGGGGACAGTGTTAGTAGACCTTTCATCAAGTACCGGGTACTTAACAAAAGTATACTTAGTAAAATTTCTAGTAAGTCTTGTATTCAATTACTTATTTGAAAAGTTGTATTGTAATATACATTTGATTCGGTTCATTAGTTTTGGTGTGAAAGCGCGACAGACAGACAGACAGAGTTACTTTCGCATTGAAGGAAGTAGGTAAGGATAAGGGTTTCATTTTTTACTTCGTACAACACAAACTTTTTCAGACACCTCCAAGCAAAGTTTCCAGTGACGAAGACGTAAGTTATGATGATGACTTCGAAAGCTACGAATCAGACTTCGATTCTTACCATAGTTCTACACCTAGTGAACAGATAGGAAGTGATGAAACCGATGATAAGGATGATGAAGGAAATGATGATGACGATGATGCGAGCGAGGCAGTTGAGACTTTAAAAGAAGTAAAAGATGAAGAGAACATGTTAGATTCTGGTAAGTTTTGGTATACCTAAAGTAAAATGAAGAATTCCAATCCTAGAAATTTTAAGAGCCATATTCCATCATCATAAATATGAGTGTTTGAATAGATTTATTTCTAAAGTTCTAAGTAAAGAATGACGCTTCAAGAGTTCAAGATTATGTTTTAAATTCCAGGCAGTTTCGACCTCCGTGATCGTTCAGCGAATAAACTTAAACCAGTCGCTTTAGACTTTATTCTGGAGACAGCAGAGGGCGGTGAGAAGCCTAGCTCATTAACTGACGAGGGTTTCCAAGAGATGAGCTGTTCCAGCGCTGTATCTAGCATAAGGACGGTGCACACAGAAGTTATTGACAGGTTTGTGCAGTAGCGTCGTTACTACTAGTTATCATCATTGGCCTAGTCTTTTTCTTACTATACAGGGGTCAGTTTCCATTCTCACTGGATGCTGCTATCTAAATACCTGGCTCAGCATATTTAAGATCAAGTTTATAAAGAAGGATTTAAAGTCCTACTTATATCGAATGTTTTTGTTTTCAGACCTCTATTTATAGATTTCACGAAATCAAAGGAGAATAGACGAAAGAAACGCATAGGAGATAGGCTAAGACAACGCGCAAAGGATTTACTAAGCATTATAACTTTGCACGAAATGTCCTACAGTCTGTTCGAAATGAAACCAATTTCGTATGACCTCTATATGGCGACCTTCGGTAGATCGAATTATACCCAAATTGCTGTACAAACGTTTGATGATGGGATTACTGAAGAAATACAAACAGATGAGATAGAATGTGAGCACAAATGGACTCAACACCCAGTGGAATTTACAAAAAACGATATTTGTATTAAACAGAAAGTCGAAAGTCGAAAATATAGTAAAAATATGGAAGATTATTTAACTAAGTTCACTTTTTTGACTACGCATACTGTGGATTTGGAAAAGAATAATGCGATTAACTTAGATGATAATTATAAAACAGATCCGTTACGCATCTTCTTTGAGCAGAAAGATGGCGTCGGACCCAGCGAAATGTTGCCATACGAAACATACAAATCGAAATTAAAAAAGAATGACTATAATACTCATCGTCTGGGAAAGTTTTTAAAGAGAATAGAAAGTAGAATATGTAATGTTTTGAATTCTAACAGTGGCAACACAGAACTTACCGCATTAAATATTACCAATTACCCATTTAGCAAAGGCTATGTATCTATTTCTCCGAAGCTAATAACGGCTGAAAACCTTTCTTTTCTGAATAGTACAAGCATTTCACAAATGTATTTTTCTGAAACAAAATCAAATTTAATATTGACAGTCCACAAGAATGCTCAGAATGTGACGCTTAAAAAGTGTACGATTTGTCTATGGGACATCAGTGTTGCCACGCGAGAACCTATAAAACTGCTAACGGCTATAGACAATGTAGCTAAAGGAAGATTGAGAGGAACTACTGTTGGATATTTTGTTGCTGCTTTAGAAGATGGGTAAGTTACACTTTGTTTTATAAACTACAAGCGACCCGCCCCTGCAGTGGTCGGTTTTTACGGCATAAGTAGACATCGAGATATATTATGTAAGTTTAACGTATAATACTCCTAAACGTTCCGGAATAAATTCTCTAAAATATGGTTATAACCGCATGAAAACCCCTTGCGTTGATTAAAAGAAAAACGCTACCACACAGTCGCGAGAAGCGACTTTATTTTATAATTTCTATAAAAATAAGTAAATGGTAAAATAACGTCTTTTAAAATGCCTGGTTTCAGTTCAGTACATCTTTGGGATTTATCAGAAGAACCAACATGGCGGGACGATGTTGCCAGCGAGGAGAAACCTACTGAATTAGTAGAAATAAATGAGAAAGAACTTACGGAGTTCGAGAAGCATCGGGAGTGGAATAATAAGAATAGTAATGTCGGATTGGATGCTGTACGTTTCAAGTTTTAAACTTTTCTTCGATTTCTTAAATAGGAGCGTTATGCCTGTTTTCATTAACGTCCCAAAAAGTTATTTAGAATGATAGCACTAAAGTCTCATGAGGTTTGGTTTTTGCTTCATTTACCATAACATAACATCACGCCTGTATTCTCCGAAAGGGTGACCAGGGGTGAACCTACAGTACGTCCACATTTCGCCATTTATGTTTAGTGTCATGCATGCCAGTCTCATGCAATGGGGGTGAGCCCATTGCTATCAACCAAGCACAAATCCAGACTCCGGGCTGCTACTGAGAAATTCTAGATGGAAAAACCCAATAACACTATGCTCAACCTGGGATTCAAACCCAAGACCTCATGCCTAGCAGTAGCGCTTGTGATCACTACACGAACGAGGTAGTCGTTTAATTGTAAAGATTAAATTTCAGCCCAGCATACCTTGCGCTCTACAATCGTGTGCATACACAAACAGTGCTTTGAACATGAGCAATGGTGATCCTACTGACAGCATAGTCGGTCTAGAGGTGACTGGTGACCCGCATTCTATCATAAGTCAGGAGGGCGGACGACGGATTTTAGGACAGGTAAACTTTATAGATTAACTAGCTGTCCCCCGTGGTTTTATCCGCATAAGTCTCGATCCCGTGGGAATGTCGGGATAAAAAGTATCCTTTGTCCTAATCCAGGTCAAGGTCTACTCATGTGCCAAATTTCATCTAAATCCGTTCAGCCGTTTTAGCGTGAAAGCGTGTCAAAAAAACAAACTCACTTTTGCATTTATAAAATTGGTTAGGATTTGACAAGATATGTAAGTTTATGGTGCTTTATTGCCTTGGGTCATAAGAGGCTTGAGCAGAATAAAGAAACCTAATAATGTAAAGGTAATATAACACGGTTCAACCAAATTGATATAGTTTGGTTGAAAGGTGCGAAATTAAAGCTAGCTTGCAATTTTATTTAAATAAAACATCAAAGTTTTATTTAAATAAAATTGTGTACGTGGTTAGTAATTTTAGTTCAGCAATTAAACTCTAAGTCAAAGTCAGTCAAAGATTTATTTGCTTATCTTTTGGCGCTTTTGCCGCTAAAAGTAGCTCATCAATAAACAAGTCTTTTTTAAATTATTTCAGGTTGTATCGCTACAAAGTATAGGCATCTTAACAATATGGTCAATAGTACAACAAAAATCTAAGACGATCCCGCCAGACATCGGCAAGGCATTCTGGTCCAGAATGAAACTAGAGAAGAACCAAACAATTTCTTTATTAGACCACATAGAACTCCCGCTAAAAGACCAACAAAGTGGCGATTTAAAATCAAACTTTAATTTAAACGCAGCTAAAAGAAGAATGATGAACAGAAAGCCAGAAAAAACAATAATAAAAAAAGATGGTTCGCGCCCAAAATCCGCCATTAGTTTTGACTTTGACGGTGACAGGCCATCCAGTGCTGCCAGTGCTAAAATTAAAAGAGTGTTGTCAGTTGAAAAAGATGTTTCTAAAAATTGGGAGAGTGGCATTGTTTGTGAGGATTTGAAAGTGATGAATTGGAAAGATCGAGATCATTATTTGATTGCTAAAAACTGTGGTGAAGTTTTATGCTGCAAAAGGATTCTCGGGGCCATTAAAGTGAATAAGTTTTGTGTTGCAAGTAAGATCTTTTTTCATTACACATAGGTATTGGTCATAGAGAATAAATTAATAATACATTTTGTTTATAATCAAAACCCGAAAAGCCCGAAAGTCTAACAACCAGTCTTACTAAGGGGTATCGTGTTACCTAGTAACTGGGTTGTGGATGTCAGATAGGCAGTCGCTCCATGTAAAATACTGGTATTCAGCTGTATCCGGTTAGACTGGAAGCCGACCCCAGTACAGTTGGGAAAAGGCTAGGCAGATGATGATAATCAAAACTGTCGCTTCAAACGTATCCAAAATCACATTAGCTTCATCTTCGGGGTGTATGATACTTTTACGTCCAATTTTCCAGTATAGTAATTCAGTCAAAAACAAGGGATTGATCACTTTCGTCGAAGAAAGAGCGAGGGAGACGCAATCTAAACGCTTTTCTCCCTTTCTAGCTGACGCATCATCAGTGACCTGTATAGAAGTATCGCCGCACCGACTCCCATATTTCCTAGCTGCCACCGATACTGGGACAATCAGCGTCTGCTCCTTACTTGAAAATAGGTTTCTGCTTACTTTGGATTGTAGGTGAGTCACCCATTTATTATCCTGTTTTCTGTCCTTTCCTTGCAGGCGTAGCATGGCGCTTTCTATCTCTACGAAGAATAGACATAGCTTTTCCATACGAAGTGACAGTTCGTTTCTTCATTTTTGACATCCTCCGTAGAAATCTTTCTACAATCTGTCTTTTTTTCTTGCCTTTCTAATGATCTTTGTCTAGGTCTTTTTGTAGGTATACTATTTCGGAAGAAAGTTTTCTATCCTTACTGTCAAAATCACACTGACAACCGATAAATCCTATGACAAAACAAAGAATTCTGAGTCGAATTATGTAAAAGAGTGAATTTCGTAAAAAGTGCAGTTGACTCTTTCTACTTTGCTGCCGTCTCGTACTGTATACTGTCTACAGGAAACGTCATTTTTGTCTACTCTTCCGTCGACAAAACGGTGCTCATGCTACGCCTGCAGGGTGCTAACTATCTCCTTACCAAAGGAGATCATTCATTTTGGGCTAAACAATGTAAGTGCCGGCCAAACAAAAAAAATGATATACCTATTCCGTTAGAACATGTTATTCTCTTCACTTTTCACTATTGGACCAAATCTGTAGGGCAATTTCCTGCGGAATCTCAATCTACAGATAGTTCTACAGATAATTTTAATCTATTTCGCATAGGCGTAATTTTTATAATCTACAGCTTGGCAAAAAAGAGTATGATGCGGTGACAGATGAAACTAAATATTTTACTTAGGTAATGCAGACCTATGATCTTGGCACTACTTTGCTGACAAGTGCTAAGTAGGTTGCTGAGTCAGTACAAGCAGCGTTTTTAACTATTTGTTTAAATTCTTTTACTCATTTCCCATTTGAAGTGACCTATATGCGGTAGTGGCGCCCTCATTTTTTCCAAACTCTTTTTTGCCAAGCTGTACAATACCAGTAAGACTATATGCTTACTGTATTTTTATCGACTCTGACTTTGTATTGAATAAATTGCTGTAACTTCAACATTTTCCGAGATATTCTAACCTCCACCAGCCTCTCCCAGGCGGAATGCTAAAATTTTTAAGCTCGCTTCCCTCGCTCTTGCATCCTTTTCTGCATCATCCTTCCCAAACTTTTCTGCATAAGTCGATAAAGTAAGAAAATACTGGCATTGGGTTGTGTTTTTAAATACATAATGATATTAAAGGCATTACAGGAACATTCAACCTAAGGAGATTGAAAAGGTCCAGTCAGACCACAAGGGTAGATACATTGGTACTGTTTCTAATCGCTCTCATCAGCATGAGAGAAAAGGCTCCAAGGTAAGATTTTTTTCATGTAGGTATTATGTAATTTTATTAATGACGATCGTTCCAACGAGACGCCTTGGGGCCTACCACCACCGCTTACAGCAGTTTTATTTTAATCTTACTTGGTGGGGGAATGAAATGAAATGAAATTGTTTATTCTGTAAATAGGATATTGAAATCACTTTTACACGTCATATTAAAAAGTTGTAAAAATAAGCTAGATGAGGTCGGCGTTTCCTATCTGACTACTCTGAGAAGAAAGGCCGAAACAAACTCAGAGGTCACCGAGGAAAGAGATGGAGCTATACGTCCTGTAGAGCTTCATCTCTTTCCTACACTGAAGTAATACTGCTGTAAGCGGTAGTATTAGGCCCTCTGATCAGCGGGTTTAAAACGGCCACATTAGCAATTCCTCTAAAAGCAGTTAATTTCCTGAATTGTCAGCTGTCATTAGCAATTCCTCTAATTTGACATAAAAACAATTCATAATAAGTGGACCATTTTACGAATCTCCTTAAAAAACTTACAAACAGATGAATTATTTCGAATATGAATCGCACGCAGATCATAATATGAATTGTCAGTTTGTGAAATTTTTCGATTATTCTTAATATTTTCTTATTATAATTCTGTAAAGTCATATTTGCTACGGTCGCGAATCATATTTAGATCATTATGCAAAATATTGTAATTGCAAAAAAAATGTAAGAAAATTTGAATTTCGCGGGCCACCCTAGCGCATCCCCCTTAATAAGGTGGGCGTTTTAACACCCTGCCAATCCACTTGTAGGTAGATTGATTATTAGTCAATGAAACTATAGCTTTTACATGTAATGCAATTTTTTTTACTGACTAAACTAAATTAATATATTTTAAAAGGAACTAATGGTGCGTTTCATGAGCTGTGCAGGAAGTTTCAATATGGCTATAGGTTTCGGATTTGGAGAATCAAGATCCAGAACTCTCGAAATGCCCCCAAGAAATTCCCTTGCAAATGTCAATGTAATGATTAAGTATTCATTTTTCTCTTAAACATATAGTGAATGAGAAATTTGTTTAAATATGTAGAAGAAAAATTCGTATACAGAGTGTTACGGTAAACACCGTTATCCTTGACACCAGGGGTTTATCAATGGAAAATTACAACTATTTATTTTTAAAGAGAATCTACATGGTAAACCACAAGAGTATTTCACCACACCATACGCGCTAAGGAAACGAACTTACGTCTCAACACGGGCGCGGGACGTGTTTGACCGGCCGCGAGCGCGATCCCTATTGTGTATTTATTCATGTGTTTTGTAGGTAAGTAGGAGGGGCGGTGACCTCGGGCGCATATCCATGAATTTGCGGACGGTGTCGGATATTAAATATTTTTTTTTTTTTGTGACTCGTTCATTTATTTTTATATTTAATTCAACTACCCATGGTTTGAGTGACAACGTTGTTTACCCTTACACGTTGTGGTAACTTTTCTATGAGTTTGCAGTATAGAAAATAATGTCAAACCGCGATATTTATTCCTCAGAGTTATTTGACGGTTGAATATTCTGCCCTTAATGATACCTATGTTTTATCTCCTTCAGCTGTCAGTTACTTCGTTATCCTGGTCCCACATCAATCCATGCTGCCTCTTCGCCTCCCTACAAGATGACAGCTTGGTTGAATGGGAGCTTTCGTTCAGCGATATCTACGCGAAATGGGCGGGAGATGCCGCGGCGAGCGCATGTTCAGCTGGGGACAGTACACTGGTAGCGACATCTATTTTGTTATGATTTTTTTCTTTAGGTTTTGTAAAAACACTTTTAAACTTCAAGAATATTTTAAACTAAATTTGACGTTTCCTATCCGACTACATACTCTGAGAAGAAACACCAAAACAAACTCAGAGGTCACAGTCTCGTTTAAAGTCCAGATATAGTTGGTTAGATCCTGTGAGGAACACGTAGATTAGTGTCTGAAATGTTTTAAGAAAGAGCCACTCAGAATTTAGTGGACCTGTCTAGTCAGTGGATGCATAAGCCAGTAAGTAATTATTTTGATAGGATTGATATCATACATGCGTATCTAATAGATGTATAATGAACATATTGACATAATGTGAGAGATTATGACACATTGGGCCTGGGCTCTGTAAAAGACTGCCACATAAACAATAAATAATACCACAGTAATAAGCTCTGCGCAAAAAGAGGACGATGTTTGTCTCATACTCTATGTGCTCTGTACACGGTTATAGCAATTATAGGTATGCTATAACCGTGCTAAATCGTTTAAAATCAGTGCGTACTTTTCCTTTCCAACACCAAATTGATTAATATTTTGGTTGAGAGACCTTTCAACCAAAATGTAAAGCAATTTGGTTGAACCGTGGATTATCCCCTTTACTTGATTGTTGCGTCTTTCAAAATACTATTAGACCTTTCGTGCACACATTATTCGCTGTGTGTTTACCTAGGTACTGTCGTCAATATTGTATGGATCGCTATGGAAGCTTGTTGACTGACACGTTTTTATCTACGGCGCGATTTATACGCCGTACCGTAAAGAAACCGTGCCGTGGCCTTTTTGTTTGTTAAAGCCATTCTCTTCTCACTTATTCTTTAATGAAAAATAAGCCACCATTTTGTCCCCAGGCCCTGTTGACACCAGAAGGAGAGATCCAGGTACACAAACTAACAAACGAACATCGGACCAAGGAGTATTTGCTTCTATTCGAAAAATATCTCGCACTTTTGTAAATAATTGTTAATTTAATGTTTTGTATTTAAGACTATCACATGATCTCTTAGTTTATTATAGAATTTAGACAGTAAATTGATTGTTTTTTGTTGAGAACACATGTTTTAGGTGTTGCTTGAATTTGAAATACTTCAGCCGAGATTTTGCAATGATTTTTGAAATATCAGAACTCTCTGAAATTAATATATTTCATTACAAAAACGGTGGTAAAAGTTTGTAAGTAGGTAACTCTTACCGTAGAGCCTGATTTACGTTAGTCAAGTGTTTAGCGAAATTGATAAGTACAGTAAGTACAGTGGTGTAAGCCGATCGGGCAGTAACGACTCAACTTGGCTCACTTCAACAACATCACTCGCCACTGTCTTTGACCAATGTATAGTCAAGTCAGAGGCCCATGGGCGGCATAAAATCTCTGACATAATCCCGTCATTTAGAACGTTCACGTTCTAATCTCATTTAACAGTTCTGACAAGTTTGACTAAGTAGAATTTGTATTAGTAGAATTGCCCTTCTGGTTAGTCACTAACCACACGAAAAAGAAGAAGATCCAATCGTAACGCTGTAGACTTAAGAGGAAATAGGGTGGGTCATTTTCTCCATACAAAAAGTAATAATTCGAGGTTCGACTCTCGTCTATTTCCTCCTCCAATATTGGACCAATTTGAAAGATATTTTATAAATTGAATTAGAAGGATATTTACTGTGCCCCTATGTTTTCCGTTTTGATGATACATTAACCCGCAGAAAAAGCTCAAAATTGCCTGTTTAGACCGCTGTCATCAGAGACCTATACCTATTGTACAAATTTACAACTATAAATGAGAAAAAGAAATATATAGGGGCACAGTAAATATCCTTCTTATTCAATTTATAAAATATCTTTCAAATTGGTCCAATATTGGAGGAGAATTATGACTTTTTGTATGATAAAAAGACCCACCCTATTTCCTCTAAAGCCCAAAACATACACAGAGCGGGTGCGGGGCGGGAGCGGGTCGGGTCGTTTTCATCGCGTGAGTCGCGCGGTTCATCGTGTTCACACAGAGCGCGGGCGCGGGGCGGCAGCGGGTCGGGCGCGTGTCGGGCGCGGGACGGTAGCTGGTCGGGCGCGGTTGTACTTTGACAAGCGGCAGCGGTTGCAGTGTGAAAATGTCGGGTGATTCTGACACGGAGGAAGAATTATTATTTTTACTTATTTTAAAAAGAATAACGCGAAAATGGAAAAGGTTGTAGGTTCATGACATTCATAAAAAAAGACATCAATATGGAGAATATCATCGATACGTGTATTGCAACGAATGTAACGACGCTTCACCCGCATTGCTATTCTCTAACCTAGATGGTTAACCATGAAAACTTAGGTGAAGTGAGCGTGGAGTGAGTCATTGTCATCGATACCTACTGATGCTAAGGCAAGTGACAGTTCACTCCAAGCTCACTTTGATATTTTACTACACTTAGTTTTCACGGAGATATTTTTACAGAATAGCACAACCGCTCCCGACCCGCTCCCGTCCCGCGCTGTTGTGTCGGTGGGCGCGGCTCCCGCTCCGCGCCCGACCCGCGCCCGCGTTCTGTTTGTTGACATCCATATAATTCCTTGAATTACAATTTATGACACCCGCCGTACTCCCGCGCCCGACCCGCTCCCGTCCCGCGCTGTTGTGTCGGCGGGTGGTATTTGTACAAAAGGATACCCTGTTTATAAAATAAATAAAAAAATATTAAGTACAAGTTATCTACAAATGTATATAAGTATGGCATTTAATTTTGAAAGAATCGCTAATTCCTCTTCTTCACCGCATTTTCATTTTTACTCTTCCTTGAAACTCTTCTGACACACGCTTTGACAGCGAACTGCAAGAGCGCGATGAGCACCGCGAACACTGCGAGGATAGCGAGCACGAGGTCGAGCATCCAGCGCTCGTACCAGCTGTACTTTAAAGAAAGAGAGCGGAGGTGGTATGCTCCTGAAAAATAATATTGGGTCTGATAAACAGTAAAAGAAAATATTATAAACTAGCTGCGCCCCGCGGTTTCACCCGCGTAAGTCTCGATCCCGTGGAATTATCGGGATAAAAAGTATCCTATGTCCTATTCCAGGTCATGGTCTACCCCTATATGTGAGCATCATAATTATATCTAATAATTAATTTATTTGTCATTGCTCCATTTATAATTCTTTTTACCTTTTGAGGTACAGTAATCTTATTGTAGGTGCATCGTATTCATATATAATTATGTAATTCATGTATACAAAATATTGTAAAACATTTTAAAAAGAGTAACGGTGGAGTTTCTTGCCCATTCTTTTCCATACGAAAACTACCTTTTGGAAGGGGCAACTAGAATCAGTTCTATTTCTTTGTTTTTGACGTTCAAAAGTGCCTTTTATGTGCTATTTGAAATAAATTGTTTGCCTTCGACCCTGTGCCAAATTTCATCCAAATCCGTTCAGCCGTTTTAGCGTGAAGGCGTAAGAAACAAACATCGTCATCCTGAGGATGCCTCGTTGAGGGGTGAAACACGTGTTGATTTCTTACAGGGTTTTTTATGACTCTTGAAGAATAGTTAAGCGGAATAGGTTACTAAATATATCTACGTCTATTTTATTTTTTAGACGACGTTCACCAACCAATCCTCAGGCCATAGATTTTCAGATGCTATATGATTTGAGATGATGATAAGGCCGGACTTACCTTTGCTTTCAATAGCCAGTTTCACGTAGAAAGCGATCAGGTCTGATGGCGGTGCGGGCCGCGCGCGGAATATCTTCGATAAGTATTGTGCTTTATTGTAGTAACTGTAACCAAGAAAATTAATCTTCATATTCATACAGATACACTGAGTAAATGTAGTCCAAGTCCTGAAAGCGAATTTGTGAACAAATCAAACCTACTAGATTTGAGAACAGATGCCAAGTACCTTCTCTCTTCTTCCAGTAATCAAGTACCCGGAACCGAACTAGTTAGATTATCTTAAAAATTTTCACTCGCAAAAAAAAGGTTAAGTTAGGTTAGGTTAGAACTGTGACCACCTACGCACGAGCCGAGCAAGCGAAGCGAGCGGTGCCGCGGTAGTGGCCGGCGCGAGTGGAAAAACGATTATAATAAATAGAAAAATAAAACTTTAGTTTGGGTTAGTTAGTTGGGGTACTGGATACTATAAGGATTTCCATAAACGCCGCCGCCGACACCGGGTAAGCAGCCGATGATTTCGGCTGCCGATGCCGGCAGCGGCAGCGGAGGCACTTCCTTTATTTTAACTTTCATGTTTTTATGTTTTATTAAATGTAGCTGTTACTAAATACCTATATTCTGCGGGAACACATAGGTAATGAACTAACTTTCAGGTGAGAGAGTGGTCAAATGGAAGACTCTGGATTTGTTTTTTATTTTTTTATCTATTACATAATCAGCCTATAATGTTCCCACTGCTGGGCCTCCATACAGGCCTCCTCTTTGTGAGAGGGAGTGGGCCGTAATCCACCACGCGGGCCCAGTGCGGGTTGGTAGATGTCACATGTCTTCGAATTTTTGGTTCTAGGACATGCCGGTTTCCTCACGATGTTTTCCTTCACCGTCTTTTGAGAGCAGTGGTGATGAAATTATTTACACAAAGTAAAGCGCCTGTCAGGGCTCGAACCTACGTCCTACAACTCGTAAGTCGCGGCATGTGGGAGGCCTTTGTCCAGTTGTGGAATGATGGAGGCTGGCAGAAATCTATGCGTGTACCTACTTACCTATCATTACTCAGCAACTCTTGGAGCGCCACCCCCAATTCCTCAGCCACATCTGGATGGAAGTCGACTCTCAACGCGTACCCAGCGCGTCTGGCTCGTTCAGCGTTCCCTGGCTGGTCTCCGAAGACTGGAACTGCTAGGAGAGGCACTCCAGCATGGACGGCTTCAAGGGTGCTTAGTAAACCACCATGGGTTATGAAGGCCTTGATGTTTTTATGGGCTGAAAAGTTAAGACATGACATACTGATAAGACACCCTTCCTAAATACTAGATGCAATGTGCGCTTTTGTAATTTTTGATTATATTATCGTGTATCCACATCCATAAATTGTATGTAAATATGTGCACGTTATAATGTTATCATGGAGAGTAAAAAACCGTCGTTTAAAAAATAAGTGAGTTTCTGACTTTTTTGAGAATAAAATATCTTCTAACTTTAGTAGACAGTAACGTTGTGTCAGGCGTCGTCCTATTTGGCGAAGATCGCACGATGACACGATGCGTTCTCGTCGTGCGATGAGTTCAAACATACAGATTTCATCAGAGTGTCCTATTTGAACCATGCAAGTAATCGTGCGAGCACATGAAATGCTTAATAACGATCGTGCGATCATGTAATCAAAGCAACAGATCTCTTTTGAGTGTCCTAATCGGTTACCTACGCGATGCGTCGACGATCTCTGTAAAGAGCCATGGTTAAAGTGGCGTGAGCGCGACGCCAGCCATCGCGCGACGGCATCACACGATGGACATCGCGCGATCTATTAGGACACCTGTTAGGTCATCGCACGACCACTTTGATCGTGAGATGAAAAACGCATCGCGCCATCGTACGATCGCTCCCAATTAGGACGCCGCCTCATGCCATGCCATGTGGTCGATGAGAGCCATTCATCATTCGGTTGTGCCAGTTTCCCCTCTGATTAAGATGAGAGTGGAAACTGGTACAATCGAAGATAGGTCTCCTGCAGGCGTAGCATGAGCACCGTTTTGTCGACGGAAGAGTAGACAAATATGACGTTTCCTGTAGACAGTACAAGACGGCAGCAAAATAGAAAGAGTCAACTGCACTTTTTACGAAATTCACTCTTTTACATAATTCGACTCAGAATTCTTTATTTTATCATAGAATTTATCGGTTATCAGTGTGATTTTGACAGTAAGGATAGAAAACTTTCTTCCGAAATAGTCTACATATAAAAAGACCTAGACAAAGATCGTTAGAAATGAAAGACAAAATGACAGATTGTAGAAAGATTTCTACGGTGGATGTCAAAAATTAAGAAACGAACTGTCACTTTGTATAGAAAAAGCTATGTCTATTCTTCGTAGAGATAGAAAGCGCCATGCTACGCCTGCAGTGAGTGCAGTTAAAAGACGGGCACAATCAGTCACACACACACACACACCCTCTAACACACACAATACAACACACTCACATATACACAACACGCACACACATAAATATAAACCATTTTAATGTTAATAAAAAATGTTGATGATGAGGCAGAAACTGCAAATGGACACTCTGTATTTTGTCCGTTTTTATCACCACCATAAGTTAGCCCTTATTAGTGTATAATTCGACGGCATGTGAACCCAAGTCAGTCCACTAACCACGCGAAAAACAAACAAACAATACATTGTGTTCTCGGATACATGGATGACGATCTTGTCTGATACCAGTATATTTTTGAATTTCCATGACATGAACGGATGAATGTGCAGTGAAAGTGAATAACGGTTTTAGGTAATAACTGATGGCCATATTTGTATAAGTTAGAACAGCGTAGGTCTCACTAAAGAACAAAAAACTTGGCCCTAAAAACGTTACCGAGCACGCTAGTCTGTGGCAGCCAGGGCCGCACGTGCACGTTGGGTGGCAGGCCGGTAAGCGGCTCCTCGAACTTCCACAGCACGGTGTAGGGCAGGGAGGAGAACAGCTGTAGCAGGACCGCGCGTGTGTGCGGCTTCAACTCAGCAGACTTTAACACCGAGCCCATGCTGAAGTACACTACACCCTTGGGGGAGCCGTCCAGGAGGTCTTGCAAGTCCTGAAATATATATAGCTCTTCGTGAAAGGAAAGCTAATGTTGGGTAGTATTTGTAACGGGAAGAAGCCGTTCCATTTTGGAACTCATGTCAGTAAAATTATATATCTGATTGTAACTCCGTGATTGACAAAATGATCTGTGAGGTTTGGACCCATTATACGATACCTATTAGTTGCTACAATCACTGCTGAGATTGACAAATATCCTACCGTCTTATATGATGATCATTCTTTGAATTAATCATATTATTATGAAGTCTCTCGTCCATCAGCGTTTTTGTTTTTTTTCGGAAAAGTTGTTACTAAAACCAAAAGATTAGCAACACGCATCTTTTATGATTGCTGCCTAAATTATTTCCTATTTTCGATACGATCTAGAGAGGAGACCTGAGTCCCACCGTTTAACCATACCTTAGGCAACGGAGCAGGCTTATCATCAATATGATAACCAGCAATGTTGATAGCATTCGGAGGCAGACTGAGCGCCGGTCCTATAGACTCGTGTGAGTTGGCGAGTAGGATGGACACGTTGTGCTGTGCCTCATGAAATGGGGGGAGAGGCACGCCACGCTCAGCTGCTAAAGGAGCGTAGATTTCCTCGTAAATGGCGGCCTGGCGGGGTTCATCGAACCTGAAGATTATAGAGAAAGAATTTTACCATCTAAGGAAGCTCAAATAAACTTTCCTCGTGAATAACATAATCTGGGGAGAATGAAAGGTTATAAGGGCTCGTAGTGACAAAAATCCCATGCTTTTCCACTGTCACCATAAGTCGCGACACGTCGATATAGTCGCATGCTCCCAAATACCGTTGCTACGTTTTAATAGATCCAAAATTCCAAACTTGAAGAACTTTCCAAGTATGAGATGCCTTCTTTATCGTAGACCCCTAAGTGAGGAAACTCAAGAAACAGTAGGTCATTCAGTATCGACACAGTAACTAACTGAATCAGAATTGCTCATGCCATGGCAGTCCAGGGCAAGGTAATGAAGTGTTAGCGGGAGTGACTGCACGAAAATGCTCCGAATGTTCATTACCCGACTGCCCCAGAAGGAGGGTAATGTTTTTCGAGAGTATGTATGTATGTATGTTTGTATGTATATTTCTTTGGCACGCTCTGTAGCCTAAACGGCTTGATGGATTTTAACATTAGAGGTGTCGTTAGATTCGTCTTAATTGTGGTAGTGACATAGGCTATAATTTTTTTATATATTTCATCTGCAAACAAAAAAAAAAGGGAGCGGATGGTTTTTTTTTTAATAAATTACAATATTGGTATCAAATAAAAGCTAGTAGTTAAGTAATTCCAAAAATATAATTTAATTTTAAAAAAAAGATTGAAATAAAACATAATTATATAAACAACAAAAAACCCGCCTGCAAAAACGCATAACTTAAAAGAGAAAAACAAGCATTATAATCTGTAGAATTTTGATATTACAGGCGGGGAACAAACCAATAACCTGAAATATTGTGTAACTTTTGTTTGTTCCCCGCCTGTAATACCAAAATTCTACAGATTATAATGCTTGTTTTTCTCTTTTAAGTTATGCGTTTTTGCAGACGTGTTTTTGTTTTTTAAATAATTTGGTTTTATTAAAGTATTTCGCCTTTCGAAGATGTTATTATAGATTTACTAATCTAGCTGTTACTTACCAGCTGTCCACAGTCATGAGCAAGTAAAACAGTCCATTCAGCATTCGCCGGCCCGTACTCATGGGCATCGGGGAATCGTTGAAGTGCAGAGGCACTGTGTTTATGGACCGGACCTCATCTACCAGAGCCTCCAGGTTTGGGTGGACTCCTATAGAACTGAGTAGAATCCAGGGAACTTGCTGGATGGCGGCGTAGCTGAAAAATACAGGGTTAAATTATGATTATAATTACTGATTACAGCAGAGGAGGAGATGAGGTCGTTGGTACGTAATACCAGCCGCACGGGTTGATCCATCAGGTTTAACTACGCTTGCCGGGGTTGGTCCGTGGATGGGTGACCATCTCTACATATCGGGACTCCTCCGTGCCTCGGAAAGCACGTTAAGCCGTTGGTCCCGGCTGTCATTTATGGATCTTTGACAGTTGTTACGGGTCGTCAGAAGCTCGATAGTCTGACAACCAGTCTTACCAAGGGGTATCATTTAGTCAGTTACTGGGATGAGCTGAATATTGTTTGTAGACTTACTTTAGTTAAGGGGAACCTAGGGGTTCGTGACGCAGTAATAACAGCCACACAGGATGATCGATCAAATAAAGCTATGCTTGCCGAGGCCGGTCCGTTGATAGGTGACCATTTTTACATACTGAGACCTCCGTTCCTGAGCACGTTGAGCTGTTCGTACCGACTTCCATTCGTGCATCTTTGACTGCCGTTACGGATCGTCGGAAGCAGAAAAAATTGAATTAAATACCAAGGTAGACTCACCCAGCTTCAAATTCATTGATGAACCACGTAGAGATCACCGCATCGAACTGCTGTTCCACCAGCACCTTCCGAAGTTCTGGAGTCTCGGCAGAAGTCCGGGACACATTTCTCGCAAAATTCCTGATGAAGCTTATACTATTGCCAGAGTTCATCATATCAACGGCTGTGGAGAAGTAATCTTTTATAATAACCCCATTGATATTATTACCAGTTTTGACCAGCCGCGGACCTATGCATCAGGTATTTCGACCTTGTTACCCCTGGGTGTGTTTTGCCATTTCTTCTCAGGGGTAGTTAGAAAGGAAATGTCGACTCCATCTAGCTTATATTCTTAATATGATGTGTCAAAGTGATTCCGATATCATATTTACAGCATAAACAATTTCATTTCATTACAGTATACGAAGTCGAACCTCATTCAAGCGACCATCACCACCTTCACCGCCATCACGTTCATCCAAGTGAAAGGTTTGTAAATGTCACGAACCACGGTTTGTAAATGATGTCATTTTGGTCTGACATTGCCAGCAGAACTGAGAGCCTCGACAAGTGACAATCGCTTCCAAAGCGTTTCTTATTTCTAGAAGGACTTTCAACAGGATTGACATAAGCTTCTCGATAGCTTAGTCAATCCCATCATCGTTATCGCTGATAGAATGTCACTTTGTCTAGGGCCTCTGACGATTAATCATTGTCCTCTGTCATGCTGTTATATCGCTAAACGCTGAATATTATTTACTTACATTTAAAAATCTCCCGGGTAGCTGGGAGATCTATTTTCGTCAGGTTTGCATGAACATCCTTTTGCTCATATGGAGTGGCCCAAGTTATCTGAAAAAACAAATGCATGTCTGTCATACCAACGATGGGTTATGATATGAATTAGAAAGGACCTATCCAAAGGATTCATACATCATTTTTAGCAATACTTAAGGATTTTTTATATATATTTTTTACATATCAGGGGCCTCATCTCCAGGTTCTTCAACGAAAATACTGGCCCGCGCGATAGTAATTTGATACTCTGAAGTGAACCATATTCCCGAATATTGAACTTTTTCGGACGTGCAAACACATCGGAAGTCCGTAACTGTCAAATCGTATTGTCATTAATTCTTAGTTTGGGTCCGAAACTAATCTTACATCTATAGGTGTTAAGGAGTAAGAAACGCCCGTAATTCGGGCGCAACTATCCGGACTTCGTGCTTAGGGTGTAGACCTCCAGGGACAGGGCCTTCAGGGCTTAGAGTCCTTAGAGCACTTACAGTTTAAACTGAAAAGGTTTTGTTTACACTTTCGTAAGATACTTTTACAACAGACAATATATTATTACCCTGAAGGGCCTGAGGGGAAAACGGGTTACTACCGAGATGGCGACTAATAGAGAAGTATGGAAGAAAAAGACAGGTTGCGCCGACCGCAAATGAATTTGTATAAGGGCAGGAGAATGGTGATAAGATGATGTTGCAGCGGCATCTACATCGCCACATACGAACTACGCATCAAAGAGCGGACGTCACACAGAAATCCTGCATCGCGCAATTAGAGTTTACCGCGTGATGGACATATACAAGAACCCGACCTCAATCATTCGGCAGTTGCCCGCCAGACACAACACCTGTCTGGTCGGAGGATCCTCCCTTTTCTATAGAGGATGAGTGAACTTTACACCCTGTTCCTCATACCCCTAAAATGTTATAAAGTTTTACAACTACTAACCTCATGTCCAGCCTTCAGCAACGCCTTGACGACACCTTTTGCCAGATGATCATGGCTCTTCGTTGGAGCAGGGAATATGCACAGAATCTTGTATGCCAAACTACTGGATATACACAGCACCAGAACTGCTAATATGGCCTTCATGGTGACAGTATTTCAAGTTAGCATTCAACTTTCATACCTGTGAAAAATGTGTAAAGTTCACTTCGAAACTCACTCAAGTGAGCGCACACAATTCGAAAGTGAACTAAATTATTGTTTGTTTACGGCAATATTACACGGTTCAACCAAATAGATTCACTTTATTTGAAAGGCGTCAAAATAAATGTGACATTGAATGATTCACTTGTATGTTCACACGATTTTAATTTGGTTGTTTCAACCAAATTGGAAAGCATCAAGTGAACCGTGGATAAAAAAGTGCCTTTACGAAATATTTTGCATGGCAGATAAAATGATAAGGTATAGACGGTCATATACAGGGTTACTTATAATTCGACGTATATTCTTCAGGAGCTGATAGGGGGGACTAGAAAACTATTGAATACTAATTTAGGCCATACATATGGGGGGTTCAATTTGTTGCAATCTGGACCCTCTATCAGCTCCTGACGGATATACGTCGAATTACAAGCAACCCTGTGTTAGGCTAGGCTGATTTTTAATCCGTCTTTAAATAGTCTTCTACAAAATAAAGAAAACAAACTCACACATCAATCCTTTGATATCTAATAATACAAACGAGAACAGCCAACACAACACCACAAACAAATGAAATATATACGTAAATAACACTCCGAAAACAAAACAAAAACGTTTATTTGAGTTAAACACTTCGCGTTGGACACAACGCCTCCAGACTTAGTAACATTATCTATTGTAGGTATCTCGTACAGTGTCCTTAAACTGATTAATATAGGTGTTTATAATGATTAAAAGAATAAGCCACACTCAATACATCTGTTCACAAAGGCGACGTGCCAATGTAACTGATAAAATTATAATTTTCGAGATATGAGATGGACGGCGTTATCTAATAAAGCTGCTTAAAAATAAGTATGTGCAATTACCTATCTAATTAGTTTTTGCCGTGCAAAGTTCAATACTCAATATCTTTATTGCTTTACCATAATGTGTACTTAGGTAGTAACTATATAATTTCATCATTATGAACCCTGTAGGGCACAGCAAAAGGATAGGAGAGAGGAAGCCCTGTTTTAGATCATTATGGACCCTGTAGGACACAGCAAAAGGGTAGGAGAGAGGAAGCCCTGTTTTAGATCATTATGGACCCTGTAGGGCACAGCAAAAGGGTAGGAGAGAGGAAGCCCTGTTTTACATCATTATGGACCCTGTAGGACACGGCAAAAGGGTAGGAGAGAGGAAGCCCTGTTTTAGATCATTATGGACCCTGTAGGGCACATGCAGCAAAAGGGTAGGAGAGAGGAAGCCCTGTTTTAGATCATTATGGACCCTGTAGGACACAGCAAAAAGATAGGAGAGAGAAAGCCCTGTTTTAGATCATTATGGACCCTGTAGGACACAGCAAAAGGGTAGGAGAGAGGAAGCCCTGTTTTAGATCATTAAGGACCCTGTAGGGCACAGCAAAAGGGTAGGAGAGAGGAAGCCCTGTTTTAGGAGTTCACTTCGAACCTCACTCAAGTGACCGCACACAATTCTAAAGTGAACTCATTTGATTCTAAAGTACTTAAATCATCGCGGATTTACGAGACAACATTCCAATTTTGAAATGATGTAGAACTATAAGCTCTTACAGACTGGCGCAATATCGTGGGGCGACAGGCAGCGCAGCTCTTGTCGCGCCCGACCGGACGGGCCTTTACACTACACGCCGCGGTTACATTATCTTTTCTAATTCACTAAATTGTCCGGCCAGTTAGGTGACGTCAACCAACGGCTGGCCAACCGATGAAACTGCTGCAAAAAAAAATTAGTGGCAGCACAAACTGTGCGTCTTATGCGTCTAGTCGCTACAACGAGACGCAGAGTTGTTGTTTGTATCTTTGTCTTGTCGCTGCGGCTAGACGCAGGGCTGGCGTTTGCGTCTGCGACTAGTCGTTACGACAGACGTCATGACTTCGATAATAGATTTAAAAACATCGACATCGAATGTATTCATGCTGAAATTCGCAATACAAATACTGATGATGATGACACGTGCACTTTCCTCAGCGTTCACAGCTGAACTGACAACAGTATTTTACATAGAGCGACTGCGTCTGACCTCCACAACCCAGTTACTGGGTAACACGCTTGGTGAGAGAATAAATGATAAATTATTATTTCTTATTGCTTCATTATGTCCGAAAAAGTAAATAGCGTAATGAATGTTGTTGAACTGTGGAAATGAAAGCCATTGCTACTGTAAGTGTATTACGCAATTACTCCGCTGTTTAGGTCATTAAAAAAATGATACTAACAGGTAAAAATATTGATACATTATCAGTTCCACGATATATATTTAGCGTGGATTAAATCTACCGTGCGCCAGCCAAGGTTACTTGAAAACGCGACACGGACGCATTTTACGTTCAATCAGTAAGTAAATATTAATGTGTTATAAAAGTTTTGAGACGTTTTCGTGAACAATACTTTTGTGTTATGAATGTGAGAAAAATAATTTGAAATAGTGAGTTTGTTTCTAGTTAAGTTTTGCATTTGTTTTGACAAAAGACAACCAAGTAGCAATTGACATTCACAGAAGGCTCTTTTGTTTGTTTTAATCATACTAAATGTTCTTGTCGTCAAGTGACCATTATCATCGATATTAGTTCAAGGCCCTACCCTACCTCAAATTTTATCTCGCTCGCACCATACTACTCGCGGCCTGAGTGAGTGAGAGACGGTGTGGGGTGCTAGCGGCTGTCAAGCCTCGAATAGTTTAGGTAATTGCTTTATACGGTGAAAATAATGGTAATTAAAAAAAAATTAAAAACATATTAAGACCTAGTTAGTTCAGTTATTATGCAAAGTTTCATGATCTAATTTGAAGTATTTTTTGAATACCACTGGCTTATATTTAGTTTAGAGGTAATGTTGGATTTTTTTGTAATCGTGTTTACGTCAAACATAGGACCTAGCATCAATCCTCAACTTTATTTATTTCAAAATGAATGCTGCAGTTTTTTTTTCACCATATAAAGCAATTACCTAAACTATTTGAGGCTTGAGAGCCGCTAACACCCCACTCCGTCTCGCTCTCACTCAGGCCGCGAGTAGTATGCTGCGAGCGAGATAAAATTTGAGGTTGGGCCTTTAGTAATTATTCATTATTATCTATTTAGCCGGTAATATCCAACTGCTGGGTGAAAGCCCCCTAAAGCCCCCTAAAGCTCCCTATCCCTTTTTCCACACACGTGTGTCCTCTGCCATGACAGGCCATTCTATTCGGTAGGAGTCAAGCTCGTCCCTCAGTCTTCTTCATTCATTAAAATATCTTCTTTATCATCTTTTCTAGAAAACAATGAAGCTCAACGTGCTACTGCTGTTAGCAACTATAACCAGCTCATATGGCTACCACATCCTGGTCCTCATACCAGCACCTACTCACAGCCATAACACGCTCGGGAAGGGAATTGTGGATGCTCTCTTGAAGGCAGGACACACGGTGAGGTCCAATTCTTTAAGTAATCCTAAATCCTAACAATAATATACATGCGAAAGTGAGTTCTTTTGTTTGTTAAGCTTTGATGCTAAAACGGCTGAATGGATTTGGATGAAATTTCGCACAGGGGTAGACCTTGACTTAGAGAAGGACATAGGTTACTTTTCATCCTGGATCGTAGACGGGATGCGGGCTAGAATATATGATTATAGCTAATGTTATAAATGCGAAAGTGAGTTTGTTTGTCACGCTGTCTTGCTAAAATGGCTGAATCGATTTGGATGTTTGGCACATGAGTAACAATATTTTTAATATTTCAGGTGACATGGGCGACTCCGTTCCCAGAGAAAGTCAAGAATCCTCCTAAAACATTAAACATTCCTGACATAAGTTCCGTCAAAAGGTTTTTGGAAGGTATGTCAATTTATAAATCTCACAAGTTACTTTTCGTAGCGAACGTCTAAGCTAGTATATCTTACTCAATCAATCTGCCTAGCCTTTTCCCAACTATGTTGGGGTCGGCTTCCAGTCTAACCGGATGCAGCTGAATACCAGTATTTTACATGGAGCGACTGCCTATCTGACCTCCACAACCCAGTAACTGGGTAATACGATACCCCTTGGTTAGACTGGTTGTCAGACTTTCGTGCTTCTGACGACTCGTAACGACTGTCAAAGATCCACAAATGACAGCCGGGACCAACGGCTTAACGTGCTTTCCGAGGCACGGAGGAGTCTCGATATGTGAAAATGGTCACCCATCCACGGACCAACCCCGGCAAGCGTAGCTTAACCTGATGGATCGACCCGAGCGGCTGTTATTACTTAGCCACGAGCTCCTCGAGAGTATATCTTACTATTAGTTTATATTAGTACAATAGATTAATAAAATAAATCTATTTGATTTGGTTTATTACTCAGTTTATTAATTATTTTGACAAATAAATACAATATACAATCTAACACTAACATTATGTACAAGTATACAACGGGAAAAAATATTAAGTATAAAATAAAACTGTAATTTTGATGAAACTAAAAAAAATTTGTATTTCGCGGGCTAAAATTAAGAAAATTTGCATTTCTCGGGCTACCTTGGCGCTTGCTTCTAAAAGAAAGAATACCATCTAATAATTTGATTGTGCCTTTTTCAGGAATTGACTTGATAAAAATGAGGACAGCCGCAGGGGGTCTCGCCATGATCAAGGAGGCGTCAAACAACATTACTGTTGAAGCAATGACCAATCCATTAGTTAAAGAAGCTCTGATCAAACAGCAGTTTTATGCTGTAGTTACTGAGCAGTTCTTCTCCGATGCTCTAGCTGGGTAAGTCAAGTATTATCTTACCGGACTGCGCGACAACAACGTAATCAGCGTATAATATATATAATTATGTAAAGATTTACATGAAGCGGAGATGAGAATATTGAGATGGATGTTTGGAGGATCTTCGTAGGTTGAGGGGAATAATACTCGGAGTCCAGATTTGTAATGCCTTTATTTTACAATGTTCCTACTTTAATACTATTTACAATATATGAAGCTAACCAATAGGTATAAAGATTATTTGAAATTACAATAATTCAATTATTACCTAACCAATAGAAATTACATAAATTTCTCCAATCAGAACACAGCACTGTCGCCCGTTTGTTCCGCACAGTGTCGCTGCGGTCGCGCGCTCACGGGCATCGTGTCTCGGTGCGCCGAGGTTATAAATATAGGTGGCACACGTTGAACGCGGGCATTCATCGAGGCGGCAGTATCCAGTGAACGCGTGTGTTGTGCTCGCGCGCGCGGCTGAAGATTGGGGCGAAGTCCGACGGCGGCGTGTGGCGTCATTCCTATTTGCTTCAATGTTTCTTATCAGAGGGTCAAAACGTACCGTGATACAAGTTCTTTTCAGAATTTGTTGTTATCTATATTTCTTGAACAGAGGGTCAGAACGTGTTGGATCAGTGGTGGCTACAGATGTGTGGAGTGACGAAGATTTATAACATACAAATTAATAGGTATATAAGGGAAAGTTTGAAAATACAATAGACGTAGAGATATCCACCAACAATCGTCTTCTACGATGCCCTTCTCACCGCTCTGGTTTTATTCACTCTTCTTTCTTTGTCCAGGCGGTATTTTTTTGGAATGCGCTCCCTCTGAACATCAGGATGGCAGTCAGTCGGTTATCTTTCAAAGTAGCGGCTCGTGAACATATTCGTGAGAAGTTGGAAGAATCGTTGCGGCGCTTTTTTTAGCTGGGCATTTTTTTTTTTTTCCTCCACCTATCCTTATTTCTCCTGACAAAGTTTATTCTATTTATATGTATGTATGTTAGTATATATGTATTGCTATTTATCCTTGTTCGTGTTATCTATCCCGTATGTTGCAACTGCCATGTATTTCTCTGCATCACACTTTTTTTTTTTTTTTTTTGGGTGGGAAATCATCAAATGACTTCTCCCGCTCTGGGCGGAGCGGAAGGGCTTGTCAGACTCTTACTGACTAAAACCCACCCGTGTTCCTTCAGTTGCCTGTTGCCAGGGTCCCGGTATCCCTTTCGGACTATTCCGCAACCCTGGCAGGCATCGGTCCTAACGGACCCCGTCAAGAGTGCTGACATCTCTTTGAGGCGCGCGTGGAACACGACGCGCCATCGACCCGGGCCTGGTCCTTATCTTAGCTTGCGGACGGCGAGCAATGGGTAGCTCGCCGTCCGCAAGCCCACGCCTATGGTGGCCGGGAATAAGCCTGGGATTCCCGACGCCCAGGGTGTCTCCAGCGGCGGCGGTTAGGGGCGTGAGGGCGCAGGCCTTGCCTCTCCCTCACGCGTTCCGCCTCCTCCTTTGCGCTCTGCATCACCCTAAGGTTGACTGGTAGAAAATGCCTCAGGCATTAAGTCCGGCTTTGTACAGTAGTTTTTGTACTTGTGCATAAAGTTTAAATAAATAAATATATTTAGTAACCTATTCCGTTTAACTATTCTTCAAGAGTCATAAAAACCCTGTAAGAAATCGACACGTGTTTCACCTCTCAACGAGGCAGCCTCAGGATGACGATTGACCAGTAGCGAACCAGAACACGACGTGTTGCTACACCGAGCGCTGGACGCAGAGTAACAGAACCAGTGACAGTAAAGTTGAAAATAAATCGTTTGGCTTGGTATGGGCATGTGATGAGGAGGATACGCATGTGACTAAAAGAGTGATGAATATAATTTGTAGTGGACGCCGAGCGTGCTAAAGGAAAAGCATCAGTGAGACCCTACCTGGTGCACCGTGGCACAAGTAGCGGCGAAACCGAACAAAAGTGACAGTGTATTCGTGCGTTACAAGTGTTAAACATTGAACTAGAATCAGTGAAAATAGTTGTGTAAAGTGAAGACCCCGTCAGGGCACCATAGCGCAAGTAGCGGACACTCTAAGGTGATTTTGTGATGTAATTTCAATACTAAAGTGAATCTTGTAAGTAGTCTAGATCTTATAAGTAATTCTATGTCTAGTCGGAAACCAATAAGAATATGTATAATCTCATGTTAGTCGATATAGTATTCTAATTAGATTGGTAAAAGTTAATTTTAAAGTTGTAAACGCATAGAACATTTTTGGAAATTACGTAAGTTGAAAATGCACCTTTTTGTTTATGAAGCAAATCATTTGCTCGTTGTTGTAATGAACAGAAGTGAGCCTAGAATCATTTGTCACGTTTAAATAATTAGAATCGGCCCACCCATTGAGAAGTTATAAGCGTTTTAAATATGTAAAACTAAAGTGTACTTAAATATGCAAGTAAATAGATAAATAATGATGTAAAGTATATAATAAGGGTTATTTATGTATACAGAACATAAATATAAGGCAATTGTGATATTCCAATAAGAAAATATTAGTAAGTAGGAACTTAAGATTTTATGGAAAATAGTATAAAACGAGCACTGTTTTGCTCAGAGCGGTCATTCGGACGCCAGCGCTCAACCAAGCAACATCTCCCGAAATAAATGAAGAAATATTGAGAAGTCTTTTATTTTGAAGAACACATTCAACACACAACATCAACATACAGTCCACGACATTCTGGTCCTTCGAGCGGCGGATATTTCAAGAACGAAGAAACCCGTCATCTCAAGATATTGCTGCAAGGAAGAATCGTGAAGAGGAACAACGAATCACGCAGCAAGAGCGAAGAACGGTATCCGGATCCGGTTTGAACCTGCGTTTCGTGTGGGTTTAAACCTCGACCGGTCGGACTAGTCACCCGACCGATCGCTCGACGAGTTGACCGACGCGCCACACGACGTGACAACCCGACGTATAGAACGATCGCCGAGTTGAAGTATCGTCATCAGCCCATCGTGTCAACATTATCAAGACGACGTCGTGCCGAAGTACAAGTGTGCCGACCCATCATACCCTCAAGAAGCTGCAAATTGAAGCTGAAGCTGAAACGTCGCCGAACTGAAGCCGTGCCGGAAGCTGCCGACCTAGATTGAAGAGGATCGACGGAACCGAGCCGGGAAGTTGTTGACCTGAAGCTGAAGCTGCAGAAGAAGCTGCAGGCTGAAACTGAAGCTGAAGCGTTGCCGAACTGAAGCCGTGCCGGAAGCTGCCGACCTAGATTGAAGAGGATCGACCAAGCCGAGCCGGAAAGTCGCGACCTGAAGCTGAAGCTGCCGAACCGTTGCAGATTAGAAGCTGAAGCTGCTGAACCGTCGTCGAACTGAAGCCGTGCCGGAAGCTGCCGACCCTAACTGAAGAGGATCGACCAAGCCGAGCCGGAAAGTCGCGACCTGAAGCTGAAGCTGCTGAACAGTTGCCGATTAGAAGCTGAAAACGAAGCATTGCCGAACCTAAGCCGAACAAGAAGTTGCCGACTTTGAAGCCTGAACCGAACGAGCTGAACTGAACGAGACGAACAGATGGTGGTCACAAGGAGCCAAGGAGACGCAGCCGAGATGGAAGACCAGCGACGCATCCTGTTGCAGCAAGAGGCGCGACGCAAGGAAGTGGAGCTGATCGAAAAGGAGCGGCTAAGAAGAATCTCACTGGACCCGCCGGCATCACCATTCTCCAAGCCGGCAGACACCAGCACAGCAGGACCTTCGGGCATTCAAGCAACGAAGAGATTGGCGTCACCCACCCGATCAGCAAGATCAACGACGAGTGTGACAACGCGGCTACGAGTGGCGGAACTGGAAGCAGCAGAGAAGCTGGCAGCAATAAGAAGAAGAGAATTGGAACTGGAAGCTGATCTCGTCAAGAAGCGGCTAGCAGTGGAAGTCTCCGTGATCAATGACGACGAGAGCGTCCACGAAGAAGAAGCCGCTCCTCCCCGAGAAGAACCACATAGAAAAGTGGACGACTGGCTCCGGACCAACCCCCTCAACACACGGGGGGAGGATACGAGAGAAGAAGGAACCCGCGAAGAACAGAAACAGCTGCGCTTCGAGGTTCAACGAACGAGATCGCCGACTCCGACAAGGAACAGAAGCAGCATCGAGCACCTGGCGGCCACATTAGAGAAGATGGCCCGGCCCAGGCCTCGGAACACGGACCTGCCGACGTTCACCGGAGCGGCCAACGAGTGGCTGCCATTCAAAGCGGCAGTACGAGATACAACAAGCATGTATCAAATATCAGCAGCAGAAAACGTCCAGCGACTAAGAAGCTGCCTCAAGGGAGAGGCAAGGGATGCAGTGGCCGCTCTTCTGCATACGGCCACGGACCCGGACGTCATCATGAAGACCCTCGAGCAGTGCTTCGGGCGGCCTGAAGTGATCATCGACAAAGCGCTGGAAGATCTCAAGAAGCTGCCGAAACCTGGAACCTCGGCGGCCGAGCTGAACAGCTTCGCGATCAAGCTGCAGAACATTATCTGCGTGTTGAAGACGATCGACCGAAGAGGATACTTATTCAACCCCCTGATGACAAGAGAAGTGTTGGACAAGCTGAGCCCGCATATCCGATCCCGTTGGTGCGACTATGCCTACGATCACGAAGGAACCACGGACCCGGAGATTGTCGTCATGTCTCGATTCCTGATGCGCGAAGCGGACCGGGCGTTGCGCTACACTTACGCTCCGGCTACATGCGCTGCAAGTCTGAAGAAGGAAACGCGACCGACCATAACATTGAAGAAGAAGGCGAACGTGTTCAACACTACTGCAGGAGAGGAAGAGCAAAGGGATAAGTGTCCCAAATGTGAACAAGCTCACATTCTGATACAGTGCCCCAAGTACAAGGCACTGACTATCGACGAACGATGGAAATTCCTGAAAGAGAAGGGAATTTGCTTCAAGTGCGCCCAGAAGCAACACAGGCGCACGAGCTGCAAAGCGAAGATATGCGGCGTGGACCAATGCAGCCGACCACATCATGCGACCCTCCATCAAGCAAGGGAAGTGAGGAAAGAAGATCCGAAACCAGCAGAGCCTACGAAAGAAGAAGCGGTCATGTCAGTGGCGCCGCGATCAGCTGCCGGATCAAGAACAGTCCTACTGAAGATGTGCCCTATCGTCGTGTCCGGACCACGGGGGGAGGCGAGAACATACGCCCTCCTGGATGAAGGAGCGACCATCACCCTCGTCGACAAGGACCTGGCGGAGAGCATCGGGGCAGAGGGACCATCGCAACCACTTCACCTGAACGGAGTCAACATGTCGCAGCAAGAAACAGAGAGTCAGCTGGTCAACGTCCATGTCAGAGGACTGAAGAGCGAAGGCAGCTACAAAGTCAGAGCGAGGACCATGAAGAATCTTCGTCTGCACCAGCAGTCTATTCCGGACAAGCTGCTGGACTACGAGCATCTAAGGGACCTGACGCCAGAGGAGGTGTGCTACGAGAAGGCGCGCCCAGGGCTCCTAGTGGGAACAGACCACTGGGAGTGCATCGTGTCCCGCGAGCTCCGAATCGGCGAGCCTAATCAACCCGCCGCATCAAGAACACAACTGGGATGGGTGGTGCACGGAACCGCACCACGCAACGCCATCTATCAAGAGGGAAACGTGCTACACGTCTACGAGCCTGACCGGACGACGGAGCCAAGCAGCCAGGGTCTTCACGACTTAGTGGAAGGCCATTTCAAGATCGACTCCCTCGGAATACAAGGGAAACCGAGGATCAAGGACGCCGATCTACGAGCCATCAAGATAGTCGGGAAAACGACAAAGAAGATTGACTCCGGCTACGAGGTGGGGCTACCGTGGAGGCGAGATGATGTCTCCATGCCGTCAAGCTACGGGCAAGCATTCCGGCGGCTACGAAAGATCGAACAGAAGATGGACTCGGATGCAGAGTTCGCCGGCGAGTACTCCAAGCAGATCACTAATCTGTTGGACAAGGGATATGCGGCGCCGTGCGACGGATCCGAAGAGAAGAGCGCCGTCTGCTGGTACCTGCCACACTTTGCCGTGCAGAACCCGAACAAGCCCGGCAAATATCGGCTGGTATTCGACGCAGCCGCGAAGAGCAGCGGCGTATGTCTGAACGACGAACTGCTGGAGGGACCCGACCTACTGCTGTCACTGCCAGGAATCCTCTTTCGATTCCGCGAGCGGGCGGTGGCGATCACAGCGGACGTGCAAGAGATGTTCCTGAGGATCAAGATAAGGCCGGAAGACCAACCAGCGCAGCAGTTCCTGTGGAGAGGCAATGAACGAGAAGAGCCTCCGAAGAAATACAAGATGACGAGTATGATCTTCGGCGCAGCGAGCTCCCCGTACATGGCCCACTACGTCCGCAACTACAACGCAGACGTATACGGGCAGGAGTGTCCACGCGCGCTAGAAGCAATCCAGAAGAGTCATTACATGGATGACTTAGTGGCCAGCTACGAGAACACAGAAGAAGCATGGAAGGCGGTCGAAGAGACAAGAGCGGTGCACGCGCACGCCGGGTTCACGCTGCGAGGATGGAGCTCCAGCGACAAGACGGTGCTACGCGACGTGCCACCGGAGCTACACGCCACCTCTCCCACACAACTGGGGGGAGAGCAGCCCGAGAGCAAGATCTTGGGGCTGTACTGGAACGCGGAGCGAGATGAGCTGGGATTCAACACATCGATGAATAGAGTTCCAGCCGAAGTACGAGCAAGAAGCCGCGCCCCGACGAAGCGTGAAGCTCTTAGCGCAGTGATGTCCATCTACGACCCGCTGGGATTGCTGAGCCACTACACAATACGATCGAAGATAATACTGCAGAGCTTATGGCGACTCCAGATAAGGTGGGACGAGCAAGTACCGGACGAAGAGAACGAGTTGTTCGCGTCTTGGCTCGCTCACCTGAACGAGCTCACCCAACTCCGACTGCCGAGATGCTACCTGAAGAAGAAGTACGAGCGCATCGATCTACACATCCTATGCGACGCCAGTGAGCAAGCCTACGCGACCGTGGCCTACTGGAGGGTGAAGAACGTCGATGGAAGCGTGGACGTCGTGCTGGTAGCAGCGAAGGCCAAGGTAGCGCCTCGTCGGATCCAGACCATACCTCGCCTGGAACTACAAGCGGCAGTCATCGGGGCGAGATTGGCCGACACTATCAGGAAGGAGCATCGCATCGAAGTGAGCCGGACGACCTACTGGACCGACTCTACAACCGTGGTGCACTGGATTCATCACGACATGCGGCGCTACACACCATTCGTCGCGCACCGCCTGGGAGAGATCGCCGAGCTAACGAAGAAAGAAGATTGGCGTTGGCTACCCACAGCTAGCAACGTCGCCGACGACGCCACCCGGCTAGTCGACACACCTATCAACGAAAAGGATCGTTGGTTTCAGGGGCCGGACTTCCTGTACCTACCGGAAGAGCAGTGGCCCGCAGCAGCGACGAACGAGCCAGAAGAAGAAGAGGTTCTACACGTCGCAGAGAAGAAAGAAGAGGATAGCTGGCTGCCAGATCCAGCCCGCTTCTCCAAGTACGAGGTGTTGGTGAGGGCCACTGCAAGGGCCATCGCTTTCACCGACATCTGCCGGAAGAAAGCAACAGCAATGGAACATCGTCACATCCAGCGCGCCGAAGCCGAGCTAATAAGGCAGGCTCAAGAAGACAGCTTCGGGGAAGAGATGAAGAGGATCCGGTCTGCTCGTCCAATGATGAAGACGAGTCGCTTGTATCGACTGGATCCAGTGCTGGAAGATGGCGTCCTCAAGGTACGGGGCCGAATTGAGGCCTCCTCCGCGCCGACTGAGGCGAAACGGCCAGTCATACTGGACGGCCGACATCAGCTGACCAAGCTCCTTGTACTGCGGGAGCACTGCGCAGCGGGACACGCCAACAGGGAGCGTGTCACGAACGACCTTCGGCAGCGCTACTGGGTCATTCATCTGCGGCCCACAGTACGCGCCGTGGAGAAGAACTGCGCCTTCTGCCAAAGACGACGAGCGACGCCGCAGCCACCAGCTACGGGGGACCTACCACGTGCCCGCCTCGACCCGTTCCACCGCCCGTTTACCAATTGCGGGGTGGACTACTTCGGGCCAATGATGGTCAAGGTGGGGCGTCGCCGGGAGAAGAGGTGGGGCGCACTCTTTACGTGCCTCACTTCGCGCGCCGTGCACATCGAGCTCGTCACATCGCTCTCCACCGACTCAGCAATCATGGCGCTGAGACGTATGGCTGCGCGCAGAGGCTGGCCAAAGCTGATGTACTCCGACAACGCGACCAACTTCCGCGGGGCTGATCAAGAGCTTCGCAGCGCCTACACCGAGTGGATGCCTGCCCTGCGAGACGAGGGGCTCCTGCATCGAATGGAGTGGCACTTCATACCTCCTGGCGCGCCCAACCAAGGCGGCGCGTGGGAGCGCATGGTGCGCTCCGTGAAGACTGCTCTCAGCGTCACCCTGCGGGAGAAAGCACCGGCTGAAGAAGTCCTGAGAACTCTGCTAACAGAAGCTGAGTTCTCCATCAACGCAAGACCGCTGACCCACGTCAGCGTGAACCCCAGCGACCCCGAGGCCCTGACCCCCAACCACTTCCTGTTGGGGTCATCAGACGGGCTGCCAACGACGGGGCCCTGCGACGAGGCTGACAGAAGAACCTGGCGAGCTAGTCAGGCGCTCGCTGACCACTTCTGGCGACGCTGGCTGCGCGAGTACCTTCCCACTTTGGTACCTCGCGGCGAGCCGCGAAGCGACGCGCGACCGATGCAAGCTGGCGACGTGGTGCTCGTGGTCGACAACACGCTGCCCCGGAACACATGGCCGATGGGAGTCGTCGAGCGCACGCACTGCGGACCGGACGGCGGCATCAGGGTCGTCGAGGTGCGCACCAGGACCGGCACCTTCCGACGCCCCGTGAGCAAGCTCGTCGTCGTGATGAAGATTGAAGAGGCTACGCGAGCTGCGCCGGGGGGAGAAATGTAGTGGACGCCGAGCGTGCTAAAGGAAAAGCATCAGTGAGACCCTACCTGGTGCACCGTGGCACAAGTAGCGGCGAAACCGAACAAAAGTGACAGTGTATTCGTGCGTTACAAGTGTTAAACATTGAACTAGAATCAGTGAAAATAGTTGTGTAAAGTGAAGACCCCGTCAGGGCACCATAGCGCAAGTAGCGGACACTCTAAGGTGATTTTGTGATGTAATTTCAATACTAAAGTGAATCTTGTAAGTAGTCTAGATCTTATAAGTAATTCTATGTCTAGTCGGAAACCAATAAGAATATGTATAATCTCATGTTAGTCGATATAGTATTCTAATTAGATTGGTAAAAGTTAATTTTAAAGTTGTAAACGCATAGAACATTTTTGGAAATTACGTAAGTTGAAAATGCACCTTTTTGTTTATGAAGCAAATCATTTGCTCGTTGTTGTAATGAACAGAAGTGAGCCTAGAATCATTTGTCACGTTTAAATAATTAGAATCGGCCCACCCATTGAGAAGTTATAAGCGTTTTAAATATGTAAAACTAAAGTGTACTTAAATATGCAAGTAAATAGATAAATAATGATGTAAAGTATATAATAAGGGTTATTTATGTATACAGAACATAAATATAAGGCAATTGTGATATTCCAATAAGAAAATATTAGTAAGTAGGAACTTAAGATTTTATGGAAAATAGTGTATAACGAGCACTGTTTTGCTCAGAGCGGTCATTCGGACGCCAGCGCTCAACCAAGCAACATCTCCCGAAATAAATGAAGAAATATTGAGAAGTCTTTTATTTTGAAGAACACATTCAACACACAACATCAACATACAGTCCACGACATAATTGTTGACGGAGGGAGAGGAAGGTCAAAGAGAAGATGGATGGATTGTGTGAGGAACAATAATGTAAGAGGAGGGAGTGAATGATAGCGTGACGGTTGACAGAGGAGAATGGAAGAAGAAAACGTGTTGAGTTGACATCATTGATATGGGACAAAGGCAGGAAGATGACGATGAGCATCCTAACAACTGAAAATATTCGCAACTGCCATCTTAGATTTACATTTTGACTCCACGATCGGTTTTCGCACCCTCGAAAACTATGAAAACGACACCCATCACGAAAAGATTGAAAATTTTCGCAGCCGCCATTTTGGATTTTCGTTTCGACCAAATTTACACTTACTCTCTCTCTCTCGGCATGCAGTGTACTCAGGCCGATGTGTAAAATTGTATCCCACGACACTATAATCACTTTCCTCTTTTCTTTTGTTTTTATGTCGGCGATCTCTCTTACCTCTCTCTTCTCTTTGAATTAGAAGAAGACAGTCGCAAGTGTTAACACGTTTAGCTTTACGATTTCTGCCAGTTTACAAGCCGCGTTAAAGAAAGAGAGTTTACCTATTACTTAGATAAAGAATTTAATGATTTTTGCTTTAAAACGTGGAGCATTACTAGAAAATCGTGTCAACGTAAATGTCGTGACGTTATTTATTATTATTACCTATAGCATATGAGTTTGCATTTGTGGCCTTGTCGCTACCTACCTACATTTTTTCTTACCGTGTACCTAAGACCAAATAAAAAACCAGGACAGAGCGCTGTCAACAGTGAGCTGGTTTCGTAAACATGTGTGCTCTTAGTAAGGTGTAGTTTGATTCTAAATGTGTGCACAGTGCCGTAATTAGCCTTTTATGCGCCCGGTGCGAGCTGCTATAAAAATAAATAATAGGTATTGTTAGTGGCCCTGGTCTAGTGATTTCTGCGCCCCTCCAGGGTCTGCGACCTGAGCGTGGGCACCGCTGGCACCGCCCTAGTTACGGCACTGTGTGTGCATGTGTGCGTGTATGCACAGAGCGGAGGTGTAGTTTTGGCATCCTTCACTTATTGTTCGTACAAGCCTTGTACAATAAAGTAAATTGTGTCGTACCTTTTCAGTATCGCGGCAGTGCAGCAAGTTCCCTGGATCGCGGAGGCCTCCACTCAGATGTTCCCTCAACTGGAGGCTCAAATTGACGAGGTCCGGTCCGTCACCACCATTCCTCTGTTGTCCAATCCATCGGACACACCCATGCCGTTCGCCAAGAGAGCCTTGAACGCTATTATTCATATTGCGATGACTGTTTCTGGCTGGTAAGTACATGCAACCTATCTAATTGAAAGCCGAAAGTCAGAAAGGAGTCTCTTGACCGTACACGAACCCCAGACACTTGAGAAAATATAAACAAACTAGTTTGCCTGCGGCCTCACCCGCGTGGAGGTCGCAAATTATCCCACCGGATTAAAAAGTATCCATGTAGTAAGTATCCTATTCCAGGTCATGGTCTACCCATGTGGCAAATTTCATCCAAATCCGTTCAGCCGTTTTTGCGTGAAAGCGTAACAAACAAGCACTCATTCACTTTCGCATTTAATTTATGATACTAGCTTCCGCCTGCGGCTTCGCCCGCGTGGTATGTCGATAAAAAGTAGCCTATGTCCTTCCCCGGGACGCCAACTATCTCCTTGCCAAATTTTATCGCAATCCGTTCTGTGGTTTACGCGTGAAAAGGTAACATACAGACAGACAGACAGAATTACTTTCGAATTCATAATATTAAGTATGGGTGTATGGATCTGAAAACATAAAAACAAATTTATTTTTTCTAGGTTAGACCGACCGAGCCTTTACGAGTAACTTTTCGAACCTACATATAGCAGCTGCTCGTGGTATCACCCTGCCCCCATTCGACGATGCCTTCCGCAACGTGTCTATAAAGTTCGTCAACTCCCACGAATCCCTGACTCCGGTATTCAGCTCGCCTCCTAATGTTGTCAAGATCGCTGGGTATCATATGGATGAGGATATTCCACCGCTACCTAAGGTAAGTTTTGATAGAAGAAGCTTGAATCTACCAAGGAAATCTAACTTAACATCTTGCCAGTATGCGTATAGTAGCCCATAAGTTGCTACTTTCAAGGTGGTTGATGTACATATACAGGATGTAAGGGTAAACGCTCTTGTGATTCAAACCATGGGTAGTTGACTTAAATATCAAAATAAATGACCGAACACAACAAAAAAAAACGTTATTTTCATTAAAAGATTTTAAAAAGTTTCTATCTGACACCGTGCTTGCTAGCGAAACAGCTGACTGACTAAGGGAGGGATCGCGCTCACTGCCGGTCAGGTCACATCCCGTACCCCCCGCCCGTGTTGAGACGCAAGTTCGTTGCCCTAGCGCATAGGAACAACGAACTTGCGTCTCTTGTGGTAAAATTTAGATCTAAAATTTTTTTTTTTAAAGTTGTAATTTTCCATTGATTTTACGTTCTATAAATGAAACCACTGGTTGCAAGGATAACGGTGTTTACCCTAACACCCTGTATAAGAGAAGAAGCGTTGGGCGTAACTACGTTAATATGCTCGCATCTCGATGCACTAACGCTTCGTCTATTGAGTGTGTAAGATTGAATGTTGCTTGATGCTTATTATCTTCTGCGTTCTGCGTTACGCGACGCATCTTGCATCAGAAGCACTGGAGAGTGCTGTTTAGCACTCAAAATTAAAAACAAGGCTTGCAGACTAGCTCAGCCCAGCTTAATATCATTTCCAACTGTCGCAGGACCTGCAAGACCTCCTGGACGGCTCCCCGCAGGGTGTGATCTACTTCAGCATGGGCTCGGTGATCAAGTCTGCTGAGTTGAAGCCACACACGCGCGCGGCCCTGCTACAGCTGTTCTCCTCGCTGCCCTACACCGTGCTGTGGAAATTCCAGGAGCCGCTCACAGGCCTGCCACCCAACGTGCACGTGCGGCCGTGGCTGCCACAGCCTAGCGTGCTCGGTAAGCTTTTTTAGACTGCATCCTTGGCTTTCCATCCAATATGTGGGTCTTACACGAGAGTTTCGCCCGAGACATAAATAACGAAATAATGCAATACCCAGGATTCAGTTGGTCCTTGACGTGGGCGTATTTTTCTTTGACGGGTCCTACTATAGGTCTTTGACCAGGTTTATGTTGATCTAAACAGGCACTATGTTAGTCTTTGAGCCGTGTCGGTAAGTAGCAGTAGATTTGCACCCTTGATAATGTAGCGGGTACGCTCCTTGGATAGAGTGCGGAAGGCGGATAACTGGGAGATATGCAACTTGTAAGAGGACCAATGGACTGTGATGAGCTGAGTTGATGTTGAATATGTTGGTATCTGACAAGACTTATATTAGGTTATGAACATAATTCTGGCACATTTTGTAGCGGTAGTAAAATACAATTTTTTTTTCAGGGCCAGTCCCTACATCATTATTATTATTTTACCTCTGATTTTGCATGTCAGTCAAAATCACAGTGATCTTCTTTCACGTGACAATAAAGTTGCTGTTGGCTTGACAATAAAGTTGGTTAGAGGTAAAATAACTGTGAAAGGAGTAAAAAATCATGGACTCGCTCCTCCAAATCGTTTCCTTTTAAATTGATGGTCGAATCTATCTTATGTTTTGTCTGCAGCTCACAGGAACATCAAAGTATTCATCACCCACGGTGGTCAGTTGAGCTCTTTAGAAGCTGTTCGTGCTGGAGTCCCTAGCTGTGCCAGTCTTTGGAGACCAGCCGAGCAACGCTGACCGAGCCAAGCGACGCGGATACGCTCTTAAAGTTGACTTCTCACCAGACATGGTTCCGGAACTAGGGGTGGCTTTGAAGGAGATGCTCAGTAATGATAAGTAAGTAAACTTATGATATCCAATTTTTTAGGAAGGGTAGCGACATTTAGGCCCAATAAAATCTGTCCGACACAACACTTGTCTGGACGGAGGAAGCTCCCTTGTCAATTGGAAGAACGGATCGTGCATATCGTTTCTCATTGTATGTTGTAGTTTAGGGGTATGAGGCACAGGGTGTAAAGTTCACTCATCCACCATAGAAAAGGGAGGATCCTCTTACCAGACGGGTGTTGTGTCTGGCGGGCAACTGCCCAACGATTGATGTCGGCTTCTTGTAATGTCCATTGCACGGTAAACTTTAATTGCGCAATGCAAGATTTATGTGACGTCAGGATTTTAGTGTGACGTCAGATCTTTGATGCGTAGTTCGCATGTGGCGATGTAGATACCGCCACATTAGGAATACTTTTTAAATGTTGACCAACTTTATTTATTAATCACCGCAGTAAAAACAATATTCTATTCTATAGAACAAAACCACAAAATGCTGTGCATGACACGATGCATTTATTGTACAAATATGGCAGTGATGCGGAGCAATGAGGGACATATCCAGCCTAGCTATGTTGCCCTACTATGTTGGCGTTGGCATCGTCTCACCGCTCACATACCTCAGACGGTGACTAGCAGTTGCGCGCGGACTATAGGCACGGATCCACACTTGAGCTGCCACTCTTCTTAATGGAAAAATTCAATAACAGTTTAAACGCAGTTGCGCTCACGAATACATGGTGCTAGAGCGAGCGAAGCGAGCTCGAAAATTTTTGCACTCTGGATAGGGTCTTTGTCGAGCCATACAGACTAGTTTGGGAACGTAGGATGTAAGAGCGAGCGTAGCGAGCTCGAAAATTTTAGGACCCCGCCCTTGATAGGTAAGGTTTTCTTTGACAATTCATACATCAATAAGAGTACTTTGTCGACATTTACAGACAAGTCTAAGAAAAAGAGAATGTAAAAAAGTCGAAAATTTTAGCACTCTACGTTTATATTTAGGGGGCCCGCAACAAATACTAATAGTAATAAGTAATAATTTTATTTCATAAAAACAGTACTTAGATTAGTTTACAGTTATGTGCTAGTATGATAAATCAAAAGTACACAAAAGTTTTAGCCTCTGCAGCCGAACTAGGAGGAACCTGTATTTCGGCTAACAGCGCCAATCCCCTCGAGTTACATTAGATTAGAGTTCTTAAATGCTAGCATTTTACAAAACAGAGGAATAATAGTCTAAGGTAGTATTAATGGTATGTACCTCTCTTTGTGTTATATGATATGGCGAATGAATGAGTGTGAGAGGGTGTGTCTTTGTGAGTGTGCTTGTGATTTTTATGAATGAACACATGACTTGGTGAGATACACGGAATGTAGTGAATAAATATGTATATAATTTATATATATATGTATCTGTCTTTAAATAATTGATCATATCAGTTCAAATCAGTTAATAAAAAACATTATTACCGTCTAACTTGGTACAGTTAAAAGTTGCTCAGTCTCGTCATATGTGAGACCTTGTAGGTATTCCGATACCTTTTTCTTGCAGCGATCTGTGTTGAGTGGATAAATATTAAGGTTTTTATTAATTTTATTGTAGATATAGGGACCGAGGAAATTTAAGAATTTATTACTAAATTTAGTGCTGTAAGACCTGTGTTGTGGACAAACCATATAATTTCTGCGTGCAGTCAAACGCTGGGCGTCGTAGTTTGTACATTTGTGTTGCATGATGATTATTTTCAATATAAATAATTGTCTCACAGTTAGTACTCCACAGAACTGGTAAAGTAGGACAGTGGGGAAAAGTATAGGTTTAAAGGTGCTGACCTTTAGTATTGCACGTTGGGCAACCTCAATAGACTTGAGTGTAGTTTTCGGAGCACCTCCCCAAACGGATATACAATATGTTATGAGTGACTGGCAAAGAGCAAAGTATATTCGTTTCAAGATATGGGGATCAGCGATGTGTCGTAAATTTTTAAAGATGTAAATGAGCTTCCGAACACGCCCCGATAAAATTCTTATGTGTTCCTTAAAGTTAAGATTTTTATCTATAGTTACGCCTAGATATTTGATGGAATCAACCCGCTCTAATTTAGTACAATAGCAAAAACCATGCAGTGCACACTCATGTGGAATAATGACATGATCGTGGTTAATACCCATGTCTGATCTAATACTAAAACAAATGAATTTAGTTTTGCCGGTATTTAACGTTAACACATTGTCATTTAGCCATTTTCTTACAGTATCAAATCCATATTGAGCGGCATCAAATACTTCGTTCCAGTTATCAGCTGAAAAAAGGAGAGCAGTATCGTCCGCGAAAGAGATGATTTCACCCTGATGAAGTATTATGTTTGTTAGGTCGTTAATATAGACAAGAAACAAGGTTGGCCCCAATATGCTACCCTGCGGAACCCCGTGCGTGACTAGGCGGTCAGTGCTGGTAAAGTTTCCCACACGTACACACTGGCGGCGGTTTGTAAGGTAGCTTTCGAAGAGTTTCAACTGCGTGCCTCTGACTCCCAGCCTTTCTAGCTTGGCCAGGAGGACTGAAACAGAGATTGTGTCGAAGGCCTTTGCTAGATCTAAAAATATGGCCAGGCATTTCTTTTTACTATCTAAATTATTACTGATATAACCTACAAGATTGTTTACTGCTTGTTCAGTAGATTTACCATTTCGAAAGCCATATTGATTGGGTGAGAGCAAGTTATTGTTTTCTAGGTATCCAGTAAGTCTTCTATTGATAATTCTCTCCAGGAGCTTTGAGATAGATGGGAGTATGGATATGGGCCTATAGTTGGTGATGGAATCTCTGTTTCCACCTTTATGTATAGGGCAGACTTCAGACTTCTTCAAAGATTCAGGGAAAATTCCATTTTGGAGACAAGAGTTGAAGATAAAAGTGAGCGGATGAATTAAAATGTTTTTGAATTTCTTTAAGAATTTATTGCTAATCCCGTCGAATCCCGTAGAGCTATCTGTTTTCAAGTTATTGATGAGACGGTCTACTTCACATTCATCAGTATCCTCCAATACAAAAGAATTAATTGAAGTGGGCATATGAGAGTTGGTGTCTGCACCCGTGCCTGTTTGATTTGAGTTAATTTGCGGGATCTTATCGGCCAGAGACCTACCAACATTCACAAAGTAGTCATTTATTTTATCCAGAGACTGTTTCGGACTGATATCAAGGGATAGAAGTTCATTTGAGTAGTTAGCATTTTTATTAGTGTTTGTGACGTCCTTTATTACTTTCCAAAGCTTCTTATTGTCATTTTGGGCTGATTGGACAAGGTTTTTTTCATAAGCTCTTTTTACTTTTTTAAGTATTGCGTTGCAGTAGTTTCGGTAGCGTGTGTATGTCAGTTTTAATATGGCGTTATCTGGCGAATGTTTTGATTTTTTATGCAATTTGTCTCTATTTCTCATACAGCGCAGTAATCCTTGCGTTATCCAAGGTTTTATAACCTTCTTTCTACGTGATAAGGTAATGACTTTGGTGTGTTTAAGAATTGCAGCCTGCAGACAAGAGACAACATGTCCCAGAGAAATATTTGGATCAATAGATTCGTATACTAGAGTGAAGTCAATTTTTGACATTTCCTCCTTTAAGCCATCTTCGTCGATTTTTTTAATGGTAGTTATGGCATAATGTTGGGGTTTCTTAAAGTTCATATATAGTAAAACCGGGTAGTGATCAGTCAAAGTTGTTTCCAGTATTATAGTGTTGCAAGCATTTTTTGTTTTAAGGAGAATATGGTCAATACATGTTTTACTGTCTGGCCTAGTAATTAACGTATGCGAAGGCAGCAGGCCGTGACTAGCTGCTAAAGTAAGGTAACTTTCACCATTCTGTTCAATTTTGTCTGAATTTATTGCAATATTTATGTCTCCTATTACTATTATGTTTTTGAAGGATGAGTAATTTGTTAAAACATCATTTAGAGATTTAAGAAACATGTCTAAGTTTGTATAAGGCCACTCGGTACAGGCCGTCGGTGGTTATACGGATTTGGGAGCAGTCAGCATTTTTCTTTAGATATACCATACCATTCTGCTGGACTTCGAATGGTATGGTATATCTAAAGAAAAATGCTGACTGCTCCCAAATCCGTATAACCACCGAACTGGATCTAGACAAGCTGAGAACTTCGCAATGACTACCCATTGTTATGCTCAATTTCCTAATGCATGCCGCTTTTTTTTGTTTCCTTGTAATAATAACATACCACAATACACAAAACACTCCACTTATTATTAAATCACTCCTAATAACTACTTTTACAAAAATAAATAACACAATCGTATTACTACACACAAACCATGAATTATACAAACTATTGAGATACCCTCATGTATTAAAAAATACGAAATGTGAATTATTAGTACAGCCTATGTCTTTTATAACTTTCTCGCTTAGCTGCAACTTTGCTCTTCTACTTACATCAGGAACTCTGACTGGCGTTATAACGTCACTTATGATTTATAAAAGATCATTTTTTCCAAACTTTCTTACTATAGTTGACAACTACATTAAACATCTCACTAACATTCGATAATCTAAATGACTTAGCAGAAAAAATTGATAGGGAAATAGTATCGGAATCGCAGTATGCCGAGATTGATGACTGTCACAGACTGATCTTGCCTTCTTCTAATAGTTTCGTAGTTCTCACTCAAAATATACGCAGCGTTAACTGCAACATAAGTGGGTTGGAAATTTTATTGAATAGACTGAAGCTGCAATGTGATGTACTTGTTCTTACTGAAAGCTGGCTGTCATGCACAACTGTAATACCCAACTTGATGGGTTATCGTTCGTCAATGACAAAAAACAATGCTAAACAAAATGACGGTGTTGTCTTATTTTATAAGGAGCACCTTAATTTCACAATTGAGGAACCAAATTTTTGCGAAGGTAACTGTTTGATAGCTACGCTCCAAAATCAAATTGCAATTATAACAATATATCGGTCACCGTCTTATACAAACTTAGACATGTTTCTTAAATCTCTAAATGATGTTTTAACAAATTACTCATCCTTCAAAAACATAATAGTAATAGGAGACATAAATATTGCAATAAATTCAGACAAAATTGAACAGAATGGTGAAAGTTACCTTACTTTAGCAGCTAGTCACGGCCTGCTGCCTTCGCATACGTTAATTACTAGGCCAGACAGTAAAACATGTATTGACCATATTCTCCTTAAAACAAAAAATGCTTGCAACACTATAATACTGGAAACAACTTTGACTGATCACTACCCGGTTTTACTATATATGAACTTTAAGAAACCCCAACATTATGCCATAACTACCATTAAAAAAATCGACGAAGATGGCTTAAAGGAGGAAATGTCAAAAATTGACTTCACTCTAGTATACGAATCTATTGATCCAAATATTTCTCTGGGACATGTTGTCTCTTGTCTGCAGGCTGCAATTCTTAAACACACCAAAGTCATTACCTTATCACGTAGAAAGAAGGTTATAAAACCTTGGATAACGCAAGGATTACTGCGCTGTATGAGAAATAGAGACAAATTGCATAAAAAATCAAAACATTCGCCAGATAACGCCATATTAAAACTGACATACACACGCTACCGAAACTACTGCAACGCAATACTTAAAAAAGTAAAAAGAGCTTATGAAAAAAACCTTGTCCAATCAGCCCAAAATGACAATAAGAAGCTTTGGAAAGTAATAAAGGACGTCACAAACACTAATAAAAATGCTAACTACTCAAATGAACTTCTATCCCTTGATATCAGTCCGAAACAGTCTCTGGATAAAATAAATGACTACTTTGTGAATGTTGGTAGGTCTCTGGCCGATAAGATCCCGCAAATTAACTCAAATCAAACAGGCACGGGTGCAGACACCAACTCTCATATGCCCACTTCAATTAATTCTTTTGTATTGGAGGATACTGATGAATGTGAAGTAGACCGTCTCATCAATAACTTGAAAACAGATAGCTCTACGGGATTCGACGGGATTAGCAATAAATTCTTAAAGAAATTCAAAAACATTTTAATTCATCCGCTCACTTTTATCTTCAACTCTTGTCTCCAAAATGGAATTTTCCCTGAATCTTTGAAGAAGTCTGAAGTCTGCCCTATACATAAAGGTGGAAACAGAGATTCCATCACCAACTATAGGCCCATATCCATACTCCCATCTATCTCAAAGCTCCTGGAGAGAATTATCAATAGAAGACTTACTGGATACCTAGAAAACAATAACTTGCTCTCACCCAATCAATATGGCTTTCGAAATGGTAAATCTACTGAACAAGCAGTAAACAATCTTGTAGGTTATATCAGTAATAATTTAGATAGTAAAAAGAAATGCCTGGCCATATTTTTAGATCTAGCAAAGGCCTTCGACACAATCTCTGTTTCAGTCCTCCTGGCCAAGCTAGAAAGGCTGGGAGTCAGAGGCACGCAGTTGAAACTCTTCGAAAGCTACCTTACAAACCGCCGCCAGTGTGTACGTGTGGGAAACTTTACCAGCACTGACCGCCTAGTCACGCACGGGGTTCCGCAGGGTAGCATATTGGGGCCAACCTTGTTTCTTGTCTATATTAACGACCTAACAAACATAATACTTCATCAGGGTGAAATCATCTCTTTCGCGGACGATACTGCTCTCCTTTTTTCAGCTGATAACTGGAACGAAGTATTTGATGCCGCTCAATATGGATTTGATACTGTAAGAAAATGGCTAAATGACAATGTGTTAACGTTAAATACCGGCAAAACTAAATTCATTTGTTTTAGTATTAGATCAGACATGGGTATTAACCACGATCATGTCATTATTCCACATGAGTGTGCACTGCATGGTTTTTGCTATTGTACTAAATTAGAGCGGGTTGATTCCATCAAATATCTAGGCGTAACTATAGATAAAAATCTTAACTTTAAGGAACACATAAGAATTTTATCGGGGCGTGTTCGGAAGCTCATTTACATCTTTAAAAATTTACGACACATCGCTGATCCCCATATCTTGAAACGAATATACTTTGCTCTTTGCCAGTCACTCATAACATATTGTATATCCGTTTGGGGAGGTGCTCCGAAAACTACACTCAAGTCTATTGAGGTTGCCCAACGTGCAATACTAAAGGTCAGCACCTTTAAACCTATACTTTTCCCCACTGTCCTACTTTACCAGTTCTGTGGAGTACTAACTGTGAGACAATTATTTATATTGAAAATAATCATCATGCAACACAAATGTACAAACTACGACGCCCAGCGTTTGACTGCACGCAGAAATTATATGGTTTGTCCACAACACAGGTCTTACAGCACTAAATTTAGTAATAAATTCTTAAATTTCCTCGGTCCCTATATCTACAATAAAATTAATAAAAACCTTAATATTTATCCACTCAACACAGATCGCTGCAAGAAAAAGGTATCGGAATACCTACAAGGTCTCACATATGACGAGACTGAGCAACTTTTAACTGTACCAAGTTAGACGGTAATAATGTTTTTTATTAACTGATTTGAACTGATATGATCAATTATTTAAAGACAGATACATATATATATAAATTATATACATATTTATTCACTACATTCCGTGTATCTCACCAAGTCATGTGTTCATTCATAAAAATCACAAGCACACTCACAAAGACACACCCTCTCACACTCATTCATTCGCCATATCATATAACACAAAGAGAGGTACATACCATTAATACTACCTAAGACTATTATTCCTCTGTTTTGTAAAATGCTAGCATTTAAGAACTCTAATCTAATGTAACTCGAGGGGATTGGCGCTGTTAGCCGAAATACAGGTTCCTCCTAGTTCGGCTGCATAGGCTAAAACTTTTGTGTACTTTTGATTTATCATACTAGCACATAACTGTAAACTAATCTAAGTACTGTTTTTATGAAATAAAATTATTACTTATTACTATTAGTATTTGTTGCGGGCCCCCTAAATATAAACGTAGAGTGCTAAAATTTTCGACTTTTTTACATTCTCTTTTTCTTAGACTTGTCTGTAAATGTCGACAAAGTACTCTTATTGATGTATGAATTGTCAAAGAAAACCTTACCTATCAAGGGCGGGGTCCTAAAATTTTCGAGCTCGCTACGCTCGCTCTTACATCCTACGTTCCCAAACTAGTCTGTATGGCTCGACAAAGACCCTATCCAGAGTGCAAAAATTTTCGAGCTCGCTTCGCTCGCTCTAGCACCATGTATTCGTGAGCGCAACTGCGTTTAAACTGTTATTGAATTTTTCCATTAAGAAGAGTGGCAGCTCAAGTGTGGATCCGTGCCTATAGTCCGCGCGCAACTGCTAGTCACCGTCTGAGGTATGTGAGCGGTGAGACGATGCCAACGCCAACATAGTAGGGCAACATAGCTAGGCTGGATATGTCCCTCATTGCTCCGCATCACTGCCATATTTGTACAATAAATGCATCGTGTCATGCACAGCATTTTGTGGTTTTGTTCTATAGAATAGAATATTGTTTTTACTGCGGTGATTAATAAATAAAGTTGGTCAACATTTAAAAAGTATTCCTAATGTGGCGGTATCTACATCGCCACATGCGAACTACGCATCAAAGATCTGACGTCACACTAAAATCCTGACGTCACATAAATCTTGCATTGCGCAATTAAAGTTTACCGTGCAATGGACATTACAAGAAGCCGACATCAATCGTTGGGCAGTTGCCCGCCAGACACAACACCCGTCTGGTAAGAGGATCCTCCCTTTTCTATGGTGGATGAGTGAACTTTACACCCTGTGCCTCATACCCCTAAACTACAACATACAATGAGAAACGATATGCACGATCCGTTCTTCCAATTGACAAGGGAGCTTCCTCCGTCCAGACAAGTGTTGTGTCGGACAGATTTTATTGGGCCTAAATGTCGCCACCCTTCCTAAAAAATTGGATATCATAAGTTTACTTACTTATCATTACTGAGCATCTCCTTCAAAGCCACCCCTAGTTCCGGAACCATGTCTGGTGAGAAGTCAACTTTAAGAGCGTATCCGCGTCGCTTGGCTCGGTCAGCGTTGCTCGGCTGGTCTCCAAAGACTGGCACAGCTAGGGACTCCAGCACGAACAGCTTCTAAAGAGCTCAACTGACCACCGTGGGTGATGAATACTTTGATGTTCCTGTGAGCTGCAGACAAAACATAAGATAGATTCGACCATCAATTTAAAAGGAAACGATTTGGAGGAGCGAGTCCATGATTTTTTACTCCTTTCACAGTTATTTTACCTCTAACCAACTTTATTGTCAAGCCAACAGCAACTTTATTGTCACGGACTCTACTGGATTTCACGATAAGCCTTGGTACGACTCGTAGCCCAGACAATTACAGGCTACCCGTAATGACCGTCAAAGATCTAAAAATGACGCTTTTTAAGGCCCTACCCTACCTCAAATTACTTAGCATGATCTTCTGTTATGCCGAAAATATTGTAGCATTCATTTTTAAATAAATATGTGTATAAAGTTGAGGATTGATGCTTGGTCCTAAGTTGACGAAAACACGATTACCTACAAAAAAAATCCAAAGTGACGTCTAAACCGAGCTATAAACTGCTGGTATCGAAAAAATACTTCAAATTAGATCATGAAACTTTGCATAATAACTGAACTAACTATAAAACAGGTCCTATGTATTTTATTTTATTTAAATTACCATTATTTTCACCATAAAAAGCAATTACCTAAACTATTCGAGGCTTGGAGACGCCAGCATCCGACTCCGTCTCGCTCTCACTCAGATTGCGAGTAGGTAGTATGGTGCGTGCGAGCGAGATAAAATTTGAGGTTGGGTAATAATAAAAAATAATAATAAAACGACGAAAAAAGAAATAGAACGTCGAAAAATCTAAACACCTTCCAATGAACCTTGCCGATTCCAAACTAGTCCAACTAAGATACTGATTTAGTGTAGGTAATTTTGGCCCCAAACATCACTACATAAACAACATTCGTTTTTGTTCATGCTAACCCCGAAAAGGGGTCGCGAAAAAATTAGCTGTTCCATACATTTGTGTTCACTTATATCGACAAAATGTATGGAACAGCTGATTTTTTTTTCGCGATTTCAAAGTTGTTCCCATAGAAAAAGATGTTCAAAATGCTAAACCCGAAAAGTTGTCATTGTACTCATGTACAGTCACGGACTTTAATTGATGAGCCACCTTCAAACTTTTCAATTTTGCAGTTTCATACATTCACGAGATTACACGATTAAACACGAACTCAAATCGCACGCTCGTAAACAAGATGACAAATTAATTACTTTTAATCGGAAATATCCATAGAGGTTGACTAATAAGTTCTCAATGATAAAAATAAATACAATGTTGCATTAAGTTTATCCAATCTATTTGATACCGACCTCCTTTGAATCATAGCTCATTAACTCGATAATTATGAAAACATAACTGAAGACAGTGACAGTTGAAATATCAAGATGACAAATAAATTACTTTTAATCGGAAATAGTATTAACCATAGAGGTTGACTAATAAGGTCTTAATGATAAAAATAAATACAATGTTGCATTAAGTTTATCCAATCTATTTCATACTGACCTCCTTTGAATCATAGCTCATTAACTCAATAATTCTGAAAACTTAACTGAAGACAGTGACAGTTGAAATATCGATGTCAGAGAATTTCTCCGTACGCTAACGTTACTATCGCAACAGTAACCTAGCAGCAATTGTTTATCGTTGCCAGGTTACTGTTGCTAGACCTGCAATTGGTTGACTTTGAGTAGTCACTCTGCTGTCAAGTTTGTAGTTCTGCTCTCAGGTTAGCCAACCGGTAAAGATATGAAATATAATTTTCTTCTTCTAATACGAAGACATATGACTTTGCGTGTCGGGAACCGAATAAACCCGATTTGCATTACACGGCTAAAATGCGAACAGTACCAGGTGGCTCATCAATTAAAGTCCGTGACTGTACAATGACAACTTTTCGGGTTTAGCATAAACAAAACTAATGTTGTCACTACATAGTATGCTCTTTGCAATAGATGGCGTTTTACTAAAGTGATGACAGGTCACTTTAAACTTGAAACGTTTAGTCGTTTCATTAAGGAAAATCAAACAACATTTTTTTTAAATCTAGTACTTTACGTAGAAATATAAGAATTGAACACCTAGGAAGAAAAAAACGTAAAAAAAGGAACAAAAAATCTAGGAGTCTTGCCTTGTACCTAGGCAAGACTCCTAGATGGCGTTTTAAAACTACGGTCTCTGGCAATTAGTGAGTCGACGATGCTACCATCTGTTAAAAAAATGGGGAAGAAAAATACCCAGCTCAATAGCCAGACTTAGGTTGGTGTCATTTCTTTGTATGGGATTGGGTATCTGTACGTAGTATTATAATATCTGTGATAGTATAAAACAAAGTCGCTTTCTCTGTCCCTATATATCTGTGATAGTATAAAACAAAGTCGCTTTCTCTACGCAACGGATTTTGATGCGGTTTTTTTTAATAGATAGAGTGATTGAAGTATATAATAACCGACATCCACGCGGGCGAAGCCGCGGGCATCAGCTAGTATATTATTATAAAACAAAGTCCTCCGTCGCGTCTGTCTGTCTGTACGCGATAAACTCAAAAACTACTGCACCGATTTCATGCTGTTTTCACCAATGGATAGAGTAGTTCTCGAGGAAGGCTCAGCTACTTAGTTAAGTATAATTTTGGCCCCACTTCATTTTTCGTTGGTTAAAAAAGCACATGTTTAAAAATAAAATGAGTGAGCTGCCTCTTCTTTCAAATTAGTTTTTTTTTTTTGTCATCTAGTAGGCTCCCACAAACAGGCGCGATATCGCGGGCGCGACAAGTGTAGCGCTGCCTGTCGCGCCCGCGATATCGCGCTTTTGCACGAGCCTTAAAACAACTGACGATATGGCTAGCTAGATGCATAAAACCGATGTTGAGAGGTTACTGACCCCATTGACCCTGAATCTATGTTCTCATCTCTAACTTTATGTTCTAGAGATCATCATTATGTAAAGATACCCATCTACGGACCAACCGTGGCAAGCATAGCATAACCTGATTGATCGAACCGTGCGGCTGTTAGTTCCCAAGCCACTATATGATAGTGCTCTATGACGATATATGTTCTAGAGATGAGAATGAGAACATGAAAATGTTTTTTTTTTTATGATTTTTGCTCTATACACCTCAGACATGATGGATATCGATAATAAATAGCACCTAAGTCTATCTAATCTAACTAATATTATAAACGCGAAAGTTTGTAAGTATGGATGGATGGATGGATGGATGGATGTTTGTTACTCTTTCACGTAAAAACTACGGAATACTTAGATTTGGATGAAATTTGGCAAATAGATAGTTTTTAACCTGGATTAACACATAGGATACTTTTTATCCCGATATTCCTACGGGATCGAGACTTACGCGGGTCAAACTGCGGGGCGCAGCTAGTCAGACATAAACATGGATGGAAAGCTCACAGATAGACAAATGCGCAAAAAATATAATTACTGAATAGAAAATAAAAACTTTTTTCAAAAGTTTTTAGTTTAGTTAGTACCTGGAATCGCATTACCCATCCACAACAATTTCAACAAGCAAAGATATCATTATTTATTTATTTATTTAAACTTTTCGCACTAAAAAAGGTACAAAGGCGGACTTAATGCCTGAGGCATTCTCTACCAGTCAACCAAGGGTGATGAAGAGATTAGATGGCAGGTGCTCTAATTGAGAGGAACAAAGAGAAAAAATAATAATAATAATATATCATATTGCATTATAGATAAAGCAGTACAGTACATAAATAAGCTATAAACTTATGATACATATACTTACACATATATTTACTATAATATATATATAACATACAAATTCAAGGGTGAGAGGTGATGACATGACTCTACTCTATTTATTTTGAGAAAAAACTCCGCAATTTCCGCTTAAATGCATAACGACTGGTGGCCGTCCTGATATCAAGAGGAAGCGCATTCCAAAGAAGAATGGACTGAATATGAAAAGAAGAATGAACAAAGTCAGAAGTATGAGAAGGACAGAGTAGGAGAAGATTGTTAGAAGAACGCAGGGTCTATTATTTCACCACAATTTCAGCACAACATAAAAAAAAACCATCTGTCAGCGATCGAGTCGGACTTCGTACGGATTCCGTACTTAAGTAGGATTTTTAACTGTAAATTTTTTGCTTCCGTTAAGTTAATCTAAGTCTCTTTGCAAAAGGTTTTTGCTAACAAAATCATCATTCTGAAACGCCCAATTGAAAAAAGCCTGAACTAGGTATTCAAAAACTGATGTAATAATATGGAATACAGTGTCAATGCCACGGGCTTATAAATTGTGTAGATCAGTTCTACCGGCAGTCAAGGTTGCTCCAACGCACAACGCTGTCGCGTGTTGATAGTATTTATCTGGAGCGCAGTGCGCAACAAAAACAGAAAATATAGGTATTTTTTTGACGTTTCGGGGAGTTTAATCTTTTTTGTATAGTGTTCTAAATGTGAAATTGAAAAACAAAAAAATAAGTGAGTTTTTTTTTCTTTTCATTGTTTCCTTTTGTTAATAGGTTAAAATAAAAATAAAAACATGTAAAGTATTCTTATTTAAATTCATGGCGCACCTTTTTAATACAGATTATTCTTTGTTTTTAATATCATGCCTCAGTTAGAGGAAATAAATACGCAGGTGACTGTTTGATTAGCAAACAAGTTTATTTTTAGAATAGTATTGCCATCTTACATCATCATAAGGCAATGGGTTCGTCGCGTTTGACATGAATGATCTTTATTCAAGACATAAGTATCTCACCGGTAGATAGATGATAGATCCTATCAACAATATTATACTTTGTTGAAAGTTACTAAAACAGTAACTTTCAAAACTATTCTGTAAAGTTCACTTCGGAACCTCACTCAAGTGACCGCACAACCGCACACAGTTCGAAAGAAACTCATCCTTCTATACATGTTACAAAACAAAGTCCTCCGCCGCGTCTGTCTGTCGTCCTGTTCGCGATAAACTCAAAAACTACTGCACCGATTTTCATGCTGTTTTCACTAAAGGATAGAGTGGTTCTCAAGGAAGGTTTTAGTATATAATAATCGACATCCACCCGGACAAAGCCGCGGGCCTCAGCTAGTTTGTTTATAAAGTAAATCATCGCGGATGCACAGCGAGACACCGTTCTAATTTCCTAGTCGTAGTTCACCGTTCTAAGTCGATGTTTAGAGTAACAAATCTATAAATAGTTTGATCGTACACACGGCTACACATCAAGCTATACATTTCCAGTATAAGCTGACCTCGCATTGTATGGAAATACTATACAATGCGAGATCAGCATAAACTGGAAATGTATAGCTTGATGTGTAGCCGTGTGTACCTACCCAGTAGCTATGTTTTAAACTTTTGTACAACTTAGTTCCTCATCTTATCAAATCAATATCGTTTAGGTAAAATGTGGTAAGTACCTAGGTACAAAGGATGTTACATTATCAGTGCAGAGACAAATTCTGCCAAGCAGTGATGGCACGCAAATATTTAATGAATGTTAGTCAATTAATATAAAGACAAATTAATAACAATTTTTAGGTATTAAATTCGAGTTTTAGCGTTAAGGGTCAGCTTTATGAAACATAAAGTGGGATACCCAACAAAAAATACGTCTGGCCGGCAGAAGAGTATCATAAGTCACTGAAAAAACCTAATTGAAGATAAACATTGTAGAAGATTAAGTACAATAATGTACCTAAGTATTGACTTGAATAAATTGTTTTTTTTTTTTACTGTCATTTGTGTTAAAATGATAATAAACACACATGACATAAGAATAATTAGTTAGCAGTTGAAAATCAGGAAAATTAAAAGCATTTGATTGTACTACACATGCTTTTAATTTTCCTGATTTTACACCTGTCCAACACGTACCTACCTACTCCAATTTTATTAGTAAATCCTCTTCCCATCTTGTGCAAGACGGTCAGCAAAGATTTTCGACCGTTGCTTAAATAAATAACAATAAATAGTACTTAGCCAATTATTATAAACTAGCTGCGCCCAGCGGATTCACCCGCGTAAGTCTCGATCCCGTGGGAATATCGGGATAAAAAGTATCCTATGTGTTAATCCAGGTTATAAACTATCTGTTTGCCAAATTTCATCCAAATCCATTCAGCCGTTTTTGCGTGATTGAGTAACAAACACCCAAACACGCAAACTTTCACATTTATAATATTATTAGGATGAATTCCGATCGAATATCGATCGAGATTCATTCAAACCAAACAATTTAGGTAGGTAATCAATGGAATAATAATAATTAATAAGCGCTATGATGTATCATAGCGCTCATAAGCCTCGTACCTTTACTATGAAAACAAAACAATAATAGTACAGGCCTTGAAAGCAGTCGTAGTATCGTATCTAACTTCACATTGGTGACGTGAACACAGTGCAAATCAATGTAAACTCTGTACTATGTAGTATATTATCATAAGAATGCTTAGTCACCACATTTAAGTGAATAAAATGCACAAAAACCTAGTCTATGGTACTTAAAAAAAATGTAATCATAATCATAATCATTTAATAATTTGCGAATATGGCTACAAATGAAAAGATCTTATACAAATAATAGTGTCCATTAGTCCATTATGTCGTCTGCATTTATGTAGGTGCAGTAGGCAAAATATGATTAAATTTTAATTAAATTCAAAGTAAATTACTTAACTGACGACGTGATAGATAATAATAAAACATAAAGTTATAAAAAAAAAAACCAGTAACTACAATCTTGCTGATCACGGGGTCAATGGTCGTTGGTAGTGTGTTAATGCGTCTTCTACAAAAAACAAAACTCACGAGGAGCTGGTAGGTAGGTACAGCTTTTTTTGGCGCAAGCATAATTTTCCGCTGATGTAATATTTTGTAACAAATTCAACAAATCAGATATCTACAATGTGATAGATTGACAATCTATAATCGATAATGGCCATGCAAGGTTGCACTCAAATAGCAACGATAATGGTGCCGATTCTGTTGTTCACAAACTAAACTAAATTTAAGTTCAGGGCATCTTTTTCTTTCTATTTCATTAAGAAGAATGACAGAAGATAAATTTTAGTTTAGTCCTGTCAAATTAATTCGTGAGTCCCGGCTGTCATTTGAATAGATCTTTGGCAGTCGTTACGGATAGTCAGCAGCTTCAAAGTCCAGAAAGTCCGGGTCGTGGAGGTCAGATACTCGTACCCAGCTGCATGCTTAGACTGTAAGCCGATCCCAACATAATTGGGAAAAGGCTAGTCAGGTGACGAATCGAAATAAAATTAGATATCATTGATAATATTATAGGTCTTTGTTTTAAACCTGATTGCTTGATATAAACTATATCACATAAAAATCTGTGTTTTATTGACAAAATATTTAGATTAAGATCAATCTAAAGTCGAACGGCATAGATAAAAATGTCTGCTTGTGCACCTGGAGACTACATGTTATCATATTTATTATCAGACTGATAACAAGACATAGTGTGTTTATTAATAGCAATGTATAAACCTAGATTTCCAGTTTAAGATGACCTCTCATTGTATGATGAGCGTATACAGTGCGAGATCAGCTGACTGGAAAGGTTGACATGTCGACTTGCCGTGCGTACGTTATAAATAAGTAGATATAAATGCCACCTCGTGTAGATTTTATGTATTTACAATGTAAATTTTAAGAGTCTCCACGAGTAAGAATGATATCTAACTGTTTCATGATAGCTCATGATGCATACGACCGCGAATCATATTCTGCAAATTTCAAAAAACGTAAGAATATCGCGGGCTGCCTTATTAATATTTTTAATTGGATCTCCAACAGAGGTAACACAATTAAAATTGTATGCATGTTTACAAAAACAGGAAAAATTACAAGTGTGCGCTAAGTGCGCTTCCAATTAAAGGAGATACCACATCATTCACATATAATCTAAGTAGGTAAGTGTACAAAAAGTTTGAAAGGGACAAAAACATGAAAATAAATCAAAATAATATACATAACACGAAAATCATCATCAAAGGTAAACAAAATGAAAAGCAAAACGGTAAGGGTACAAAATAATACAAATGATTCAACAAATACAAGAAAAATAAGAATATAACCATAGTATTAACAATATAAAATATACAATCTAATTCTAGTATTATAACCTAAATAAAATTAACTACACAAACACGTTATGTATGTACAATTATATAACAAAATTAAAAAGAAATAATAAAGGGGAGGGGCTCATTGAGCATCAAAGAATTCGTCCGCATCGCTGTCAATGGGAAAGGTGCCCAAAAGGCTGGCAGCATTGCCACGTTGAATGGCAATGCTGATTCTTTGGGCTAAAAATAGGCCAGCCCTCTGGTCACGTGAAGAGTCGACCAATCGCTTAGCGATGTCCCGAAATACTCGATGAGCACTCGGACCCCACGGACCTAGTGTTTCAACCCGAAACGGCTTAAACATATAGCTCCCAATAAAGTTGTTATATTTGCGCCGTTTGAGGCTTTCTGCTCCTGTAGCAGCTGCCCCAGCAGAGCCCGCCGTGCTAGGAAGATTGGATGGCGCGATTATGACTTTGGGTACCTACTATGACTTTTAGTATGTCTTTTTAAAACTTTGATCTTTTGCATGTATAAAAAAATAGGGTTTCGGGGCAAAGAAAAGGTTTCGTAAATTGTAACAGTTTGGTGCGGAGCCCGGTTGACGGAAGCCTGACAAACAACGTCATAAAAGCTGCCCGTCGTCTCTTTGTCACACGGCTTTGGGGATTGGACGAGCGAATTGTGGCGGGAGCCATTGAAATAAGTTCGCAATACAGCAGTAATTATTCTTTTTATTTCAGAACATAATGAAGCTCAACGTGCTACTGCTGTTAGCAACTATAACCAGCTCATATGGCTACCACATCCTGGTCCTCATACCAGCACCTTCTCACAGCCATAACACGCTCGGGAAGGGAATTGTGGATGCTCTCCTGAACGGAGGACACACGGTAAGATCCATTTCTTCAATTGGACCCAGATATATTTAATTCACTCGTTACTTACGTTGGTCTGTTCAACAAATTTTTCGAATATATGAACCAATGGTTTAGCACAATATCCTTCAAAATGATTCAGATTCAATCCTCGGCGCTGAGCGAGGGTTGTAAATCCAACAGCGCGGATGAACAGTTGACTGTTACTTTGGCTGTTATTTTTGATGAAGAAACTGGCCAGTATACTTTAAAAGTAAATACGTTTATTCTTTCAGGTAACATGGGCGACGCCGTACCCAGACAAAGTCAAGAATCCTCCAAAGACGTTGCATGTTCTTGACATAAGCACAGTCCAGAGGTTTTCCGCAGGTATGAGAATTTATCTCAGAGTCTTTACTCATATGAACCGTACACTTGCGTCAATTTATAGTACTTTGGTCACTGTACAATAGTAGTAGGTCACACTTCACAAATGAAATTATCATCATCTGCCTAGCCTTTTCCCAACTATGTTGGGGTCGGCTTACAGTCTAACCGGATGCAGCTGAATACCAGTCTTTTACAAGGAGCGACTGCCTATCTGACCTCCACAACCCAGTAACTGGGTAATGCGATACCCCTTGTTAAAACTGCTGGTCAGACTTTCGGGCTTCTGACGACCCGTAACGACTTCAGAAATGAAATGAAATTGTCTATTCTATAAATAGGATATCGGAATCACTTTTACACGTCATTTAAAGTACAGTGCCACTTTGACCTTGAACTGGTCCAGTGTAGTACAATTTTCTCGTCTGCCAGGTGACTACTGCGGTATTACAACAAGCCAGATGTAATCTTTCTCATCTCATACTTGTAATAGTGGTGAAAGTATCATACTAGTGAAACACGATAGATGAAGAAACCACTGTGTATTGATTCTTATACCACTTCCTAGACAATTTTGACCAGAGTCCTTTACCAAAAGACTAAAGCAACTAAAGAACGGTCGTAATTTGATACTTGGTGGTGGCCTTTTTCCAGCATTGCCAGATAGTTAATTGATTCAGGCATGACTTTGCGCAAATCCAATATAAAATACAATAGACGTAGATATATTTAGTAACCTATTCCACTTAGGGCGAATTTTAACAAACTTTTATACCGAGTATAAGTCTTATCTTGCGAATAAATGTTGAATTTTTGACAGTTTTTCCATACAAAAACTGTCAGACGACAATTTTATTCCACGGATAAAAGATATCTGACTTTGATGAAATCAGCCCTTAAAGGCCTACGCAGACCAGGACGGCATGGCAAGGGATTTAAATTTTTACCAATGGACATTCAAACGAATCGATATAGAAATACGACATAAATTGAAACATTGAAAGACGCGCCACGGGCTCCCGCGGCGGGATGCCGTGGCGTGCTGCGGTAGGCATCGTCATGCCGAGGACGCCGGCGCTGGTTGTGACATACAGCCGGGCGCGCGTGCCGTGGCAAGGCGCTGGAATGCCGCGGTATCTAAGCGGCTAGTGTGCGCTGACTGATGGCAAAATCCTTTGCCATCCCGTCCCGGTTTGCGTTGGCCTCTGCGTCCAGCGCTCGGCGTGGCATCACGCCATGTTCGGGTTCGCGACTGGCTAATCGTCATCCTGAAGATGCCTCGTTGAGAGATGAAACACGGGTCGATTTTTTACAGGGTTTTTATGACTCTTGAGGAATAGTAAAGCGGAATAAGTTACTAAATATATCTGCGTCTATTGTATTTTTTTTCCACCGGGCACAAATTCAAAATCAGGGCTGTTACTGAGAAATTCCAGATGGACAAACCCACTAACTCTTGCCCGACCTGGGAATTGAACCCAGGACCTCATGCTCCAAATAAGACCAACGAGGCAACCAGAAAAAATACGACTCTATATACATATAATAATTTTATTGAATTTTATATTTTTCATTTCCAGGAGTGGACATGACTGACCCTAAAAATACAAATGGTGGAATCGCTTTCGTCAAGGAGTTCTCAAATAACATTTCACTTGAAATGATCAATACTCCAGCCGTTAAAGAAGCTTTGGTGAAGCAACAGTTCGATGCTGTGGTCACTGAGACGTTCTTCTGCGATTTCCTAGCAGGGTAAGTTAAGAATTATCATAGATTTAGGCAGTGTATGACGATTTATTTAATGTATGTTAAAGTTGAGGATTGATGCTAGGTCCTATTTTTGGCGAAAACACGATTACATAAAAAAAATTCGATAGAAAAAAATTCCTAAGTTACTTCTAAACAGAACTATAAACCGCTGTCTATTCAAAAAATCCTTCAAATTAGATCATGAAACTTTGCATATTATCTGAACTATCTATAAAGCAGGTCTTATGTTTTTTTTAGTTTTTTTTTATTATCATTATTTTTGCCGTAAAAAGCAATTAACTAAACTTTTCGACGCTTGGGAGCCGCTAGCGTCCCAATCCGTGTCGTTCTCACTCAGATCGCGAGTAGTAAGGTGCGAGCGAGATAAAATCTGAGGTAGGGTACAGCCGTAACTCACTAGTTCACTATCTTTTCAGTGTCGCTGCAATCCAGCAAGCCCCCTGGATCGTGCTGGCTGCCATCCCGATGTCCCCTCAACTAGAAGCTCAAGTTGATGAGGTTCGGTCCGTATCCACCGTTCCTCTGATGTTCAACCCGTCGGACATACCGATGCCGTTCGTCAAGAGAGCGATTAACGGCTTGATTTATATTGTCATGACTGTTGCTGAGTGGTACGTACTTATTAACCCTTTATACTGTTGTCAAGTCTTTTACACGTCTAGAACTTTGGTTGCGGTGTGATTACAAGTTCTATAGTGTAATGAAATTAAATGTTCAATGTTCATTGTTAACTTTATTATTGAACTCATTCACTCACTCAACTCACGGTGGAGTTTCTTGCCCATTCTTCTCCATACGAAAACTACCTTTTGGAAGGGGCAACTAGAATCAGTTCTATTTCTATTTCTATGTAATTTTGACGTTCAAAAGTGCCTTTTGTGCCTACTTGAAATAAATTATTTGACTTTGGCATTGTGCAATACACAATGAGTTGACTAAACACGGTTTACAAACAATAACTAAGATTAAGATGATTATAATTTGACGCAAGAGTGATGCGATTGGTGGTTAGTGACCTACTATAGTGACGGCTAGTGACTGACTGTAGATCTTTGAATTCGAACTAACGGACGTGTGCGTCGTGTGACGTCATAGGTACTTGAGTTCACAAGTTTGTCTGCATGTGTGGGTTATACCACTACACAGGTAAGATTGGTTGTTCGAATTCTCCCAATCTACTTATATCAGCTAAATATAATAAAAAACGAGCGAGCGTTACAGTAGTCGCAAGTGATGACCATCTGACATCTTGGCTGACAGTACCAACCTCTCGAAAAAGGGGTTGGTACCATCTGACGGCAAACTCTAGCACCGCGCGCGCTCGTTGGTCAAAATCAAATCAAATAAAGCGCGCTTTACCAGCGTCCTGTTACATACAGCCGTCCCTTTTCACGAAATCACCTACAGATTGTACAAAAGCGAAAGGAAAGAGTAAGATTCAGAAATTAGGTGATACTTGGATCTAAAAAGGGTTCGCCACGCCATGCTTCAACTGGCCCCGTTAACATGAGCGACCACATAATATTTTTATCTACTTCTAGAAGCATGCATAAAACAAAATCAATCTGCCTAGCCTTTTCCCAACTATGTTCGGGTCGGCTTCCAGTCTAACCGGATGCAGCTAAGTACTAGTATTTTACATGGAGCGACTGCCTATCTGACCTCCACAACCCAGTGACTGGGTAATTACAATACCCCTTGGCAAGACTGGTTGTCAGACTTTCGGGCTTTTGACTTCCCGTAACGACTGTCAAAGATCCACCAAATGACAGCCGGGACCAACGGCTGAACGTGCTTTCCGAGGCACAGCGGAGTCTCGTATGTAAAGATGGTCACCCATCCACGGACCATCCCCGGCAAACGTAGCTTAACCTGATGGATCGACCCGTGCGGGTGTTATAACTTAGCCACGAGCTCCTCCGAAAAAAATCCTATCTAATAAGTCTAAATTCTTCCAGGTTGGACCGACCAAAAACGACCAGTCTCTACGAAAAAACGTTCGGACCTCTAGCGGCCGCGCGAGGCCTCACTCTGCCCCCATTCGAAGATGCCTTCCACAACGTATCCATAATGCTTGTCAACTCCCACGAATCCGTGACTCCGGCAGTCAGTACCCCTCCTAATGTTGTCAACATCGCTGGGTACCATATGGATGAGAATATGCCGCCACTGCCGAAGGTAAGTGTCTCTTTAAAGGAGCTTGAATTTGGAAAAAAAAACATAACATAAAATCTCGCCTAGTGCGCTTACATTTCTTCAGTGATATTGTTAAATAAGTTCCATGTAATGAGCATACTGTACTATAATATAATGTAACTGGGCATAAAATTAAATGCTTGGAAAGACCCAATGACTCTTGCCCGAAGTACGCGACGACGACCCCACGGACAGCAGTCGGCCTTACGCTCAAAAGTAGCTGGAAGAATTTCCCTAGATATCTTTTATCAAACGGTTAGTGAATATCGAAAATAAGATCAGCAAAACATTTAATTTAAAATACAAGAACTGACCAACACTCACACGGATTTGGAGATTTGAGATGTTTCTTTGAGATTTGAGATCTTTGAGAAATCAAGAGGATTGAGCCCTGTCTAAAATCTTCTCTGTTTGTCACAGGACCTGCAAGATCTCCTGGACGGCTCCCCGCAGGGGGTAGTGTACTTCAGCATGGGCTCAGTGGTGAAGTCAGCGTCATTTAAACCGCCTCTACGCGCAGCGCTGTTGAAACTGTTCTCCACACTGCCTTATACCGTGCTGTGGAAGTTCGAGGAGCCGCTCACCGGCCTGCCGCCCAACGTGCACGTGCGGCCCTGGATGCCACAGCCTAGCATTCTCGGTAAGCAGCCCTAGTATCGCAATATGTGGGTTGACGAAGCATTTGCTCATCTTTGATGATACCTATGTTAGTCTTCGAGGAGACCTATGTTGTTTTTGACAAGGTTTACGTTGGCCTTCGACAAAGGCTCGGATATGATTCTGTAAGACCTCGTTCTAAACTTCGAATCTGAATCCGCTGTGAGTTTCTTGATTGGCATTCTAAAAACTCGGTTGATACACTAGCGCTACCCTTGCGAGCGTGTCAGCGAGTTGAACTAAATTGACCGTGAGATTTTGACAGAGAAAGTATGAGATGACGTAAAAAGTGGCATTCAGTAAGGTAATTCCCCCGTCACTTCGACGCTCACTTCGCACTAGCACCCGATTCAAAATTCGAAGTGAGAGTGAATAGCGATATGACTATGTGAGATGTGAAGTTGTTTGAATTTTATAGAATTGACGTACTGTGTTGCTTTCGACAAAACCTATGGTGGTTTTGACGGCGTCAATATTAGTCTTTGACAAGGCCTATGATGGTCTCTGACGAAGCATATTTTTCAATTTATTATATTTGGTTCACAGCTCACAAGAACATCAAGGTTTTCATTACACACGGTGGTCAGTTGAGTTCGCTGGAAGCTGTCAGAGCTGGAGTCGCATTACTAGCTGTGCCAGTCTTTGGAGACCAGCCAAGTAATGCTGAACGCGCGAAGAAGTATGGATACGCGCTCAGAGTTGACTTTGGGCTGGATATGGTTCCAGAATTTGGAGTGGCTTTGAAGGAGTTGCTCAATAATGATAAGTAAGTCAATATCAACTTTTGAAATTCATAAAACTTTGAATTGCTCCATGATGTAGATAGTTTCCTTAGAACTCCTTGGTTCATTATTTTCTAGTTTAGGCCTAACTACCGTACTACCTCCTAAAGATACATGCGCAGATACCGCAAGAATGGAACAGACTTTTAATGAAAATTGCTTGGCAGTAAATGTAACTGCAGTCGCTCCATGTAAAATACTTGTATTCAGCTGTATCCAGCTATATCCAGCGGCAAGAGCAAGACTTTTGCGGATGGTGATGAACTTATTGGATGGTGATGAAGGTCTAGATAAGCAAAGTAATAGTTTCAAAGCGTTTTGTACTTCTACGACTTTTAACAGGATTGAAAAAAGCTTTTTGGTAGCATGAGCATAGGTCAATCCTATATATTGACTTTTCCATCATCGCTATCGAGTTTTAAATAATACATCTTTGGTAATCGCTGATAGAATGTCAGTTTGTCTAGGAACTCTGCTCTAACTTTAAAAAAAAGTTTACTCTTTATTATGTCCATCATAATTATAAATATCCTACTACCCTTCCCTATAATAAACTTCTTTTATCTTATGTACTGTACACGTAATTTAACATCTTCGTTCTTTTCCAGATACTCGAAGCAAGCGAAGCACGTCTCCCACTTGTTCCAGTCTCGTCCAACGACGCCTAAGCAGCTGATCAACCATTACGTCACGCTTGCGATTGAAACCAAAGGTATTATCTATTCTTTTGCATTTTTGCATTCGTAATTAGGACCTTAGTCTCGTCAAGCTTATTTTTTTTTTCTGATTTTGTTAAAACTGTAGCACTACTACAGTTTTATAGAAGTTAATTTTACAGAATAGCACAGTGCTATTCTGTATCTATTTTTATAGAGGCTTTTATTTAGTTAGTTTATGTTTATATTAACTACTTATTTCTGCTTGAGTAGGTACATATAGTTCTCGTTTTTTTTTTTTATATTATTCTTTTTTTTTTTTTTTGGTTGGTATATTGGCGTGTGCTAGCTGACATATGGCTAATTAGATTTATGTTTTATGTTGCGTAATAATGTAAATGATTTTGCAAACTTTTGTATAGAATCAAATTTTTCTAACTGAACAGACAGCTGTGCTGCTGGGGAGTTTGTTGCGCCACTTCTTCTTCCCAGCTAAAGCACTAGGAAGTGGTGAAGGGTGGGCGTTTTGGGGGGACTGTCTTATGTAATTTTGACGTTCGAAAAGTGCTGATTCTCAGCCTAGTTTGAATAAATGACTTTTGATTTTGATTTTGATTTTGTAAAATTCACTTTTATTATATAAATAAATAATATTTATTTGCAGAAAACACAGTATTAAAAGTTGTTACAGTACAAATTGAGTCCAATCATGTTTTGCTTAATATTAAAGCATGCAAAATTATAGTATCAACATTACAGTTTATGTTCGAGAAATTCTTTAACGCTATAGAAACTATTTTCATTCAGCCAGTTATACAATTTAATTTTTAAAAGTCTGTAATTTAGATCTTTAAACGTATTTGGTAATTTGTTAAATATACGCACACACATAGCTACACAGTTTTTATTATATTTAGCACACCGGGGCATCTCGTCTAGTACCAGCTTGAATTGGTCACGCCGACTTCGTGAACATACATCTTCAGCTGTTTTGAACAGTTCTCTATGTTTCTGTACAAACATACATACTTCATACCAGTGGCGAAGGGTGATTTTTCGGGGGTGGGAACCCGGAGCAAAAAAAAAAAAAAAAAAAAAAAACTATACTGACGAATTGAAAACCTCCTCCTTTTTGAAGAAGTCGGTTAATAATACTTGTTATGATGTCACTTCGGACCTTCCTTGTGGCCGCGAAAACCTACTTCTTGTTTGTTTACCTAACAAAAGAACGGTATCAATAAACCGTTTCATTAAATTCCTATTTTGATTTACTTTTCTCAAACTTATTTATAAACTCACATTCAAAAAGCCCGCTTTCACAAACCACGCACACTCACACAGTTCAACAAGTGATTACGCTCCTAATAGCGCAACGCCATCTAACGAAAATATCAGAAAAGCAATGCATTTTGTCAGTACAAGAACGAGATATCTCCATTCAAAAAATTCACAAATAATTAAACAGAGGGCGCGTTTAACGAGAAATTTTTAGGGAGTGGCATTTTACAATTCAGAGTTTTCGCTCACGGCCACTAGAGGGAATTGGCCGCGCGGGTGTAGAGCTTCAAACGAATTAGCGAAAAATCGTCAGATTATGAATGTAAAAACCCCTTTATTACATAAACTACTAGAATCTGAGAAAAGTAAACAAGGGAAACAATACATTTTATTTTATTTACAACTGCCAGTCAGCTATTCATATTTATCGTAAAGGGAAAAATTAGAATGTTTGAAAAAACTATCACGTCGTTTGTAATTTATACTTATATCTGAGCGAGCACGGCCTAACGTAATTGTGTTTCTTAATTTCAAAACTTAACCTTGGAAAGCATGTTTCCTCACAAAGAAAATAATCCTAAACAACAATGTATAGGCTACCACTAAGCTACCAGACGGGCCGCACGCGGGCCAAAAGACATTGTAGTTAATTAGAAAGTCCTTGACGAATTATTGCCGCCATCCTAATCCTACTGATAGTACTAATAACTTTTCAAATCTATTAAGAAATTTCAACTTATTAACTATCTACCTACTTACCCCAAATACATAATTACAACGTACACTTTCACTAAAGTCAAAACACTTTAATCACTGTTTTATACCAACAAACTAATACTACTACTACGATTCTCGAACTGATAAACTAATGTATTCAATAAATAATACGAACAAAATGCAAATTAACTGCAAGTGTAAACAAATTATAATGCGATTACGTCAAACAGCAACCACACAATAGCGTCCTGTCCGAACTCCGAGCCGAACGCATTACGAAATTCAACGAAAACTACCGAACCGATATCGCGGCATCTCGTTCACGCGATCGCTTTAGGTACAATAACTCGTATTTGACCGGCTTGCTCGAAGCGTATAAAACCGGGGTGTCACGTGACCGAAGTGTCGTCATGACGCCTTGATTTTTGAAGGAGCGATAAGCCAGCCGCGCCGCCGAGTTATTTTAGAGAATTTTTTTTTGCTGTTGGGAGACAACAAAGACAAAACATTGAATGTAGGCGTTTTGTATAGTTTTAATTATATGGTGTATTAAATACCTATAGTGTGATTACTTAAAAGGCATTTTAAACACTACTGACTGTGTCATTTTTCAATGACGATAGAGTGGTTTTGTTTCGAATTCCAGAAGGGAAGCCGATAGGAATCGAGTTGTACGGTAGCTGCGGCCCTGCTTCATACACATATATTGAAGGCAATGGTAGCAAACCAAGCTTTTTAAATATTGGTTTACATGATTCATCTGATGGAATCCCGTATATGGCTCGTATACATTTCTTTTGAGCGATAAATGTTCTATTAAAGTCGGTACTATTTCCCCATTTTATTATTCCATACCGCAACGAGGATTCCACATACGCACGATATGACATTGCAGCCGTTTTTATATTTGTTATCTTCTTAATCTTTCTAAGGGCATATACAAATTTATTTACTTTTCCACATACATGCTCAACCTGTGCCTATATATAAATTCACTTCGAAACCCACTCAAGTGACTGCATACAATTGGAAACTGATCTCATTGTTTTAAAAGTAAAGCATCGCGGATTACATTACTGTTCGAATATGGAAGTGATTCTACATTTAAAAAATATGATCGTATACGGCAACCCCGCAAAAGTTTCCTTAGTACCTAATTCATGTAACTTATTTTACAGGAGCATACCACCTCCGCTCTCTATCACTGAAGTACAGCTGGTACGAGCGCTGGATGCTCGACTTCGTGCTCGTTCTGCTCGCAGTGATAGCCGCGGTCATCGCGCTCGCGGTGTTCTTGATCAAGACTGTTATCAGAAAACTGTCGGGGAAGAAGACTTACAATGACAAAGGGAGTAAGAAGAAAAGGCATTAAATGTTAAGTTTATAATTGTAAATAGATATAAGTTAAGTTTTTTACCCACGTTACGATTGTGTTTTATTTCGTTATCTTCGTCCTATTCTATTCCAATGCAATGTGGGGTCATATCGTATGACTTCACAGATTCTAGAATGAAAATTATCGCTGTCAAGTGCACATATTTGCTGTTGTTGGTATACAGGGTGTTAGGGTGAACACCGTTATCCTTGCAACCAGTAGTTTGGTTTCATTTATAGAACGTAAAATCAATGGAAAATAACAACTTTTTTTTTCTTTTTTTTAAACCTATATTTTACCACAAGAGACGCAAGTTCGTTGCCCTATGCGCTAGGGCAACGAACTTGCGTTTCAACACGGGCGGGGGGTGCGGGATGTGACCTGACCGGCCGCGAGCGCGACCTCTCCCTCAGTCAGTCAGCTGTTTCGCTATAGAGAACGGTGTCGGATAGAAACTTTTTAAAATCTTTGAATGAAAATAACTTTTTTTTTTGTTGTGTTCGGTCATTTATTTTTATATTTAAGTCAACTACCCATGGTTTGAATGACAAGAGTGTTTACCCTTACAGCCTGTATATCATTCAACCAATCACGCGCACTTGGCAATTTGTCACATTAATTTTGGAATAATTTTTCATTCGAGGAAGTTCCATAGATCCCTATCAGTCATTATCTCAATAACCACCTTCTTCTAGCCACACGGTACCTACGTATAATTTCTCGTAAAATCCATTTATCATTTCTTGAACTTTTAATTTATAAAAATGGAGTTTAAATTAATTGACAGTCTTTACTGATAGTGCGGTACTCGGACATTCCACACGTAATTTCTTTGCTCTTTAAAAATGGAATTTACATTTAGATTACTAATAATCATATTTACTGATAGCCTGGTACTTAACAGCTGGTAGTACCAGCCGTCTGAAAGTGGGGCTTTTATTTCGACCACGGAATAATAATTATGTACATTAGTTTGTTAGCATATTATACGCTACTTAACAATAGATGGCGCTTTATTCAACAAACGAGGAATGCCTCCATATTTTCTGTAAAATAAGAATAAAACACAACAACATAACATCACCCCTGCATTCCCCGAAGGGTTGGTCAGAGGTGTACCTTTTGGTACACCCACATTTCGCCAGTTGTGTTTAAGACCCATATAATAGGGAGCGACTATGGCGAGCCTCTTGCTATCAACCGGGCACAATCATAATTTTATATCCAGATGTGATATAACACGCAACCGGGCAATAATAACGTCTACTAGAAAAATATATATCTAATACATAATTATGTAATAGCAGTATATCCAACATAGATTTTCATACCTTGTGATATCAAGCTTTTTTTAACACCACATAGGTTTTGCTATTCGTTAATAGATGGCGCTGGCTGACTTTGGACACCTTTAGTGAATGAACAAAAAAATTGAACAAAAATTCTGGTCATTCCTAGCTTTAATTGGTTAATACAGTTGTTATTCAGTCGCATAATTAAAATTAGAGAATGCAACTAAGAATTGAGCTGACTGAATTAATCTAGTTGGGAAATGATAATGTTATGACTTCGATGCCATGCGGTTTCCCTACAAAGGTTGCGGTTTTCAACCCGTAAGGCGGTTTAAACACGGCACCGCGCACCGCCGCGGTCTCTAACAATTTGACCGCGCGGTTGCGCGGTGTACTTACGTGTGTTAGGAATCAGTGGATTTAATAGAGGCCAATGCGACATGAGACCACATACCGCGGCGGTGCGCGGTGCCGTGTGTTAATCGCCTAATGGTGGAATCAGACGATCGGCAATATTGTAGACCGCGCACCGAGAAACTTCAGATGTCTGTGCGATACCCCGCACGTACACCTTCGCACGGTCCGTCGTCCGGGCTCGTCGGTGTCCATCCGCAAAATCGCGGATCGTGGGATTTCGGTATAAGACATCCATTGAGGTTGGAACACACCACTTCTCTCCGCACAGTCGGGTGTCAAACGCAGGATGCACAATTGATGACATCCCTGCATTGAGAGTAGGGGTGACAATATCCAGAAATCGCATTATTTTCAAAATCGCTTCGTTGTCTTTAAAACTACCCTGTTTGGTTTAGTCACTGATTGATTCTGCACTGTTGTCCTGTCTACATTAGGTATTTCAGTAGGTATGTTCGATCCCTGAAAAAATCATGGGCTCGGAAGAGAAAAAAGAATTCTCACTTACAGCATTTATTTCAATTAAACCATTTACAGGCACTTTTGAATTGTCAAAGAGTCGGTCAGTTAGTCAAAAAGTTGAAGCTAGTTGCCCATTCCAAATCGTAGATCTCTATGGAGAAGAACGGGCAAGAAACTCCAAGGACACTCTTTTAAAAATGTTTATAGATATTATAAAATCCTGGTTACAGTATTCTTGGTGCTTCTTTAAGTGAGAACAATGTCAAACGGAAATAATCAAAAACAATCCAAAATATAAGATAAAAATAAGCCCTGGCAGATAAGAGATGACCAGTCTCAACTGACGGCGCCCGTTCACGAACATGACACGTGGACGTAACAGTCCGGGGTCTGGATTTCTGTCTCAAGCTCGCCTTTTCTAATTCTAACAATCATCATCTGCCTAGCCTTTTCCCCACCTATGTTGGGGTCGGCTTCCAGTCTAACCGGATGCAGCTGAATACCATTATTTAACATGGAGCGACTGTCTACCTGACGTCCACAACCCATTTACTGGGTAACACGAGACCCCTTGTCTGACAACCAGTCTTACTGGTTGTCAGACTGCCTTTTCAGGTTGCCTTTTCTAACATTATGGATCTTATTAGTTAACTACATAACTGCCCAATATGTGTACTTTTTAAAAGATTAAAATTATAATTCTGACCTACTTATGGCATTTAAATCTAATATACTACGATAGTAAATAACGTGTCATCCCTGAGGCACTGGCGGACATTATTTCTACATTTTGGCACCTAGCACCGAATGCACACAGCTCAAGTTATAAGCGACGAGCGGTAATGTACGTCAGTCTTGCAAAGCAATATTTATAATATTACAGATGCCTATCATGGCCATTAATTCATTCCAACATAAATAAAACCAGGTTCAACGTGAATACATCAACGTGAATATAGAATATATTCTTATTCTTGCAAATAAATATATCATTCATTCATTCATTTTTTCATTCATATGAATTGGTACAACCTCTACCTTTTTCATTCATATGAATTGGTACGACCTCTACACAGCAGCTTCAGCTTAGCCATGGCCCGAACAATGTGAGAAAATAATATCCTAACTACAATATTATAAATGCGAAATTGAGTTTAGTTTGTTACACTTTCACGCTAAAATGTCTGAACGGATTTGGATGAAATTTGGCCCAGGGGTAGACCATGACCTGGAGAAGGATATGAAGCTTTGTTTCATCCTGAATTGCAGATGAAGTCACGATCAACGAGAGTAAAAGGTATATTATAAGCAAAAGCGAGCGAGCTGTTTGCATCCTATAAATTGGCCACAAATCGAGGTTACAGTTTAGTATTGCGAACAAGCAGTGAACAAGTGTAACAATCAATACTTACTCGTCCACTGTATGAGAAAAAATGATATTATCTCAACATCTGCCGAGCCTTTTCCCAATAATGTTGTAGTCGGCTTTCTGTCCAGCCGGATTGATACAACTTTAGGCTGATGTGAAACCGCTATCGCTTGAGTCTTACGCCCATAATTTGTCGAAGACACCTAGCGATCTTTTGCTCTCAAGATATGACCGGTAACTGTCGATTACAATTTGTGGTACATTTTCTATGGATTAATGGTATATTGGTATTTATTTATTTATTTAAACTTTTCGCACTAAAAAAAGGTACAAAGGCGGACTTAATCAAATCAAATCAAATCAAAATATTTTATTTCACATAAACCTACATGGGCACTTATGAAACGTCAGAAGCTAGGTGCACGGTTCCAATTGGTCGTTTCCTATGGAGAAGAGCCGGCAAGAAACTCCATGGTTACTCTTTTAAAAAATAATTGGCTTTTACAATACTTTCAAATTACAGTGTTGGTAGGCATGGGGGGACAATGTAGGCCTTTCAACAAGTAATGCCTGAGGCATTCTCTACCAGTCAACCAAGGGTGGTGAAGAGATTAGATGGCAGGTGCTCTAATTGAGAGGAACAAAGAGAAACTTTGGTATGTAATACACGTCGGAATGTGAACTAGTAGAAGTACCTAAGGTCTTTGTGAAGAAGCTGGTGGGGGGAAGTATTACTATCATAACTATTTCTGCCGCCTAGTGATGCTGAGTTGGGACAAACTCAAATTCAAAGCACTTATTTAAATTAAACAAATTACAGGCACTTTTGAACTGTCAAGAGATTGAGTTAGTCAGAAAGATGAAGCTATTTGCTCATTCCAAAGCTTAGTTGCTCGTGGCTAATTAATAACTGCCGCAAGGGTCGATCCATAAGGTTAAGCTACGCTTGCCGGGGTTGGTCCGTGGATGGGTGACCATCTTTACATACCGGGACTTGGAAAGCACGTTAAGCCGTTGGTCCCGGCTGACATTCGTAGATCTTTGACAGTCGTTACGGGTCGTCAGAATCCCGAAAGTCTGATAACCAGTCCTATCAAGGGGTATCGTATTACTTCAGTGACTGGGTTTGTGGAGCTCAGCTGCATCCGGTTAGACTGGAAGCCGACCCCAGCATAGTTGGGAAAAGGCGAGGCAGATTGTAGGCCTACAGTGACAGTCGTATTTCATTCGAAAGTCTTAATGGCACTTACGCCATTTTGATTCTGCAGTCCTTATTAAGATTCGCGCCGCGTTCGTGCATACGTAAGTCAAGTTTAAAGAATTCGCCGCACCGGCATGGCAACGTTGTTTTAATATTCAATCTGTGCTTGTTATGTTTTTCGTTTTTTTTCCTTTCTTTGCATATTTTTGAATCTGATGCTTGGTATGCTGTTGCTAAAGGGTCAACATTCTTTATCACGTGACATCACATCTTTTTCCTCGAAGGGATAGAACCCAGAGGTGTATTGTAAAGTTTTCCTTCGATTCGCTAGTAATTACTAGCGAATTACACTCATAATCTATTTATATAAAAATAAATCCCTATTTCCCTTGGTCACGCCATTACCCGTGAACGGCTAGACCGATTTCGCTAATTCTTTTTCTGTTGTGTTTGTTATTGTCAGGAGTAGGTTCTTATGAAAGAAAAAATTAAGAAAATTGCGCGGGATATTATAAAATTGACAGGAAAACGTCTGTCGGGGCAGCTAGTTTTATATAATAAAAAAAGTTGGTTGCTGACAAAAAAAACTTGTACAGTGAATCTTACTTATGAACCCCCTTTTAAGTAAAAGATATACCTGTGCTAGGAGGTCAAAGGTCAAATGTTAAAGTCCATCATTTGTCGGTATCTGCTTAGCCTTTACCCAGCTATTTCGGAGTCAGCTTCCAGTCTAACCGGATGCAGCTGAATATCAGTATTTTACACGGAGAGACTGCCTATTGTCCTCCACAACCTAAAAACTGGGTAATATGATACCCCTTGGTAAGACTAGTTGTAAGACTTACGGGCTTCTCACTACCCGTACCAACTATCAAAGATCAACGATCTCAGATCTGTCCATAGTTTATTTATGATAAACTTGGCAAAAGTTTACTGACGAAATCAACGCTTAACATCATCTGCCTAACCTTTACCCAGCTATGTCGGGGCCGGCTTCCAGTCTAACCGGATGCAGCTGAATATCAGTATCTTACATGGAACGACTGCCTATCTGACCTCTTACAACCTAGTAACTGGGTAATACGATACCCCTTGGTTGTTAGGTTACAAAGTTCCTTATGAAGATAAATACTGTACTTAATGTTTTTTTTTTTGAGTGCTATACTTTGTATACAAATCGAAAGAAGTGAACTCATTTGTTTTCAAATTGTGTGCCGTCAATTTTTTGAGGTTCAAAGTGAACTTTACAGAGTAACAATATGCTTATCCTTACATATTATAAAACAAAGTCCTCCGCCGCGTCTGTCTGTCGTCCTGTTCGCGATAAACTCAAAAACTACTGCACCGATTTTCATGCTGTTTTCACCAATGGATAGAGTGGTTCTCGAGTAAGGTTTTAGTATATAATAACTGACATCCACGCGGGCGAAGCTGCGGGCATCAGTCTAGTGGTCGCAAACGCTACCGCTGAGCATGAGGTCCTCGGTTCGATTCCCGGCTCGGGCAAAGTGTTATGGGTTTTTCCATCTGGAATTTCTCAGTAGCTGCTCCGAGTATGGGTTTCTGCCCGGTTGAAAAAAAATCAGCTGTTCCATACATTTGTGTTCACTTAAATCGACAAAATGTATGGAACATCAAATTTTTTTTTTCATAGACAAAGTTGTTGAACATTATGAGTAAAATGATCCCTTTTCGAGTTTAGCATAAACAACAAAATAATGTTGTATAGGCTTGCTACTACATGGTACTTTAAACATAACCGGCAGAATGTGGGTGTACTAAAGGTATACCTCTGCCTAACCTGTCGGGGAATATAGGCGTGTTGTTATTTATTTATGTTATGACATAAATGAGTTTTATACCCAAAAAATAAACAAAACATGACAGTTTGTCTCGACATGACAGCTGGAAATTTAGGTCATTTTATATTTAACCGCACAGTTCTTGACGATTGACTGATGGTATTATTTCAAGACATATTCACGACAGATTATTTCTGTTAACATACCCACATTAGTGTAGATTTCGTCAGTAAATCATTGCCAAGTTTATCTTGAACTATGGTCAAGATATTTTATTTATTTATTATACACTATTGAACACTACCTACGTAAAACAATAAAGACAAGCATATTCAAGAACATAATTTACAATAATAACACATAATTAGGGTTCCGTAGTCAAAAAGGAACCCTTATAGTTTCGCCATGTCCGTCCATCTGTCCGCGGCTTAGCTCAGAGACTGTTGGTACTAGAAAGTTGTAATTTGATACAAATCACCCCGAAAAAGTGGTAAAAAAATTCAAAACTTTTTTTTTTTGGGCTCCCTCCCCTACACCTAAAGTGGGGATGGTTTTTATTTGTTCTCGTCTATCCTATTGTGTGGGGTTAGAAATGTCGTTTAAAAATAATGTGAGTGTGTGAAAACCATTTTTGTATTCAGGGATCCGTTTGAGAATGTTAATTCAACTACAATGTTAAGTTTGTTGGATAAATTCATCCCAACTACGGAGCCCTTAATTGTGCGTGGTTCGACATGCACTTGGCCGGTTTTGTTATTAACAATTTCGCCAGTAGAACCTCACCTTTACCCGACCTGATTTCGTCGCTATCAAGATATTACCGAACCGCCCTCTAAGGCTAAGCGTGCAGCATACAACTTTTCTCCCCGCCATACATGGTTAGGAAACTCCCTTGTCTTACAGGTCGAGCACTAGATCGTGCTACAAGGATTATTCTGTAATAAGATATCTCTGAAAATGAAGAGGAGCTCGTGGCTACTTTAGTACTTTATGCGGCCTACGGGCCTACCCATATTATGTCCTTTCTTTGGTATTGTTCGTCGAGTCGTCGCGCACCCAATCACAAATTGCTTAGCATGATCCTCTGTTATGCCGAAAATACTGCATCATTAATTTTGAAATAAATATATGTTAAAGTTGAGGATTGATGCTAGGTCTTATGTGAGGTGAAAACACGATTACATACAATTTTCTCTAAGATTACATAAAAATCCAAAGTTACCTCTGCACAGAATTATAAACCGCTGGTATTCAAAAAATACTTCAAATTACTCGTAGATCATGAAACTTTGCATGATAACTGAACTAACTATAAAGCAGGTCTTATGTGTGCCATTTTTTTAAAATACCAATATTTTGACCGTAAAAAGCAATTAAGTACCTAAACTTTTCGAAGCTTTAGAGCCGCTAGCGCCCCACTCCGTCTCGTTCTCATTCAGGTCTCGAGTAGTATGGTGCGCGCGGGATAAAATCTGAGGTAGGGTGCGCCCTTAAGAGGAAATAGGGTCGGTCCCCTCTTCATACAAACGCTGTTTTCTCTCTAGTTTATGACCTTACAGCAATTATTTTTTTACAGTAAAATAAATATCAACTATTTCTATGCCCCTTTCTTTTCCGTTTTGATGATATATTATCCGTAGAAGCACTGGAACCCTCAGAAAATGCTCAAAATTGCCTGTTTAGACCGCTGTCATCAGAGGCCTATTGTACAAAGACAAACATAAGGGCACGGTAAATTATCCTTATTATTCAATTTATAAAATATCTTTCAAATTGGTTCAATATTGGAGGAGGAAATAGACGAGAGCCGAACCTCGAATTATGACTTTTTGTATGGAGAAAAGACCGACCCTATTTCCTCTTAAGTTCTGAGTTGAGCTCCACTATTGAGCTCCACTATTACTGACAAATGCTTGCATTGACTGGACAGGTCCACTCAAGTCTGTGTGGTTCTTTCCTCAAAAGACCATTTCAGACGCCGATCTACATGGTCCTCATATGGCCTGACCAAGATTATGTTTGAACTTTAAAAGAGACTGCGACCTCTGAGTTTGTTGCGGCCTTTCTTCTCAGAGATAGGAAACGCCGACCTCATCTAGCTTATTTATACCTACTATTTCGTGTCGTAGAGTAAAATATGCTTTAAAACTTTTATAAAAAGACAAAAATTCAAGGGGAAACATTTACAGAATGTCCCAGAATCAAAGAAGGCAATATAACCGGCAGTCAAGTCTGAGTCACGATGGAACACCGTCGTCTGTATATGGCAAGCGCCATGCTTTACAAACACGCTGTATACCGGGGTGGTACCGTATTGTAATAGCTAAGGTGACTTGAACAATACAAGTACCATTTATGATATTTTTGCATATTAAACTGAAACTCAAATAATTTGTCACAACAGGAACTTTTGAATTGTCAAGGAGTCAGTCAAGCAGAAAAATTAAGATAGATCCAAAAGCGTAGTACGTTCATATGCAGAAGAACAGGCAAAAAACTATTTATGAACACTATATGATCAAAATATCTGATACTAAAATTAATAAAAATATAATAAGTAATATATTTGAAAAACAAAAAAAAAATGTAAAGAATTTGGCAAATACATAAAATATATATTTTTCAAGGTAAAGTTCCTTGAACCAATGTGGTCTGTTTCGCGTAAGAATTTCATTAAAAAATACATTTGTTTCAGACAAAAAACGTCCATAGGCAAGGCAAAGTTTTGATTTAGACTGGTAAGTAAAACAATAGCTTTGGTAAATACCCACAATGATGTCTCTGTTTGATGGTTTTCCTAGACTTGTTTACCTAAACACATAAACACAGGAATAATACGCAAATTGGATCCGCATGCCTTAAATTATAACAAAATATATGTATTTACGGTTAAACGCAACAATTTGAGACTGAAAGAATCTCTGTAATGCAGCTTAATCACAAAAAGATATCCAAGATGGCGGATGTCAATGTCAAATCAATTTAAAACAATGTTTCCTTGTGTAACGAAATGGCCGCTTTTAGAATTATCAATGTCAACTCTGTAGGTAACCTATATGTTATTAAAGTATCCAACAGAGCTGCCATGTTCATGGCATACGATTACTCCAGTAATCCCTACGGGCCTAAAACGGCCTCATTAGCAATTCCTCTAAAAGCAGTTCATTTCCTGAATTCCCAGCTGTCATTAGCAATTCCTCTAATTTGACACAAAAGCAATTCATAAAATTGTGGACCATTTTACGAATCTCCATAGAAAACTGTCAAACAGATGAATTATTTCGTAATATGAATCGCACGCAGATCATAATTATTATGAATTGTCAGTTTGTGACATTTTATGGTTTAAGAACTTTATTTCTCAAAAATAATTACATTCACTTATATGAGAAAAAAACTTATTTCTATATAATAGGCGACGCGACCGCGACGGTTACACAACAAAAATAAGTTACACAAGCAAGTATATTTATAAGTTAGTTAGGTTAGGTTAGGTTAGCATTTTACGATGATTCATAGTATTTTCCTGTTATGATTCTGCCAAAGTGACTGTTTTAAGCCCACTGAAGGGATAGGCACAAGGGTCTTCAATAGGGAACCATAGAAGCGATCTTATTGCTTTGGCAATTAGATCGAATTTTCAGTAGCAGCTCGGAGTCTAGATTTTGATCTAGACTCCGAACTGCTACTGAAAATTTCCCAATAGGAACACCTAATCTAACACTGCACAGTTGACACGACAGTAGGTACCCAAGACCAGCACCCTAATTGCGATCAATCGATCAAACATAATCTGAATCATTTTGAAGGATATAAGATGATAATAGAGGAGCTCGTGGCTAAGTAATAACAGCCGCACGAGTCGATCCATCAGGTTAAGCTACACTTGCCGGATTTGGTCCGTGGATGGGTGACCATCTTTACATACCGAGACTCCTCCGTGCCTCGGAAAGCACGTTAAGCCGTTGGTCCCGGCTGTTATTCGTGGATCTTTGACAGTCGTTACGGGTCGTCAGAAGTTCGTATTGCCCAGCTACTGGGTTGTGGAGGTAAGATAGGCAGTCGTTCCATGTAAAATACTGGTATTCAGCTGCATCCGGTTAGTCTGGAAGTCGACCTCAACATAGTTGGGAAAAGGCTAGGCAGATTGCTAATACCTACATTGCTTAATACGTTCGAAAAAATTGTCTGCTCAACAACGTAAATAACGCAATAAATGTTGTTGAACTGTCAAAATGAAACAGGTTGTGGTTGATCGTGTGTTACGTAATTAGGGTGCTAGTTGCGGACACGCTTGCAACCACTAAACCTGCGAGGAAAAGTTCCTCGCATCATTTAAAGGTACAGACTGGTGAAACTTAGCATGAAATGTATCACTCAGCAGGCGTAGCATGGCGCTTTCTATCTCTACGAAGAATAGACATAGCTTTTTCTATACAAAGTGACAGTTCGTTTCTTCATTTTTAACATCCACCGTAGAAATCTTTCCACAATCTGTCATTTTGTCTTTCATTTCTAACGATCCTTGTCTAGGTCTTTTTATATGTAGACTATTTCGGAAGAAAGTTTTCTATCCTTACTGTCAAAATCACACTGACAACCGATAAATCCTATGATAAAACAAAGAATTCTGAGTCGAATTATGTAAAAGAGTGAATTTCGTAAAAAGTGTAGGTCACTCTTTCTATTTTGCTGCCGTCTCGTACTGTCTACTGTCTACAGGAAACGTCATTTTTGTCTTTTCTTCCGTCGACAAAACGGTGCTCATGCTACGCCTGCTGCCTTTCATTGCATGTTCGCTGCAAGCGTGGACGCGAAGCGCGCTTTTACCGCGGATTCACCACGGATTCATGTACGTATTATATTATCTTCAAAAACGAAAACATCGTGAGGAAACCGGCATACCTGAGAGATATCTCGAACACATGCCGTTGTGTAGCCAAGTCAGAGGCCCGCGGGCGGTATAAAAAAATTTGACACCAGTTTAGTCACCAGTTTTAGAACTATTTTCATTAACTTCGTCCCAATACGACGGAGGAAGCTCACACCAATAAAATAGTCAACTAGCCAATTAATAATGATCCTTTTGAATGATTGTCCAATAGCTCTTCAAATAAAGACATATTGTTATCGAATACAGATTTAGTTGCCTGCCAGAGCGCATAGCAACCAACGAGTTATAATAAGACGCTTTAGTTGGCAACACTGATAGGCTGAATGAGTTATGATTGTTGCCAAAAAAAAGTAAGTCAGCTGACGCTTGTTATGGTTTAGGAGGGAAATAAGATTGTTTTGTTATCAGCTATGGAAAATAATGTGAATTCCGTTATGTATTTTAGGTAGAGATCGCCTGAGGGGCGTGCAGTTTTAAATTAATTTATCTCTAACATAGGCAGGCAGAACTAATTATTTGTTCAGATCTATAAAATCATCCTTTTGCAATTCGCGAGACAAGAAATGCAAAAAAATATAATGGATCTGTCAAACTGGCCAGAGACAACGTCACTTCGGAATTCGAACGGTGTCTTATACTGAATCTGCGATAATTTACTTAAAAAACAAACGAGTTCGCTTTCGAATTGTGTGCGGTTAATTGAGTGAGGTTCGAAATTAACTTTAGAGACTGGCATTTCAATGTCAATGATAAAAATAACTCTCAATTGTTCCAATTATGTTGCAACACTAGTCTTAGCATAAAAAAATATAAGTGAAAATCTTTTTAAAAACAAGCGTTTAATGAACTAAAAAGGTTTTTCCTAGGGCCACCTTACGGCTCCATCATCAGACCCTGAACACCACCTAGTGTCAAACCACTTTTTAATACATAACCAACAAGTCCAAACACGATGGTGCTATCTTGTTTGATTGAGGAGTTCCTTTGACCAACTTCCAGCTCCATGGTATATTTTTTTCAAAATTTCTCGGTTATTATATAAGTATGCCAAGTTTCAGCTCAATCGGATGCCAAGAAGTGCTTGAAAAATGGATGACAATTGGAGTAAACGGAAACACATACGAACAGAGCAAGGTATTATAAAGCTTGTAAAAATAACTCTCAATTGTTCCAATTATATTTTAAGACTAGCCGAAAGTATAAGAACCAGTCTTACCAAGGGGTATCATATTACCCAGTTACTGGGTTTTGGAGGTCACATAGGCAGTCGCTCCATGTAAAATACTGGTATTCAGCTGCAACCGACTGGAAGCCGACCCCAACATAGTTGGGAAAAAGGCTAGGCAGATCGATGTTGTAAGACTAGACTTAGCATAAAAAGTACCTATCACCCGAAATCCGCTTGTTTAAGATAATCAAACACTATTTAGTTCAAGTGTCCTTGCGTGACGGCGCGACTAATTTTCTTTTAGCTGTCTCTTTTCGGTCAATTGCAAATGAGGAAAAAATCAGAGGGACTACTTCTAGTTGGGATTTGATTTTGTTTGACATCAGTCTCGATAGTCTAGTGGCCACAATCATGACCTCCCATTAGGTTTCAATTCGAATAACAGCACCCTAATTGCGTCAATCACAATCTGAATCGTTTTGAAAGAGATTACTAAACAATTGCAACATAATTTCGAAAAAATGCTCAACAACGTAAATAACGCAGTGAATGTTGTTGAACTGTCAAAATGAACCAGATTAGTCTTAATCGTTTATGAAAATGTGTTATGCAATTAGATGTGGGAAACTGAAACTGGAACAGTGTTATTGGGATTTTTTATTCGAAAATTCTCAATCTGGAGTCTGAATTTGTGGCCAGTTAATGGTAATAGGCTCGTACATAATATTGCTCGCGAATTACATAATAACACCAGAATACCTTTTAAGTTTTTTTTTTAGATTTTTATTTAGATTCTTAAGGCACCTCTTGCGTTCATGAGATAACCGAATATCAAACAATATTTGGCCTAGGTCTCTTTTAATAGGGAGGCGTTAAAATTGATTCGCTATTACAATGTATAATAAAATAAAAAGTATGAACGTCAGAAGCTAGGTGCACGGTTCCAATTGGTCGTTTCTCTCCAAACTCCACGGTTACTCTTTTAAAACTAATTGGCTTTTACAAAATTTTCAAATTGCAGTGAAACCTGTGGTAAAGATTGTGCGATCCACGAAGACGCGCCCCATTCCGCTCCGTAATCGCGGAGTGGGGCGCATTTTTGTGGACGACACTATTTATAACATAGATAAAAACAGACGAAAAGTAGTACACAAAACTTTTGCCAACAGGTGTGATGATAAATGTCACGTGTGAGTTTATCCTTCCATAACTTTCTTGCACTGTCCAGAGGCGCCTTCCAAAATTCTCAAAAACTAATCAAACATAATTGTAGTGCAGTCTCAGTGACAATGCCACCACTTGCACTGTTTGCTTAGGAATGGTCTCAGTAAATAGTGGGGCTACCTGGGCGGCCACTCTGGGAGCAGAGAGATAGCTTGAGCGTTATGTTGTCAGTTAAAAGATAGATTTTTATTGGGCTATTGTAGCTGTAGCTTCAGCCTTAATGGCCTCAACTATTGCAGAGAAGGAACGAGCATTGATGACCACGTTTTTTTTTTTGAGATTGGGAAATCATCCATTGACTTCTCCCGCTCTGGGTGGAGCGGAAGGGTGTGTCAGACTTTTACTGACTAAAATCCATCCGTGTTCCTTCAGTTGCCCGTTGCCAAGGTCCCGGTATCCCTTTCGGACTAACCCGCAACTCCGGCAGGACCACGCTTGGTGGCGATTTTGGACTCATAAATCTTCTAAAATCTTAATTGAAAATCTGTATTACTGTCCGTTTCCTTGACAATTCAAAAGTGCCTGTAAATGGTTTAATTGAAATAAATGCTTTGCGTTTGAGTTTGAGTTTGAAACATTAATGTCCGAACAAGCTTGTTGTTCTATGTAGTAAAATATTTTGTGTGCTAAGGAGTGGGATCACGATTTCAACGCACGATCATTTTGGTCCCTAAACCACGATTAAAACGCTTTAAATGTTATTCTGCACATTTATTTTTAGTGTTTTTATCTTTTTCACCGTTTCTCATAGGTGTCTAAGGCTCAAAATGATGTTAGTTTTCAAATAAGAAATAGTTTATTAAACTCTAGCCAAAGGTCCACCACGATAATAAACTGCCATATTGAAGCAGTTGTTTAGCTCTATTTTTGTGTTTTTTATAGGATGTAGATGTAGTCTGTAATTGTAGATGTAGGCAAGATTTACGTAGGTAAATAAATAACTATAGTAAATTAGGTTCACAATGCCCCGATACGTTTTGCAAATACATCTCAGAAGTACTTGCAAAGGAATTTATCAATGATTTGCTTTATAAATGGACTACATTGACAATAGATGATGGAGGACCCGATTTTTTTTCTAAACTGACCCAAAGCGTTATTAACAAAGAATCTTTGATGTATTCTTGAAGCAAATTGCTTTCGAGCGGAAAGTTGACCATTCATAAATTGATTTGAGTTGTCTGTACAGTTTTTAATTAGATTTGGTTGTCCATTCATTACTTAATTACATTTTAATTTTTAATTTTTTTAATTTATGTATATACTAACACTAGGTATAAGGTACTTTACTAACACTACGGATCTCTGTTATCTGATTATTTGAAATAAATTAAATTAAATTACTACTGATTTCGGAAGCTGGTGGTTCTGTTCTGTAAAATTCACTTCGAAATTTGAACGATATGTGAATCCGCGATGGTAATTGACTGAAACAAATGAGTTTGCTTTCGAATTATGTGCGTTCACTTAAGTGAGGTACGAAGTGAATTTTACGGAATAGCACTACAATGTTGATCTGTAAATGTAATTCGAAGCTAACGTCTATATGGTTAAGCTAAGGAAGAAATTTTCAATCCTGTCCAAGGTACATATTCAAGAATATTGGTAAAGTATGAATCTCAATTCAAAATAAGATTTGATATGAAATGTACCAGATTTTAGTAAGTATCGAGATTTCTAATTTTCCAGAGAATTTTGCTTCCGATGGCCACTTCAAGGTCAGACACAAAAAAAAAACAATCAACATTCGAAGTAAAAAAAAACAATCGCGCAGAACGAATGACACTCCACCACCTAGCAGGTAGCCTATTTTAAAGTAATAATTCAACAACATTAGGGTTATCATCCCCTATCATTCTTCGGCTTTCGGCTTTCGCCTCACAATGGCATGCACGTGGGAAAGGTGTCAATATTCTAATAATAACCTGTGTTGCACGGAGAAAGAATAGGGTGGTGAGAAGATTTTTTTGTTGATGGTTCTGTAGATATTTTTATTTATGTAGTAAGTTACAGATTTAAAAAAGACTGCCTTTTTTATCAACATAAAAAAATACCTTAATAAACTAATTAAAAGTATTTTAGCTAGTAATAAAGTAGTATAAAAAACGTAGTATATAAAAATTATTTGTTATAAAATATAGTATGACAATAAAGCAATCACCAATAGTGGTTTAGGTAGGTAACCAAAAACTATCCTGTATTTTAATGTAAATATTTTATGATAACGTGCATCGATGACGTAGGTTAACCGAAGCAGAATTTCCAGCTAACAAGTATTTATACGTAAATTATACCTAATCAAAGAACCACATAAGGAAAATGAATTTCCTATAAAAGATATGTACCTAAATATTACTTCAGGGTCAGCAAAACAGGTAAACAGATTATTACATGAAACAACTACATCGTCTCTAAACTTGTTTAGAGACGATTTCTCAGCTTGCTCTTTTTCTTTCAGGCTGACCGTTTTTAAGATAAACAGAGTCCGTTATATTACAATAGCATAAGCAGAGCTTTCCATTTTCGAAAGATTTTTCAGATTTCCACTATCTTAAAAAAATATAAAACAAAATAGCTTCGAACCATTCAAAAATAGAACACGAAAATCCACGCAACCCTAAATCATACTCAGTAGACGGCCAGTTAAAGACGTTGGCGCGAAAAAAAGCAACAATATGGCGCGGGCACCCAAGTGGAATGCCATTGATGCCTTTCTGAAACAGATATAGATCTTTTTGCATCAGCGAGCCGTTATTTATTGTATCGTTTCGTAATGTTATTCTGTTGGCAGTCTTGTTTGTTAGAAATTCGAAATTAAATTATTGAGCTTTTCGGGTGACTTTGTTTCCGTCAAATTATATTCAGGTCTTCTGGTCTCGTGTCTCTCACTGAGTTCACATCATCACGTTAGTTTTGCCCGATTGGGAAGGTGCATAATGATACCTATATCCACATTTCTCCAGTCATGTTGGCCAGCCTATTGCCAATAAACGGGCACAAAACCAGACTTGATCTGCTCCCGAAACTGAAACCTTTGAAATGAATCTACATAGGTGGCTAGGTGGTAACATGTAATGTGTGTAGGTACTCATGTACCTTCTTTATCTTATAGTAATATCAATAAAATTGTAACGTGTAACGCCGATGCTATATATCGCCTAGGATACACTAGGTGTTACTATTATGACGACACGCTCGTGTAGCGTTTGTAACCTATTCAAAGTTTTTATAGTTTCCTTGTAAACAGGTCATCATCAGGTATAGTAAAAATTTAAACTACCTATGGAAATTGCCAAAGTCCGAGATTTTGAGCCACTTTTGACCAGTTCTGTAAAGTTCACTTTACAGAACTGGTCAAAAGTGTTTCAACCTCACTCAAATGATCGCACAAAGTTCGAAAGAAACTCATTTGTTTTTAAAGACTATCAGCGCGGAATTCACAACGAGGCACCATTCGAATTTCGAAGTGATTTCTATATTACAGCTTCTATCTATCTTAAATAAATCAATTGTCGTGCATTAATCTCGGCAAAAATCGAAAATGACTGGACCGATTAGTTTTTTGTTTGTTTGTTTTGTTTGCCTCAATACGGGGGATGGTTTAGGAAAAAGAAAATGAGGAAAAGTCCAAAGGAACAGCGGAAACATCGAAATATTGACAGGACAAATGACGGGCCATATCTCGTAATTATTGCATGCGGTTACTAGTAAGGTTCGAAGTGAACTTTACATAAGATCATAATGATGGTGTAAAACTTTCTAATGAAACTTTGCTACTATAAAATGCCAACATATTAAAAATGATTCATGTCTTAAAAATTCAACGTCGCATATTAAAACAAGGTCCAAAGTCTATAGCACAGCACGGCGGCCATATAATATTACAACCTGCTGACGTTTATTTTTTGCACATTACAATACGGACTTCGGACTACAAGAAAGAGAAAAAGAACCCGGCAAAGTGCGAGTTGGAGTCGCGGACTAAGAATTCCGCACCACCAAAACTTTAAAGTCAATCAATCTGCCTAGCCTTTTCCCAACTAATGTTGGGTTACAGTTTGTTAATTATATATGTCTGTTATTTGGTTTGATAATTTTGTTATTTCTCGTGTTTATATTATGTTTTTTATTTGTTTTTTACCCAACTGTGTCACTTTTTAGTTTGTATTTTGTTCTGTACAACGCCTTAGGATTATATTCTATAATGTTGTGCAAGAAAACTTAGATAAAATTCTGTTTTCCGCTACAACTGACCAGCCTCTTGGTCAGCGGAAAAAAGAATTTTAAAAGTCAGATTCGTCCCGCGCCATCTTCGTCTTGGTCTGCCACAATGTCGCCTGCATTTAAAGGACTCGGTTGGATTTGCACACTTTGGGGACTATGCTGTGCTCTGAGATTTTAACTTTTTACTTTATTGTTATTTCCCTTAGTAGCAGCTAATCTCAGTTACATGTATTCTGTGATTGGTACTAAAGATACAGCCCAGGGATAGACAGAAGGAGTAGCCTTAGTTACGTTCCCTTGGCATCCTTTGGTTACGGAACCATAAAACCACGCCACCTCTACTTATGCGCCGGCGCACACCATACTTTATATTTTACACGTCAACACTTGTTCTGCTGAATGGCGAAATATTTAATGGAGGTATACACTGGCGGCGTTGCATAGTTAATGTCTTCGATAAGTGGTCTAGACTGAAAGGAATTGCTAATTAGGTAATTTGGGTTCTTATTGTCATAGGGTTTTGATTGCGATTGCCCATTAGCCTTCTGCCTTGCTTGATTGGAAATATTCTGAAGGTGTGCCCAAACATTGAGTGGCAAGTGCGCGGCAGCTGTACGCGGCGTTTGCGGGACACATTTCTGCCGCGGTCTAGTTAGGTAAAATGTTTGTGCGCGGCTGTCGTCCAATCACAGCGCGGCAGGCACCTTAATGCCATCAAGACTACGTGCCCTCAGCTTTTTCGGACATAAAATACGTTCACCAAAGCTGCATTGTCTGGAAAGGCTTATGATACTAGCTTGGGTGGAAGGAAAACGCAGATCAAGGCAGAGCACCAGCAAGATGGCCAGACGCGATCAAGAACGCTATTGGAGGCAGCATGTACCTTCGGTCCACACTACAGAAGACCGCTTAACTTGGAGATGCGTCGTATGTGGTCGCGACAGCATTGAACACACAACAGCAGGGAACAAAGAAAAAGAAGAAGAATACTGAGTTGTTTCACTTACTTTTTGCATTACGTGTATATGCTAGAGATAAGACAAAGCGTAAGATACTGTGATGACTGGCAAAAAATTATTTGTGTAGTCATCAAGTCCAAACTTCAAAGATATCGCGTGGATATTTCTAGTTTCTGCAAAATATATAGCATGACGAAATCATCGACAGGTGCGGTGCGGCTACCTGCATCAATGTGTAAACTCCTTTAATTTAACTAGGCACCTCTCGCCGATGAACTATGGTTTGGACAAAGAAATTACATTATGCCTTAGGAGAAGCGGTATTAGGGCATAAACACAGGCAAATGTGGAGGTCGTATGTCAAAGAACTATTTTTTAACTTCATTATAATCCTAGTGCAACCTGCTCAAAGTACTATATTTACCCGACTATGGCGAAGAAAAAAGGAGGGTTAATTTTGATGTGGTACTCTGTAAAGTTCACTTCGAATTCAAGCGCACACAATTCGAATCAAAAATCAATCTGCCTAGCCTTTTCCCAATTATGTTGGGGTCGGCTTCCAGTCTAACTGGATGCAGCTGAATACCAGTATTTTACATGGAGCGACTGCCTATCTGACCGCCACAACCCAGTAACTGGGTAATACGATACCCCTTGGACTGGTTGTCAGACTTTCGGGCTTATGACGACCCGTAACGACTGTCAAAAATCTACGAATGACAGCCGGGACCAACGGCTTAACATGCTTTCCGAGTCACGGAGGAGTTTCGGTATGTAAAGATCATCCACGGACCAACTCCGGCAAGCGTAGCTTAACCTGGTGGATCGACCCGTGCGGCGTTATTACTTGGCCACAATTCGAATGCAAACTCATTTGTTTCTAAAGTAAATCATCGCGGATTCACAACATGATTGCGGGCGATAACTTGGAAAAAAAATATTAAAAAACCATTATGGACCCTATCAGGTACAGTAGATGAGCTCACAAGAAAGAAAGCATGCCAAAGTGCCAATATCACCCAAATACTTACTTCTCAACTCAAGCGCAATTTCGCACGCATACATCGCAAAAAGTTCGGCGCACGCGTTTCGGTTTGCATACCGGGACCGTTCCATGGTAATAATAGCGTTGCATCGGACGATTCTCATTCGATAAGGAGACATTGTTTTACTTCATTTCGTTTTCAAGTCTATCTGAGACAGAAAACAATGAGCTAGTGGCTTTATTATGTGCAATACTTACATACCAGAGTGTAAGGTACTCCCGCTACTGGTACTTAAGGTTGATGCGCTAGGGTAGCCCGCGAAATTCAAATCATCTTACGTTTTTTGCAATTTGCAGGTCAGTATCAGGTTGTATGTTACCAAAAAAAACACAAATAACAAAATTATAAACATTAAAATCAGCAATACAACTCTCTAAGCTCATGAAAGTGTATTGAATGACTATTTCATGAAATCATGACATTTGGCACTTTCATGAACTTAGAGAGTTGTATTGCTGATTCTAATGTTTATAATTATATAAATTCATATTTGTTACGAGCGCTAATAATATTTAGATCAACATACAACCTGATACTGACCTGCAAATTGCAAAAAACGTAAGAAAGTTTGAATTTCGCGGGCCACCCTAGCGCATCCCCCTTAAGATTCTGTTTTGCAGTACAGCAGTCTGCGGCACTGCTGTACTGCAAAACAGAATCTTACAGAATCTTACAGAATCTCAGTGGTGTGACTGTCGGACTTACAACTACCAAGTCATAGGTCTTGAGTTCGAACCCAAGTCCTGCGACCCACCTCTGACTTTTCGGATTCATTTGCGTATTTATTTTATCACTTTTTTCAAAAACGGTGAAGGAAAACATCGTGAGGTTCCTCTCGAACCACACATAAATTAGTATATGGAGAGGATGATGATAGCGATGATTTTTTTAACCACTACCGTATAGCTCTGGCCTTCATCTCACCTGATGGTAAGTGATGGTCAGGGCGAAGGTGGAAGCGAGGTTCACCCGGAATCGTCAACCACAGAGGAACTGTATATATCTTATCTCTAACTGCCGAAAAACAATGCTGTATGTATTTTCAAAGGTAACAGGTGCGTTTAGGTTGTATTATTATGGTTTCGATGGCCATATGGGTTCTCTAAAGCCACTGGAGTGAACTTTGCAACAGGTGCATTGAAAATGATTTTGAATTTTGAATGGTAAAAAACCACATGTCATGGGCCCGTTATACTGGTTAATCCGACAAGATTTATTTAAAAAAAACGGACTCTTTTGTTTTGATAAATAAATCCGCGACGATTTATAATTTAAAAACAAATGAGTTCACTTTCGAATTGTGTGCGGTCACTTGAGTGAGGTTCGAAGTGAATTTTACAGAACAGCATAGCAGATTTCGTCAGTGTAATAAATAATTTTTTAACCATCAGTAAAGCTACACTTCTTACGACACGTTACTTAAGCGAATCGGCGCATACGCATATTAGATATTCGTCGCGTGTCGCGTGAATGCAAAGTAGGTAATGCCGGTACCTTCATGTTTATTAGTCAAAGATATTCATAAGATTTTATAAAGGAAAATATGAGCAAAAGTCAATAAATCTATCATTAGATATTTCTTTAAATTAATTTTAAATGAAATAGCCTAAAAGTAAATGCACACATAATATTATATACTTACAACTAGCTGCACCCCGCGGTTTCACCCGCGTAAGTCTCGATCCCGTGGAAATATCGGTATAAAAAGTATCCTATGTCCTATTCCCGGTCATGGTCTACCCTTGTGCCAAATTTCATCTAAATCCGTTCAGCCGTTTTAGCGTAAAAGCGTAACAAACAAACTCACTTTCACATTTATGATATTAGTTAGAATTTCAAGAAAATCTGAAGAATTTCAAGATTACAAATCTTTGGCAACTCAAATAATTCTAAAATGATTTGTATGCACGGCAGTGCGTAGGTCAAAGTTCTTCACACGAAAACATTATTTCATTCAACGTTCAACTAGATGTGAAAAATATCACAGTTACCTAACAAAAAATTTAAATGTTGACAGTTACAATGCTGACGGTGTCTACATTCAAAGTACTGGGTTCAATGTTCAAAAATTATAGTAGGTAGTAGATTCATAGACTTAAAACTAGAGCAATTATTTACGTAGGTAATAGATTTTTGCTATCACAGAGCATTATAGTACAAGTAAGGTAATCTATTCTTCAAGTCATAAGGGATGAAACGTAGTGCACTAAAGTTGACCACTTCATCACTTTGAAGACTTGAGGTAAGAAAAAATTTAGTTATGGGTTGATTTTCTAAGTGAAGAATTTGAAGAAAAGTTTCAACCAGTTACATAATCCTTCGGCAATTTTGACAGACAAGGGGTTAATCATGTACGAATTGAATATTTAATCAGATACGAAAAATATTTAAAAAAGGAATACCATCAGCGGCAATGTCACGCATTACGAAAATAAGGCACCCGGCAGCCTAAATTGCCGAATTTAATTTTGAAATGGTCTAATCTTGCATTTTATAATTGTAATAGAGCCATTGCATCCTTGCATGGCCCTTTATTTTGCTTATCCCATGCCTATCTGTTCTGTGCTCATTTTGTTTATTTTTCTAATTTGGTATTCGAGTTAACTTAACTTTTTGTATGCATTTGCTATTGTGACAAATAAACCAACTTTTCTTTCTTTCTTTCCTATAACCCCCAAGTTAAAAGACTGCACCTTAACTAAATGCAGTGTGACGTATCAATTTCCGAATCACTCCAATATCGTACGATCGCGCGGTTCGAACACGTTGGCAGATTGGCACCGGTGGCGTAGCAATCCAGCTTGCCAGCCAGTATCGGACGAAGTGCCGGCCGGCAAACACGAGCGCACATACCACACCGCAACCCGCTCCCGCCAAAATTACGCTAAACTACTTTCGAAAACTTTAAATATCGAATTACTGAATGAAAGCTCCATTTTTTTAAACTGATAACGGACTTTACAGAGTTTATGAAACGTTTCTGTTGTGTCAGTGATTTTTTTTTGTGATTTTTCTATTTTTTTTTTTGTTTTTAAGTTTGGATACAAAGTGATCGTGAATGGATGTTATGTAACAGTGGACAGGTGAGTCTTATTGGTTTAATTAAAAAGTCATACGAGTGAGGAAACAGGAATTTTGAGTTCGACATTATTGGCGGAGGTTACTTACGTTGCACCGACCGGTTATTTTACAAGGAAAGATGTAATGCAATAGGCGTTTTTATTTTAATTATTATGAGATAAATATTTTTTGGTAGGCAATAATTATTTCTGTAAATGTGTATCGATTTTTTTTTTTAATTATGAAAGTAACAGTTTTTAAATGATATAAAATTTTAAACTAAAACAATAAAGCATTTTACTGAAGGCAAATAATAAAATAATCATTTGTTCTACCAAAAATAAATGATTAGGTACACAAACTTTTCTATTTCATGAATAATGAAAATAATACACAATTTTATTTTCTCTGAAACAAAAAAACTAAACTGAAACGGTACCGATGTTACAGTTATTGGCTATTTATAAAAATTACTTCAGTAGTTTACTTCCTTTCATTAAAAATAAATTCTTCCTGCTAAGGTCATTAACGTCGAAACATTCACACGAGTAAATTACTTAATTAGTAAAATTATTTTACAGTAAACTGAAAACAATATCCCAAACTAATATTGTTTGTAAAGTAATTAAGACTACTGGCTACTAGGCTAATTATTTTTTGGATGTCGAGCGAGAAAACAGGAATTTTGTGTTCTACATTATTTGCGGAGGTTACTTTCGTTGCACCACGGAGTATTTGCGCCGACCGGTTATTTTACAAGGAAAGATGTAATGCAATGGGCGCTTTTATTTTAATAATTATTAAATAATAATTTTTTGGTTGATAATAATTATTTATACCTATAAATGTGAAATGTAGATAGATATATTTTTGTGAAAAATAAGAAAGTAACAGTTGTTAAAAAACTAATCGACATAAATTATTTTAAGACAATGCCTAATCTAATAGTATTACACTAAATGCAGAGAATAAAAAAAAATGTGATTGGACTTCTCTTTTTCTTTAATAACTGAAAAATGAAAATAATACAACATGTAACAATACTTTTCTCTGAAAACACGCAGCATTAAACTAAAATCGTACCGATATTTTAGGCTATTTATCAAAATGAGTTCAGTAGTTTACTTCCTTCTATTAAAAATAAATTCTTCCTGCTAAGGTCATTAACGTTGAAGCAAGAGTAATTAGTAAAATTGTTTTTATAGTAAACTAAAAACAAAATCGTAAACTAATATTGTTTGAAAAGTCATTAAGACTACTAAGTAAATTATTTTTTTAGATATAACTATCACAGATACAAAAGCAGGCTTTTGTGCAAAAACAAAAATAGAAAAAAACAATTCCTCTGAGTTAAAAAAAAAAAATTGGTTAGTAGAAAACTCAAACAATAATTTTAAAAATATATCTTTATCGATCCATTTATGCGTAGCTTTGCAAAAAATATATTAATAAAATCATTACTTAGGTACTTACCATGGTAAAGAAAGTTATCTACGAAAACATTATAAAAATAAAATATGCATATTTTTTATTAGTAATGCCGCTATAATCAGATTAATGAATTCAATCAGATTAATGAGCATACGTCGAATTGCAAAAAAACATAGCGTGATATGTTGCGTCACTAAAAAATGTTATCAAAAAATAAAAATTCATTGTATTATCACAAACAGAACTTGGCTTTGTGTTTTCCCGAAGGACAATTTAGTAATTTACAATGTTCCGTATTTGATAAGATATTCCTTTTACTGAGCTAATTTTGTTATGATCAACAGTGTAAAACCCATGTATGTAGGTACCTGCCTACTTATATGTATAATTGCATAGCACGTCATGTGTGTGTACTATGTACCTACCTACTATGAAACTATCTGAAACTAGGTACGTTTTTCATAGACTTGAATGTGCCCTGGCCCCTGGCGGATGAGAGCATGTCATGCTTAATATAATATCTTGCTGATGTGGTGGTATAATTTCAACATGAATGATGTATGTAACCAATATTTTATAACCACATTTTGATTTAAAAGACTCCGTGGAGTTTCTTGCCCGTTCTTCTCCATAGGCACGCACCTACTACGCTTTGGAATGGCCAACTAGCTTCATATTTTTCTAACTGACCGACCCCTTGACAATTTAAAAGTACCTATAATTATGGTTTATTTGAAATAAATGCTTTGAGTTTATTGATAATCCTAATCCTGACTATATTATAAATGCAAAAGTGAGTTCGTTTGTTTGTTACTCTTTCACGCTCAAACGGCTGAACGGATTTTGATGAAATTTGGCACATGGGTAGACCATGCCCCGGAAAAGGACATAGGTTACTTTTCATCCTGGAACGCCTGCAGCGCAAACGCCTCTTCTCATGCAGAGAAAGGTACGAGCATTGATCACTACGCTTACTCAAATGCTCATGACCACGACGATTTCAGACTTATAACTACAACGTGTAACATAATAAGCGCAAGACCTGAAAGTAGTTTGCTCAGAATCGGCTTCTGAATCGATTTCCATAAATTATTTATATGTGTTAATTTTTCATGAAAAAATCTTTTCTTAAACTGAAATTAGAACCACCGCGTCTTAACAAGGTAATAAGATATTTTATTTAATGAAATTTAAGCCTTATCTCAAAGGAATAAAGCCTATTAAAATGCATAACCAAATTTGTAATACGCTCATAGCTATCCTATGTGTATTGTATCTATGTGTAAGTCTAAGTTTCCTCACGATGTTTTCCTTCATCGATGTCAGAAATGTCAAGTCACACCAAGACCTTGAAAAAAAGCAAATAAATTAATGTTTTGATTAAAAAAATACTTACTGATAACTACAAATGCTCAATTAGATTTTCACGGTCTACCGCAGCATAAAAAAAATACTTGTTGATAAATAAGTTACTATGTTATACCTACGTTTATGTTATTATCATTTCTATTTGCTTAAGATAAAAAAAAATATCGAGACAGCTGTATCGGCGTCTCCAATAATTCTAAATGTGAATTCTTATTTATTTAATTTATGACGTCAATGCTAACATTCTGCCTAGAAAAACTGAAAAACATTTGTCTTCTTTCTGTTTTTGATCTCAGTAATGCAATTCTGTAAAATTCACTTCGGACCTCACTCAAGTGACTCATTTGTTTTTAAAGGAAATCATCGCGAATTTCAAACTAAAACTCAAAGTATTTATTTCAATTAAACCATTTACAGACACTTTTGAACTGTCAAAGAGTCGGTCAGTTAGTCCGAAAGTTAAAGCTAGTTGCCCATTCCAAAACGTAGATCTCTATGGAGAAGAACGACCAAGAAACTCCAAGGACACTCTTTTAAATATGGATAAAGACATTACAAAATACTGGGTACAGTATTCTTGTTGCTTCTATACGTGAGAACAATGTAAAACAAAAAATAATCAAAAACAATTCAAAATATAAGATTAAAAATAAGCTCTGGCAAATAAGAGATGACCAGTCTCAACTGACGGCGCCCGATTCATCCGACTCCGAATCACAACGAGACACCTCGAAGTTTTGAGAATACACAGATTTTTCTATTCTAGTCTGATCGATAGGCAACAAATATAACATTGCCAGTAAAAAACAAAGAAGGAAGCACACTGCGTGTTCTCTACTTGGCTGCACCACGGTGCACAAATCTCTTGGTCACCAAAACAAAAAAAAACTTTGAGATTCATAATATTTTCGTTGTCAACATGGCCAACGGCCTTGACCGCTTGAAAATCTCCATTTGATTTGAACAAAGAAAACGGTACATATTTCTAATATACAAAACACAATCATATTAACATGAGATCATCTATAGGCCTTCATTTTGCTGATTCTTTGCACTCATGCTATCGGGTCGGTTTTTGAGTTAGCTTCAATGTTACGCATTTTTCTCACTTAGTCTATTCTTTATGGTCGATGTTTTAAGTAACTCCGTCAGTTATTTACATAGCAGGTAGTGGTATTCGATAAAAAGTTTTAACAAAAAAAAACAACCGACTTCCAAGAAAACAACTTTAATTTCGGAAGTCGGTGGCAAAAAAACAACTTTAATTTCGGAAGTCGGTGGCAAAAAAACAACTTTAATTTTGGAAGTCGGTGGCAAAAAAACAATTTTAATTTCGGAAGTCGGTGGCAAAAAAACAACTTTAATTTCGGAAGTCGGTGGCAAAAAACAACTTTAATTTCGGAAGTCGGTGGCAAAAAACAACTTTAATTTTGGAAATCGGTGGCAAAAAACAACAACAATTGGAAACCAAAGACACGTACTTCTCTATTACTCGTCATCTTGGTTACCCCTTTCTAGCCATATCATTTTTCTTTCACACAGTCCATCCATCGTTTCTTAGGTCTCCACTACTCCTATAGCCATCCACATTATATCCACTTATTAAAACTCTCTTATGACCAACGTGGCTTCAATTTGTATTTTCATTCATAAAAACATGTTAAACTTCTTCACTCATTTCAGTAAAAGGTCACCAAACTGCATAATATTATGTGCAGCTCGCTTGCCTTCGCCTTTCTCAATAAACCACATGCAGTACATGCACATGATTTATTTATAGTTTTTTTGAAGTGGAAACTTCTTTAGGCGCGTTGAGCACTCTTTGGGTGAACAAAAATCATGGTACTCGCGTCATCGTCACGCCTGAAGTGATTTTTTAGCGCCATCTACTGTCTACCGTTTGAATTACGTTGACGTTACGCATTGTTGCTTAGTTTTCACTTCTATCGGCACAAAGACTGCTCCGCATGTTTTTTTTTAACTTGCGATATCTTTAGTACTTACACCCTTAGCCATAGGGCTAAGGGTGTAAGTACTAAAGATATCGCATATAGATGCAGTTCTTTCACCGTTATTTCACCTCTGACGGCAGCGTTATTACAATCAATCTGCCTAGCCTTTCCCAACTTTGTTGGGATCAGCTTTCAATCTAACCGGATGCGGCTGAATAACAGTATTTTATATGGAGTGACTGCCTATCCGACCACCACAACCCAGTAGCTGGGCAATACGAACTTCTGACGACCCGTAACGACTGTCAAAGATCCACGAATAACAGCCGGGACCAACGGCTTAACGTGCTTTCCGAGGCACGGAGGAGTTTCGGTATGTAAAGATGGCCACCCATCCACGGACCAACCCTGGCAAGTGTAGCTTAACCTGATGGATCGACTCGTGCGGCTGTTATTACTTAGCCACGAGCTCCTCTATTAGCTATATCCTCTATTATCATGTTATATCCTTCAGTCAGTCCGAAAAGTATTTAAGAGATGTATGTATTGAATTTTAATACAAAGATTAATTAATTAAATTAACGGCTTTCATTGGTATCTTTTCTAGACGAAATAAAAAAAAAACAGTTGACGTAAGAAGATTTAAAAAAAATTGAGAACACTTTTCTTTTTTCAAAACTTTAGCTGGAGTTACAAAATAAGTCAGCAATCCCACACAGTTCGACCAACACAACATAAAATTATCAAACGCAATTCGTTTTCCAATTTTAAATTACTCGTAGATCGTCCATATTGTTTTAATTTAATCAGGCTCATCAATTCAACCCTTGGATGTATTATATGAATGTCAGTGCCGTACATCCACTCGATAGGCTTCGCAGAGAGGCCGAGTCCGACAAAAATCAACCCACGCATGTATTTATGTACTTACTTAGATAGTTATTTAGGATTGATGTAGTAGGTAGGGAAATTCTCTAAGAAATTCTAGGCTTGTGCTGAGTGTCGATTTCTGCATAACGAAAATTAAGTTTTCCACTTTTTAACTGACTTAAAAAACAAGGAGGAGGTTCTCAATTCGTCTGTATGTTTTTTTTGTGTGTTTTTTACGCTAGTTACTCCGCCAATTATGAATTGATTTTGATGATTCTTTTTTTGTTTGGTAGTTCATGCTTTAGAAATGGTCCCAAATAAATTTTATTAACTTTCCTTGCGTAGTTTTTGAGTTAGCTTCAATATACGTATTTTTCCCACTTAGTCTTATTAGACAATGTTTTAAATTACTCCGTCACTGTTATTTACATAGCAGATAGTGGTATTCAAATTTGTGTGGGGTACCTATCACAATTAAGAAGTGAAAATTAAAAACTTTTTACAAAAAAAAACAACCGACTTCCAAAAAAAAAACACTAAAAAGTGAAAAATTACTTTTATTTCGGAAGTCGGTGTCTTTGGTTTTGAATTTTCAATTTTTGCTTTTCACTTCCGAAATTAAAGTTACTTTTGACTTATTAATGTTTTTTTGGAAGTCGGTTGTTTTTTTTTTGTAAAAAGTTTTTATTTTCTTCTTGTTAAGAAGCTAGTCGCATATACTTAGCATAAGCATAATCGGCCTACGAAATTCCCACTGCTGGGACACGGGCCTCTCTGTGAGGGATTGAGCCACGATCCAGCAAGCTAGTGCGTGTAAACACAAAATAGGATTGTGGTGGATAGTCACATATGAAATGTCATAATGACCAGACAATAGTTCACTGGTTTGGCAATTTAATTCAAATCACTACTGAATGTTTTGTAATGAAGCTAACAATACGGCGGCCCTGTTCCGATTAGCTGACCGATTTACTAATTAAACGCTAAGAAATGTTTTTTGGTGTGTTTTGATAAACAGGGAAATCTATACTATGTTCATTTTACTATGTATGATTTGACAGTAGAGACCATATAAAAATGAAAATTTAATGAAAATGATTTTGACGTTCGAAAAGTGCTGATTCTAAGTTTAATTTGAATTAATGACTTTTGATTTTGAAAAAAAAACACAACGTTATGATTCAGGAAGTAAGATCAATCTGCCTAGCCAATCCCAACTTATTATGTTTGGGTCGGCTTCCAGCCCAACCTGATGCAGCTGAATACCAGTATTTTACATGTAGCTACTGTCTATCTGACCTTCACAACCCTGCAGTAATTGGGTAATACGATACCCCTTGGCTCACCAAGGGGTATCGTATTACCCAATTACTGCAGGCTTGTGAACTAGTCTCAACTAGTTGTCAGACTTTCGGGTTTCTGACGACTCGTAACGATTGTCAAAGATCCGCGAATGACAGCCGGGACCAACGGCTTAACGTGCTTTCCGAGGCACGGCGGAGTCTCGGAAAATAATTTTTATTATATAATAATTTAACCGTGCGGCTGTTATTAATTAGCCACGAGCCTATTTAAGAAGTAAGATCAACAGTTATTTGTTCTACTGGACACATCTAAATAGCAGTGGCGAAGGGTGATTTTTCGGGGGTGGGAACCCGGAGCAAAAAAAAAAGAAAAAAAAAAAAAAAAAAAAAAAAAAAAAAAAAACTATACTGACGAATTGAAAACCTCCTCCTTTTTGAAGAAGTCGGTTAATAATACTTGTTATGATGTCACTTCGGACCTTCCTTGTGGCCGCGAAAACCTACTTCTTGTTTGTTTACCTAACAAAAGAACGGTATCAATAAACCGTTTCATTAAATTCCTATTTTGATTTACTTTTCTCAAACTTATTTATAAACTCACATTCAAAAAGCCCGCTTTCACAAACCACGCACACTCACACAGTTCAACAAGTGATTACGCTACTAATAGCGCAACGCCATCTAACGAAAATATCAGAAAAGCAATGCATTTTGTCAGTACAAGAACGAGATATCTCCATTCAAAAAATTCACAAATAATTAAACAGAGGGCGCGTTTAACGAGAAATTTTTAGGGAGTGGCATTTTACAATTCAGAGTTTTCGCTCACGGCCACTAGAGGGAATTGGCCGCGCGGGTGTAGAGCTTCAAACGAATTAGCGAAAAATCGTCAGATTATGAATGTAAAAACCCCTTTATTACATAAACTACTAGAATCTGAGAAAAGAAAACAAGGGAAACAATACATTTTATTTTATTTACAACTGCCAGTCAGCTATTCATATTTATCGTAAAGGGAAACATTAGAATGTTTGAAAAAACTATCACGTCGTTTGTAATTTATACTTATATCTGAGCGAGCACGGCCTAACGTAATTGTGTTTCTTAATTTCAAAACTTAACCTTGGAAAGCATGTTTCCTCACAAAGAAAATAATCCTAAACAACAATGTATAGGCTACGACTAAGCTACCAGACGGGCCGCACGCGGGCCAAAAGACATTGTAGTTAATTAGAAAGTCCTTGACGAATTATTGCCGCCATCCTAATCCTACTGATAGTACTAATAACTTTTCAAATCTATTAAGAAATTTCAACTTATTAACTATCTACCTACTTATCCCAAATACATAATTACAACGTACACTTTCACTAAAGTCAAAACACTTTAATCACTGTTTTATACCAACAAACTAATACTACTACTACGATTCTCGAACTGATAAACTAATGTATTCAATAAATAATACGAACAAAATGCAAATTAACTGCAAGTGTAAACAAATTATAATGCGATTACGTCAAACAGCAACCACACAATAGCGTCCTGTCCGAACTCCGAGCCGAACGCATTACGAAATTCAACGAAAACTACCGAACCGATATCGCGGCATCTCGTTCACGCGATCGCTTTAGGTACAATAACTCGTATTTGACCGGCTTGCTCGAAGCGTATAAAACCGGGGTGTCACGTGACCGAAGTGACGTCATGACGCCTTGATTTTTGAAGGAGCGATAAGCCAGCCGCGCCGCCGAGTTATTTTAGAGAATTTTTTTTTGCTGTTGGGAGACAACAAAGACAAAACATTGAATGTAGGCGTTTTGTATAGTTTTAATTATATGGTGTATTAAATACCTATAGTGTGATTACTTAAAAGGCATTTTAAACACTACTGACTGTGTCATTTTTCAATGACGATAGAGTGGTTTTGTTTCGAATTCCAGAAGGGAAGCCGATAGGAATCGAGTTGTACGGTAGCTGCGGCCCTGCTAAATAGTCCTGTCCTAAGAACGCCTATGTTTCCGCCTTTTGCGTCAACATTGTCCCAACCACGGTTTTTTTCTATGGCAAGTGTCATTATGACCGTTACAAATTGAACCTAGTATAGGCGATGACGGCATAAGATCTCAATGTGAAAGGGCGTCCTATAAGCCATTCCGCTAAATCCTAATCACGAATTGAAATGTTTAAAGTAAAGCTGCATACACATTAGCGCCGACGCATGCATTCCTCAAGGATAAAATGACATAATAATGAATATTCATTCAATTTAAATAATGCATGTGCGTTCGTATTTTGACCTTACCGTGTAGTAGTAAAAAATAGGGCAGACTGCCGCGCGTGGCTGACGAAAATAATCAATTGATTATTTTAGGTAGACCGCAGTTTATCTAAAAGAATCAATTGATTATTTCGAAGTGTTTTTTATAGAATAATACTTACTGCGGTAAGTATTATAAAAACACTTCGAAATTCGAACGGTGTCGGGATGAATGAATTCACTTTCCTAGTCCGCGATGAATGAGTTCACTTTGGCCATAATTGCGTAATGCATGATCAATCACAATCTGAATCGGTTTGAAACAAATTGGTAGTACATTGTTTCAAAAGTTCGAAAAAAAATCTGCTCGACAACGTACATAACGCAATTAATGTTGTTGAACTGTCAAAATAAAACAGATTAGTCATCAATATTCGAATCATTTTTAATAGTACACTATAACATTATATTTTATGGAATTAATAATTAACAAAAAAAAAAAAAACTAAAACTAAAAGGACTTACTAATAGATATAAAAACAAAGGGGCGTCAGGCGTCGAAGTATTCGTCCGCATCGCTGTCATCCGGAAACGTGCCCAGAAGACTGGCAGCATTGCCACGTTGAATGGCAATGCTAATTCTTTGGCCAAAGAACAAGCCAGCCCTCTGGTCACGTGAAGTATCGACCAGTCGGTGAGAAATTTCCTTAAAAAGGAGACGCGCACTCGGGCCCCATGACCCGAGCGTTTCGACCCCAAACGGCTCAAAACTGTAGTTGCCCACAAGGTTACAATTAGATTAGAGCAAAATTGACTGAAGTGAAGAATTAATATGACTGCTGCAGTCAATGGTTATAATTATATACATAATAGGTATGTACACTAACGACTTAAAGTAAATAGTGTTTATATCAAACGAACGTTGGTAACTCGTAGGTGCAATTTCATTGAAAAGTGACACAGCAATAGTTACAATAAAAAACATGACCTGAAAAGGTCTTTCGAATATTCATATAACAAAATATGAAATTTGATTATTAATATTCAAGTAATGTTATTACGGGAATTATTTTAAAAAAATATGCCAAAAATATTTCGTAAAAAAAAAATTGACTTCGCAAATGCGCGATTTTTCTCGAAAACGACAGGAGGTGCAAAAGTAAAATCCAAAGTCTTTAAAAATGCAAATTAGTTCAACGACACGGCCATGAACGTTTACTGAATCTAGACTGTATTTGTTTACGCATGTTTACACTTTTTCACTATTCTACGACGGTGACGTGTATTTTTATCTTGATTGATGCACCCTGACGTCCCTGACGCTTATGACTAAGTCATTTACCTAAGGCTGAAGAAATCTTCATGGCTTACCTAATAATAATTTGGGTATATTATTTAGGAATCTACCTAACTAAGGTTAGGTTATCTATATTAAGGCGAAAGATTCAGGGTAGCCCGCGAAATTCGCGGCCGTAACAAATATGGTTTTACAGAATTATAAACAGAGAGCAGTGGTGGCCAAGTGGTAACGGCCACGACTTACGAGTTGTAGGTCGTAGGTTCGAACCCTGACAGGTGCTTTACTTTGTGTAAATTATTTCATCGCCACTGCTCTCAAAACGGTGAAGGAAAACATCGCGAGGAAACCGGCATGTCCTAGTACCAAAAAATCGAAGACATGTGACATCTACCAACCCGCACTGGGCCCGCGTGGTGGATTACGGCCCGCTCCCTCTTACAGAGTGGAGGCCTGTGTCCCAGCATTGGGAACATTATAGGCTGATTATGATAAACATTAGAATCAGTAATACAACTCTCTAAGTTCATGTAATGTAAGTTCATGTGTTTTATTGGCATTTTGCAAGCATTATGAAAATTATTTAGCCCTAGATTTGGTATACTTCAAGCAAAAGGGTCTCAATGGTCAAAAATAATCTCAAGATATTTAGGTGAGTAATTGAAACCAAAAACATCGTAATAAAAACATGAAACTGAAGCTTGGCAAGCCTAGCAAAAAATAATCTGACCGTGAGTATCTGGTGCTATCAGATCCAAAAATCTTTTCTACGAATACAACCGCTCCTCATATTTCTAATAACTACTACATTTCAGTATTGCGGTTTTATTTTACACCGAATCATGAAACATGTGTAACACTAAACGGTGTCAATGTGATGATAAGTCAGCCATTTTTGTTATAAAATTCGATTAGGTAGCCAAAGGTGCAAAGTTTAATTTATAGAGGCAAAGGTATTGTTTACTTGCTGCTCAACATTAAAATTACGTAATTGTTTTTTGTTTATGTGTAGCATGTTTCCTCTTGATTTTCTGCAATCTGTGGGAGTGATTTCGTGAAAAGGGACGGAAGTGTGTAACAGAAAGCCGCGGACGCGTGCGCTATTTCATTTGACCAATGATCGCGCGCGGTGCTAGAGGTGGCCATCAGATGGTACCAAACCCATTTTCCGAGAGGTAGTAAAATAATCACTCTCAGCCTAGATATCAGATGTTACATATATGTTCGACTACCATAAGGCTATTTCGTTCTTTTCAAAGTCGTTACTCTTCTCACGCGTGATGTGATGCAAACTTGAGTTGACATTGCAATGATAGCTGTCAATTCAAAATCGAGATACTGTCATCGTGGATTTACAATCTATAAAAAATGTTTCACTTGCTGAATGAGTAATTAAAATGTGTTTTCTTTTGTTCCAGGTTAAAAATGGAGTTAAAATCGCCAAAAGCGAAGAAAAAGTCAAGCATAGCAAAACTAATATCGTGGGGCAGAATGTTCAAAACACCTATGCTCATTCTTTTTTTATTGGGCACCACAAACTGTGAGCGCGAAAGTGAAGTTACAGAATTGGATTCTAATTTCAAAATTCAAAGTTTTGACGGCAGCCATCTTAGGCATAGACATTATAATGGTACAGAAAAAAATAAAATGAGTGACATTAAATATTTGCGAAGGCATTTGAATAAACAAATAGTGAACTTTGTTATGACTGATTTTCTTATTGATGGCGAAGTGGAAAACAGAGTGCATTTTAATGGTGTAACTGCTAAGGAGACATCCGTTGGAGCTGATGGGTGAGTCAAGTTTATTTATAAATGATAAGGAGTACTTAGATAGTCTGAGGAGCTCGTGGCTAAGTAATACCAGCCGCACGGGTCGATCCATCAGGTTAAGCTACGCTAGCCGGGGTTGATCCGTGGATGTGTGACCATCTTTACATACATTTCAGGATTGATGCTAGGTCCTATGTTTGGCGAAAACACGATTACATAATTATCGCTATAGAAAAAAAATACAAAGTTACCTCTCTAAACCGAACTAAAAACCGCTGGTAATACTTCAAATCAGATCATGAAACTTTGCATAAACTGAACTAACTTTAAAGCAGGTCCCATTTTTTTTTAAATTACCATTATTTTCGCCGTAAAAAGCAATTAAGTACCTAAACTATTCGAGGCTTGAGAGCCGCCAGCACCCCACTCCGTCTCGCTCTCACTCAGGCCGCGAGTAGAATGGTGCGAGCGAGATAAAATCTGTGGTAGGGTACGGCCATATTCTGAAAATATTCAGTAGGTACCTAAGTATTTAAAATATTTTAAACTATTTTTATAAAATTAATCACTTAATATGAAGAGATAAGATTAAAATACAAAGAACAGAGGGTTTAAAGGAAGCTGTTGTGTCTACGTGCCAATTTGTATGATACCATACCAGACTACAACTTGTAGATTATGAAGAAGCCCCGTTATCCTGACCTTTGACCCTAATGTAGCTCTTGTAGAACTTAGGGACACTATTTGCTTGAAAAATATTAAATTGAACTTGAATTCTAATTTAATTTAATCTATATTTATAAAAATGAATCCCTATTTCCCTTGTTCACGCCATCACGCGTGAAAGGCTAGACCGATTTCGCTAATTCTTTTTCTGTTGTGTTTTTTATTGTCAGGAGAAGGTTCTTATGAAAGAAAAAATTAAGAAAATTGCGCGGAAAATTAGAAAATTTACAGGACAACGTCTGTCGGATCAGCTAGTATTCAATAATAATCTACTAACTTTATCTTGTATCGGCAAAAGCTGACATACAATAATCGATATGCTATTTTTTAAAGTTCACTTCGAGCCTCACTCAAGTGACCCCACAAAATTCGAAACCGAACTCATTTGTTTTTAAAATTCACAATGAGACATCGTTCGAATTTTGAATTTTCAAACATATTTGAATGAGTTTTTCACGGAATCCGGAGTCTGGATTTGATTTGTGCCCTATTGATGTCATAATCAGCCTATAATGTTCCCACTGCTGTTCTCAAGGACACAGGCCTCTTGGGAGCGGGCCGTAATAGACCACGCGGGCGCAGTATGGGTTGCTAGATGTTCACACCTTCGAAGTTTTTTTATGGCAATAGGTTCACCCCCAAAGTGGGTACATGGGACTTAAGACTCGTGCAAACTAGCGCGATATCGTGGGCGCGAGAGGCAGTGCTACCCTTGTCGCGCCTGTTTGTGGAAGCCTTAAAACATAATCGGTGAAATGTGGGTGAACTATATGTACACCTCTGCCTAACTTTTCGGGGAATTCAGGCGATGGCTTTTGTTCACGAAATAAAAAGCAATGATTATTTTGAGTGTTACTCAATTAAGTTGCAATTTTAATTGAAAAACAATACTGACCCCAACATTGTAGAAAAGGCTAGGTCAAATGTTTGTTATTGTTTTTATTATATTATATCTAAATATTATGAATGTTGTCTCAATTGATAGCTCGGTGCAGATAGTTTATCTGTACTCTTACTTATTGCGATGCGGATATGTCACACAACGCGTTTCAGTTTATTTCAATCAATGTATTTATTTATTTGTCTTATAATGTACATTTTGAGTAAAAAAAGTCGCGATTTTTTCCCTTGAGAAGGAAAGTACAGAATGACAGATTCTAAGAACCTATATCAATTTCTTTTTTTGCGTCGCACTAAGGCTTCGTTTTACCTCTACACATCTGCATCCTAATTGCTATCGCAATCAATGCGATTATGATAGCAAGGTTGCAGACACAATAAATTCTAGAACAATATTATTGGTTTCATTGTTTGTATCGTCTGCTCCATGTTTATTGTTGAATTGACAACATAAAAAGGAAAAAGAAAAAGAAAAGAAAGAAAAAAAAGAAAGAAAGAAAAGAAAGAAAGAAAGAAAAAAAAGAAAGAAAGAAATAAAAGGAAAAAAGAAAGAAAATTCATTTATTTATTTATTTGAAAGTGGTCGTTATTACAAGGGCGTTGTGCAATTTCGATACCGGTCGTACCTACAGTCGATCGCATTATCACTCAATTTCACGATATTAAAGTAAATTTCTCATTCACCACGAGTTTGATTCCTTAGCAACATAACATACTTAGTCTTACTATGCCTGATGACGTGTCTAGCACTGAAACCTATAAATCTCAATAATAGGTCATAAAATCTACACGAGCGTGTCGTAGTAACACCTAGTAGTAATAATTCAAGAGTTGACCATGCAAACTGCATTACCTTACGTACAACAGGTTCACGCGGCTTATATCACAATTTTTACTGCTAAATAATGACTAATATTGTCTGTGGGTATTATTTAATTACGTTTAGACTATGCTTAAAATTTCATTTGATTTATAAATATTTATTGATTTTATCATCATCATCATCACGACTGTTCTTCCTGACTGGGTGGTGACAGACAGAGGTTTAACAGAACACCCACATATCGCCAGACATAACAGTGTTGTAATGAAGGCGATAGTCTATTGGTATTAACGGAGCACAAATTCAGACTGAGGATAAATCTTAAGGCTGGACCCTACCTCAGATTTTATCTCGCTCGCACCATACTACTCGCGACCTAAGTGAGAGCGAGACGGAGTGGGGTGCTAGCGGCTGTGAAGCCTCGAAAAGTTTAGGTAATTGCTTTTTACGGTAAAAATAATGGTAATTTAAAATAAATAAAACACATAAGACCTGCTCTACAGTTAGTTCCAGTTATTATACAAAGTTTCATGATCTAATATGAAGTATTGTTTTAATACCAGCGGTTTATAGTTCGGTTTAGACGTAACTTTGGATTTTTTTTCTATAGAGAAAATTTTATGTAATCGTGTTTTCGCCACATAAAGGACCTAGCATCAATCCTCAACTTTAACATATATTTATTTCAAAATTAATGCTGCAGTATTTTCGGCATAACAGAGGATCATGCTAAGCAATTTGAGGTAGGGCCTACCGTAAATGGAAAATCTCTATCCTGGCCAATACGGGGATCGATCTCTAGACAGACGGTGATGACGATATGAGCCCGATTTATTATCACGTTCCCAAACTGAAACTGCAACCATTCACTATAAATAATCAAGAGTTACAACGATAAAACATTCTGCTAATCATCTCGGAGTTACATAACAAACTGACGGCCATGATCTTTCTCAAGGACGTTTACAACGCACTGTTTACATCTCCCTTCATTCTAATCGAATAGTTATCTACATTTAGACGTTATCAGCATTTCTAAGCGTCAACTTTCACCTATCTGATATACTTTGAGTTCTAGAATGTGAACGCAAAAGAAACTTGAATGACATTAAATGATATTGTCAATCATAATCAATATTTGTAATCGGGAAAATTGTGGTATTCAGCAGTTTATTTGCGTAACCATCTCGTTGTGACGACAATGCTTTCAATTTAAAAGCTAACAGTCTTTAATAATAATAATAAAAAGGGGCGGGAGAAGAACTACAAAAAAGGCTTCAAAAAATTTTTCAATAGGAAAAGTGCCCAAGGCTAACAGCATTGCCACGTTATATAGCAATGGTGATTCTTTGGCCAAAAAATAGGCCAGCCCTGTCGTCGCGTGAACAGCCGACCAACCGGCCAGCTGTCTCGTCACGTCAGAAGTCGACGAATCGCTTGGCGATGTCTCGAAAAACTAAGTGGGCACTCGGACCCCATGGCGCTAGTGTTTCAAGTTTCAACCCCAAACGGCTTATAAATCCCAATAAGATTGGAGAATTTGCGCCGTTTGAGGTTCTAGTTGACTTCCAGTTCATCTAGTATGAATGTGGATGGTTATAGGAGTAGGGGAAGACCAAAGAAACGATGGATGGACTGTGTGAAAGATGATATGGCTGTAAAGACGGTAAATACTGAGATGACGACTAATAGAGAAGTATGGAAGAAGACGTGTTAGAATAAGGGCCGGAGAATGATGATTCTAGTTGTCGAACAGATAAAATTTCAAACAAATAAAGCAATGGATATAAAAGAAAAAAAACAAAAGTAGAAAAAAAAAAGATGATGAAGATCTTTATTTATATAAAGTTGGAAGTCTGGCAATCATATTTACCACGGTGCTTCGTGTTACCCAGTAACTGCGTTGTAGAGTTCAGATAAGCAGTCGCTCCATGTAAAATACTAGTATTCAGTTACATTCAGTTAGACTGGAAGCCGACCCCAACATAGGGACAAAGGGCTAGACAAATGATATTGAACATAATCCATGGTAAACATGACATAGATATAACGATGACTTGTCAAAGTGTCCCTGAAAAACTAAAATAAAAACATACGAAATAAAATAAACTAATAATAGGAAAGACACTTAACTATTCGCACAACAGAAATGTTCCAATTACCCACTGAACGGATTAAAAATAGACAGCACAGATGTAACAATCTTAGTACCTAGTGCGATCTGAAGGCCAAATTCAGCTAATTCCTAGATTTAGACTCGAGTGTAATCTGCGGTAAAGTTTATAGAGCACTGGGTACACTACTAACTATCATATCTTCATCATCTGCCAAGCCTTTTTCCAACTATGTTGAGGCCGGCTTCCAGTGTAAACGGAAGCAGCTGAATACCACTTATATTACCTGGAGCGACTGCTTTTCTGTCCTCCACATCTACCGGATAACACAATACCCCTTGGCAAGACTAGTTGTAAGACTTTGGGGCTTCTAATTTCCCGTAACTACTGTCAAAAATTTACGAATATCAAGATTCATTAGTGTTTTTTCATATATTATATGGCTTTTAACTTGCAGCGTCCAAGTACTTATGAATAAATGTTCTCTCTCTCATTCTTAAAATCACACGTCAATCGTCAAAACGACTAAGATGCCCCAAAGTCTGACAACTAGTCTTACCAAGTAAGACTTCTTAGTAGTAGGCTTCTTAGTAATTACCCGTAACTACTGTCAAAGATCTACGAATGCCAAGATTCATTGGTGTTTTTTCATATATTTTTGCTTTTAACCTGCAGCGTTCAAGTATTATGTTCTCACTCTCATTCCTAAAACCGCACGTCCGCACGTCAATCGTCAAAACTACTAACATAAATATATTTATTTCCATCGATTCTATTACCAGCACCACCAGTAATGTTTTTTGCTCGGATTGCATCTAAAATTAAACCACTGAACTTTGTTCGCACTCAAGACAATTTATTTGAGTTTAGACGGGAATGCTGTTGTTTAATACATTGGCATTTGCTAGCTCTAATTCAAGCTTAGTAAAACTATTTAGACCGAAATATATGTAACATATGTTTTGTTTGCAGTTTGATTTGCAATGCTGTGTGTGGTCTGCATTTGTTTTGGTCTTTCAATCAATCACGCAGTCCACTGCTGAATATAAACTGCTCCCAAGTTGCACTACAACACTTGGTTCCGCATTCGGCCACGTCTTAAAGGTCCTCGATCTATTATATTAAGCATGGGGCGCTCCATGCTATGTTTAACGCTTCGCAGTCTCCACTCGACGGACGTCTAGTCATACGGCCATCAGTTCTTGACAAACATGACCAGCCTACTTTAGCTTGCTACTTCTGCAGGAGACTTCAATTTCTTCTTCGGATATAATTCCGGATCGTCATCCTTCAATGAAACTGGTCATAGTTCTCCATATACCGTTGAGCGATCTTCGTTTTGAGGACTATCTCGACTGTTAATGTCCACATCTTTGACCATCATAGCCTTTGGTTCTGGCTGTTCTGGTTGAATTAAAAACCTTGGGATAATCCTTAAAGGATTAGGCGTCGATACTTTGCTAGTTATAACAATATCCCAGAGGGCCTAGACAAGTGACGATCGCTTCCAAAGCGTTTCGTATTACAACGACTTTCAACAGGATTGACATAAGCTTTCGATAGCTTATGTCAGTCCTATACATTTTTGCCTTTTCCATCATCGTTAACGCTGATAGAATGTCACTTTGTCTAGGGCCTCAGGTCCATGTCCATTGTTATGAAAAGTCGGTAATTTTCGCCAGTCACGGTTACTATACTATAGTTAGGTTTAACGATATTCGTTTACAAAATATCAGAGATTTATTTAATCGGCTAATCTATGACGCAAGGGAACGTGAGGTTTGTGGTTAAGCTGCGCTATCAAGTGGCTATCAGTCGCACAGGTATGGCATATATTACCTATTGACAGTTTTATTGTATGTGGCTTTGTATCTATCTCATCTTATTAATGCAACCTTGGAACTCATCATGCTCTTGCTATCTTAAGGGTCTACCCAAACTCAAATTGCTTAGCATGATCCTCCGTTATGCCAAAAATAGTGCAGCATTAATTTTGATGAATTTGTTGATTTTGAATAAATATATGTTAAAGTTGAGGATTGATGCTAGGTTCTATGTTTGACGAAAACACGATTACATAAAAAATTCCAAAGTTACCTCTAAACCGAACTATAAGCCAACAACTTTACTTATTAGCTGAACTAACAATAAAGCAGGTCTTGTGTTTTTTTTTTAAAATGCAATTTAATATACTATTCGAGGTTTGGAGCCGCCAGCACCCCACGCCGTCTCGCTCTCACTCAGCCCGCGAGTAGTATGGTGCAATCGAGATAAAAAGTGAATTTGAGCTGAGGTAGCCCTTAATAATGTATCTATGTGTCTTCGGCGGAGAATGTCTTCTTCTTCCTGACATCTCTCTTAGCATCCGTCATCTCCGTTCTGACCTAATTTCTAGTCCTATGATATTTCACACAATCCATTAATCGTTTCTTTGGTCTCCTTTACTCTATATATTATACACTGTGTTTCTGTTGGCAAAATTGATGTCATCGAACTACTGCAATCTAAATCCACATTATTTATAAACGTTGCTTAAAGTTGAGCGCTTGTTTAACAATTAATTTTCTAACTTTAAGCAACCAATTTTTTAACTTTATACAGGCTGTAAGGATAAACACTCTTGTCATTCAAACCATGGGTAGTTGACTGAAATATAAAAATAAATGACCGAACACAACAAAAAAAAAACGTTATTTTCATTAAAAGATTTTAAAAAGTTTCTATCCGACACCGTGCTCTCTAGCGAAACAGCTGACTGACTGAGGGAGAGGTCGCGCTCGCGGTCGGTCAGGTCACATTCCTCACCCCCCGCCCGTGTTGAGACGCAAGTTCGTTGCCCTAGCGCATAGGGCAACGAACTTGCGTCTCTTGTGGTAAAATGTATATTAAAAAAATAAAAATAAAAATTGTAATTTTCCATTGATTTTACGTTCTATAAATGAAACCAAACCACTGGTTGCAAGGATAACGGTGTTCACCCTAACATCCTGTATATATATTATTATACTAGCTGCCGCCAGCGGCTTCGCCCGCGTGTAATCTTTATAAATTATAGCCTATGTTACTCAGGGTGAATGTAGCTTTCTAATGGTGAAAGAATTTTTCAAATCGGTTCAGTAGTTTCGGAGCCTATTCAATGCAAACAAACAAACAATCAAATCTTTCCTCTTTATAATATTAGTATAGAAAACAAAGTCCTCCGCCGCGTCTGTCTGTCGTCCTGTTCGCAATAAACTCAAAAACGACTGCACCGATTTTCATGCTGTTTTCACCAATGGATAGAGTGGGTCTCGAGGAAGGTTTTAGTATATAATAACCCGAGGCGAAGCCGCGGGCATCATCTAGTTATACAAACCTCATAAATTATATAAACCTCATAGAGGCCAAGGTCTCTTTTAAAGTCCAGACATTTCATATAATGATCGGAGGGTCGGGAGATAAATTCCCATATTTTTCAGAGCTTTCGCATTCTAATCTCAATCTAACAAAAATATCTACCTCTATTTAATTCATTTTTGACAAGTTTTTGACATTGTTTGTCGCTGAGACATATCGCGAATAGATTTTGAACGCGTTCAATTACGGGCATTGGCCGTCAGGGATGGTCTCTTGAAGAAAAAAAATGAGTAAAGTGTGTAATTATTCTAGTTACATAAACACAAAAAAGTAAGTCGTGTTCTTTCTAAAATTAGGCTAATAGTCGGTCAGTGCCAGTAATACGGAACTTGTCTGTTGGCAGGTGTGGCTTTAAAGTGTAAACAGATGGATTGGGTTCATTTTATTATCTAACATGGTTCTTGGCAAAGAAATGCTTAAATGAATGGTTATTTTTTTAAATGGTTAGATAATATGAAAATAAGGCATGCATTTTTTATGTTATATTTTTTTATTTATTTAGGTATTTACATAATTTAAAAACTTGCAGACTTAAAATAATAACAAATGTACCAGTTTAAAAAAATGGGCGGAAATAAACATGGGCATCAAAAAATTCGTCCCAAGAGCTGTCAGCCGCATGGATTATGCATGGCCTATTTTTGGTATCACCCCTAATTATAGCGGATTAAGGTAAATTTTTAGTCAACCGATCATAACAGCTGACATTATGTCCGATAGAACATAGCAGATTTACATAGTTCTTCTTTTCGAGTTATTTTCTAACATGACTAGTCAGATCAGTCAGCCGGTTGGTACCGAGGTTAACTCAGCCTGACGTATCTATTTAAACCTGCATGATATTTACTAGAAATGCATTTGACATTCTGACCCATTGTGTTCAATCTGACATTTTGACCCATTGTGTTCAATCTGACATTCTGACCCATTGTGGCCAATCTGACGTTCTGACCCATTGTGGTCAATCGGACATTTTGACCCATTGTGGTCAATCTGACATTCTGACCCATTGTGGCCAATCTGACATTCTGACCCATTGTGGTCAATCGGACATTTTGACCCATTGTGGTCAATCTGACATTCCGACCCATTGTGGTCAATCTGACATTCTGACCCATTGTGGTCAATCGGACATTTTGACCCATTGTGGTCAATCTGACATTCTGACCCATTGTGGCCAATCTGACATTCTGACCCATTGTGGTCAATCGGAAATTTTGACCCATTGTGGTCAATCTGACATTCCGACCCATTGTGGTCAATCTGACATTCTGACCCATTGTGGTCAATCGGACATTTTGACCCATTGTGGTCAATCTGACATTCTGACCCATTGTGGTCAATCTGACATTCTGACCCATTGTGATCAACAGTCATATTACCTATAGGCTTTTGGTCACCATGAGATTCACTGCAAAATTAACTCTTAAAAACACCTATCCACACAGGGTCAAGGCGTTTCGGGTTTTGGGCCGTTCGGGCTTTTTCATCTATCAAAATTTGAGTTGAGATGTCTAGTGACAATTGTTTCGCTTCTTATGCATTAGTTGAACTGACGAGCATGGTCGGGCATCATTTAAAATTAACTGCAGAACATCACGCCACCTCAAACTCTTGGCACGGCATATACAACTATTTTTATAACCACGAGTACGCGACAAGCAGATTTGCAGTTCCCTAGACGATAGTAGAACTGCCACGCCCTCTTAAGGTTACGCTAGTCGGTCATTCTTCCATACAACCTTGATATGGTGATTACTCACCTGTTTGACGGTTTACGTTCAAAAATCAAAATTGTATCAATTTGTCTTGTCATTGTCTAGCCCTGTATGGAAGCAGAATTGGAAAAAATAATACAGGGGATTTTGCATCGTTCGTTGAAAACCTGGCAATGGTATTCAGTGGCTGATTGTTATTATGAACATGCATGCAGCGTACAGTCGAACAAGCTATTTGGTATACAGGCAAAATATATTCATGTAAATAAAGTGCGTGACACTTCAATTAGTTTGTACAGTTTGAATTTGCCGCGTAATAACTTTGATGTATAATTTATCTGTGTTTGATTCTATGGAGCGGGTTGCCATATTGTATGCTGGATACAGCATGATAAAGATAGAGGAAAAGTGAGAATTATATCTATTGTAATTTGAGAATTATATAACAATATTTAAATAATAGTGATTAATAAGAACTGATGAAACAATAGCTTTAAATGTTGTTTCTTTTTGCAGGTAAAATTAGTGATTAATTAATGTCAAAGAATGTTTTGTAAAAATTTAAATAAAAACTAGTGTAATAAAATAAAATTTCTCTTTGCAGAGCAACACAATTTTTGTTATAGTTTTACTGTTCACCATAATATCCAAGGATAATTATAAATTAACACATTATATTCATTTTCCACTACACTGCCAAAATTCGTTTTGGTTATGTGTGTAATTTAACTTTTAAGCTTATGGCTTAGGAGAGTGACGTAAAATGATTGTTGACTACCTACTGATAACACTCACATAATTGTTTAAAGTAGTTGCAAGTTATCTGCCTGTATACCAAGTAGCTTGTTCGACTGTAATAACAAAACGAACAATATCTTTTGATCTATTATAAGATTTGATACAGATGTAATGGCGTAATAATTACGTTATTACATGTTTAATAGCCACGTACACGTGTTACGTAAAACACGTAGATTTAACCTAAATATTTACGTTTGTATCTTGTGTAGTAAGCATGTGTTTCGGTCCAGAAAGCCCTTGTGGAGATTGTAACGTTACACGTTACACCTCAGTAGAGGTAGTGCGTGGGTTCAAATCCGGACAAGTACCAATGTGGCTTTTTCAATTCATAATTATGTACATACTGAGTTTGGGTTTTGAGTGGAGCTCGTGGCTAAGTTTATAGCCGCACGGGTCCGTCCATCAGGTTAAGCTGCGCATGCCGTTGGTTGGTCCGTGGGTTGGTCCGTGGATGGGTGACCAAAATCATCTTTACATACCGAGACTCCTACGTGTCTCGGAAAGCACGTTAAGTCCCGGCTGTCATTCGTGGATCTTTGACAGTCGTTATGGGTCGTCATAAGCCCGCAAGTCTGACAACCAGTTTTACCAAGGAGTATCTCGCGCACTAGACGGCCACAACCACGACCACGAATAGAAGTCAAAATCGGTTGAACGGACTTGAACGGAAAAAGGTTTATTAAAATGTCTAATCTTATTTCAAATGGAGTATAGACGGCCATGACTAGCCGGAGTCGTGGCCGTCTAGTGCGCGAGATCCATTAAAGGGGCTGCTTCTTTTTTGCCTGTCAATAACATAAAAATCTGCTTCCCTGATCCGGATTCCGGATACACCACTACACTTAAAGAACAGCTTCATTTCATCATCTGCCTAGCCTTTTCCCAACAATGTTGGGGTTGGCTTCCAGTCTAACCGGATGCAGGTAAATACCAGTATTTTACATGGAGCGACTGCCTATCTGACCTTCACAACCCAGTTACTGGGTAACACGATACCCCTTGGTAAGACTGGTTGTCAGACTTTTGGGTTTCTGACGACCCGTAACGACTGTCAAAGATCTACAAATGACAGCCGAGACCAACGGCTTAACGTGCTTTCCGAGGCACGGAGGAGTCTCGGTATGTAAACAACAGCTTCATTTAAAATCATTGATTACACCAACAAATAGAATATAATTTTCCTCGTAATTCTAATTCGCGGTACAAACATGAAACATAATAAAATTCTTGTAAAACTGAGTAAATCCGGAATCTCATTATTATAGGGAATTTACATAGAAATGACGTCACTGTGTATATGTATCGCAAATGTAAACGACTTCGTTTGAAGCATTTGTTTCCTAAGAACACTTTAAAGAAAACCGACTGATCAAATAAATAATTGTAGTATATGTAGTTCACTTTGAAAAGTATTCAAGATCTTTTGAAAAAAAGAATTTCTATTTGTTTTTTTTTTCGAAATTGTGTGTTAATCGTATAAAAAGAAGAAAAGAACGAAAGAAAAATTGTGTATTCTGCACAAACAAAACGCACATTATATTATTAATAAAAACTTTTTACAAAAAGAAAAACCGACTTCCAAAAAAACCACAAAAAAAATGGAAGATAACTTTAATTTCGGAAGCTTTCAAAACAGTGAAGGAGACAAATAATGATATCGTCTAAATAAACTAAGTGGGAAAAATACGTAATATTGAAGCTAACTCAAAAACTATGAAAGTTAAGTTAGTAAAATTTATATGGGACCACCTCGGAAACATGACATACCAAACAAAAAAAGAATCATCAAAATCGATTCATAATTGAAGAAGAAGAAAGTGGAAGAAAGCGTAAGAAAGTGGCGTCGTTATTTCAAAGACTGCGGGGTAGCACCAACAGCATTTTGAAAATGATCGCATCTCGACCCGACTGTCCCATGCAGGCACACTGGGTGGGAATAGTTACGGGGAAGATAAAATGATGGTTTTTCTTTTTTTCCATGAATAAGTGATGTACCTACTAACATAGATCTTAAGAAAATTGTTACTAACACTTTATGGATACTGTCCGAAATAAATAAATAATTATTATTATTCTAATTGGCGGAGAAATCGTAACAAACATACAAAAAAAAAAACATACAGACGAATTGAGAACCTCCTCTTTGAAGAAGTTGGTTAAATAAAAATACAAAATACACATTCAAATTAGCCAAAAGCCTGTGAATAATGGGTTTTTCTGGCAGGAACTTCTCAGTAGCAATATGGAGTGTATTTTGTCTTTTTACTTCAACTGAATGAGACGTAATTCAAAACTTGTATAAAACGCACACTATGCAGGCAGGCATATTATAAGTTGAAGGATTACATGTATCTCTGATAAAAATGCTTGGCTTAATGCTGGTCTTAACTAATTAACATTCGAACATACAGTTGGAGCTGCTGAAGATTTTAAGATCATCATCATCTTTGCATTATATAAACTCAATCTCCTTTGTATTATATAATTGCATAGCACAGGTGTGAGTACTATGTACTATTGAGCTACCATTTACCGGGTAATCTGTCTTTCATTGACTTGAATGTGCCCTGGCGGCTGGGAATGTCATGCTCACTTAAATGTCTCGCTGACGGTGGCGCGTGTGTTGGATCATTTAGCTCCCTTCAAAATGGTTGAGCTGAATGGTGCTGATCCATGCGTCATGTTCGTGAACGGGCACCGTCAGTTGTGACTGGTCATCTCTTAGCTGCCATGGCTTATTTTAATTTTTGAATTGTTTGTATGTTATAATTGCGGACGCTTTTAACGTGCTTTTTACATTGTTCTCACATGTATAATTTCAACATGAATGATGTAACCCATATATTGTAACAATATTTTGATTTAAAAGAGTGTCCGTGGAGTTTCTTGCCCGTTCTTCTCCATAGGTACCTACTACGCTTTGGAATGGGCAACTAGCTTCATATTTCTGACTGACCGACTCCTTGACAATTCAAAAGTGCCTGTAAATGGTCTAATTGAAATAAATGCTTTGAGTTTGAGTTTTGAGTCCGAATTGTGTCCGGTTGATGGCAATAGCTCACCCACTTTTACATGGGACATAAACATAGCTGGCGAGGGTGTACTGTAGGTACACCATTGTACTTCCTAAGGTTTTTAAACTTGCCCGTAGGGTCAAAGGCAAAGAAGAGTAACATAACATCACGCCTTTATTCCCCGAAGGGTTAGGCAGAGCTGTACACCCACATAAAAGCAAAGAAGTGTGTCCAAATAAAAAAAAGCGTTATCAACATAAATATTTTTGGCCTAGATACGAAACCTGAATTTATGCGAACAGATTTTCATTTTCAAAAATCTTCGTGTAAATTACAAGTATCAAACTATTTGTGAAACAAATAGATTTTATATTATGACATGTTTATTTATAATTCTGATAAGTTTATGACGAGATACTAGGCTAATGTGTTCCTCTTAAATGTAGATTGATAAATAGGTTTCCTTATTTCTTAAATCTATGATCGTATTTTATGTAGACACGATCGAAATAATACATGATCTGAATTGCGAATTTTCTAGTGATACATACTTACATGAATAATTATCATACCTAGTCGAAAGTCTGACAACCAGTCTTACCAAGGGGTATAGGTGTCGGTATTACCCAGTTACTGGGTTGTGGAGGTCAAACAGGCAGACGCTCCATGTAAAATACTTGTATTCAGCTGCATCTTGTAAGACTGGAAGCCGACCCCAATATAGTTGGGAAAAGGCAAGTTTGGCTGGCATGAATATAGACTTGAATCAGTCTAAAATTACTGATTCAAGTCCCACTGCTGGGACTCACGACTCCTCTTTTTAAAAGGGAGAGGGCATAATCCACTACCCGCCCAGTGCTGGTTGGTGGACGTCGCATGTCTTCGAATTTTTGGGGTCGCTATGGAGATGCCTGATTTTCTGCACCGTTTTAAAGGGGTATCACGTCGAGGACCACCAGTGCAAAGGAATGAAGTCTGGTGTTCCCGTAAATAGGGAATATTTTCTAACCACACAGGTGATATAATATAACCCAATATATTATCATCATAATCATCATCATTTCAGACAAAAGACGTCCACTGCTGGACATAGGGCTCCCCCAATCACTACATATTATAAAACAAAGTCCTCCGCCGCGTCTGCCTGTCTGTAAGTTTATGATAAACTCAAAAACTACTGCACCGATTTTCATGCTGTTTTCACCAATGGATAGAGTGGTTCTCGAGGAAGGTTTTAGTATATAATAACCGACATCCACACGATAAAAAAATTATTAATTAAACGCTACTGAAGATGACAAAGTTATATCCTAACATCATCTGAAATATTCAGACGGCGGTAATAAATTAAATAAACGAATTAAAATTTCTGGCATCGATCCAGATCATCTATTATTAACTGGACAAGAGACATCACTGCGTCGATGTCTGGTCTTACCATAGGAAATTAATCTATGCATTGTGAAGGTCAGAGGGCCTAGACAAGTGACAATCGCTTCCAAAGCGTTTTCGTATTTCTATAACGACTTTCAACAGGATTGACATAAGCTTTTCGATAACTTATGTCAGTCCTATACATTTGTGCCTTTTCCATTATCGTTATCGCTGATAGAATGTGACTTTGTCTAGGCACTCAGAATGGCAGACGCTTTCTTGTCAAATCCTGAAGCTGGGTACCTATCCATTTTGTTTGTGCACCAACTGCGCTCTGCGTAACTGAAGGTCTACCACCATAGAGATATAATATTACATAGGGTGCTCGTATTGCACAAACAAATCGCTTAATGTGCATCGTAGACAAGTGAGCTATAGATTAGTGCTGGGTAGGACATATAAGAGGCACTTCATATGTCCCATACAAAATGATTGAATGTCCCAACACCTCAAAATAACATTTTGTACGCTTCACTGTTGTACAAATGAATGAATGTCGAACTGACAAGTGAGTGAGTGTGGTGAGGAACGTCGTGTTGTTCAAACCCGTGTCTACTGTTCATAGTTTGTTGCGCGCACTCTATACAATAATTATATCTCTATGGTCTATACCCTACGCACGAAATCCGCAGTTTCGGCCAAAGTCACGGGCGATTAGATTAGATTGGGGCCCGAATTATGAATGAGTGACACCACGACCCAAAAACCATGTTTTGGAGAAGAAGTGGCGAAGCTTTCTGTCGGAAAGTAAACGATAGACGAAAAAAAACAACAGAACTATCTTTTTGATTATTTCTCAGCAGTTTGTGAGAGATGAGTATGATTCGTGCTTACAATGTTGCGCCCTAGGTATTGTGTGAGTGCTGAATGAATGGAGTCACAGCTTCGCGAGTGCAATACACCTGTTTAGGGAGCGATAGGTTAATGTGGATATACTGAGGGCACTTAATGTATCTGTATCATGTATCTGGTAAGTAATTTATTTATTTATCATTGCTCCATTTATAATTCTTTTTACCTTTTGTGGTACAGTAATCTTATTGTAGGTGCATCGTCTTCACATATAATTATACTCGTATAATTAATGTATAAAAAATATTGTATAACATTTTTAAAAGAGTAACGGTGGAGTTTCTTGCCCATTTTTCTCCATACGAAAACTACCTTTTGGAAGGGGCAATTAGAATCGAATAGTTTTCCTCCGAACTTTTCTAAAGAACGCGAACCTTTAGAGAATTTTATTTTAACCTTACTTTTTACTTAAATTAGTATTACTCTGGAGGTTCACAGGAGATTTGATCCCGGTTGATGGCAATAGGCTCGCCCTCTGTATCATAACTGGCGAAACTATTATTATTGGTACACCTCTGCCTAACCTTCAAGGGATTACAGGCGTGATGTTATGTTAGGTTTGTGGGATCATGTGGTGATATAAAATATTTAGTCTGGTAAAAACTTTTATATTTTCGGAGCAATCCAAATAAAAACTTAGAAAAACCTTATATAGTGCCGTGATCCGTCGGTGCGGCATATTGCGGACGGACACAGACGAGCCCGCACGACGTACTGTGGGAAGGTGTATGTGCGGAGTATCGCAGACATCGGAAGTTCCTCGGTGGAAGGTGCGTGGCGGTCTGTGGTCGTCTGCCGTGCGTGTCCGTCCGCAAAATTGCGGATCGTCGGATCTCTGCATAACACGTCTGTCGTCATTCGTCGTTCCTTACACCCGTCGCCTTATTCCGTTTTCCCATCTCTCTCCCTTTCATTCTTATACACCTTTCACTCGCACCTCTACAACGTTCCCTTCTACTCTAAAATCATACCACATCTTACTCTGAGGTGTATCCTCCTTAGTCTAGCGTATAGGCTTGCACAAGGCGGTCAACTGAACTCCCTACTCACTTCGCGACTCTTTGCCAGTTACGACATAGGGACGGGACACTAGAGAGGTTTTACTGTTTCTGCACATGTTAGAGATATCGATATTAATTATGCAGTAATAAATAGGCAAAACTGCTTATTTAACAAAAAGGACTGCAAGCTAACCTAAATGAATATTAAAATCTTAGGTATATTATTTTATTCTACAAAAAATCTTAATCCTCATCTATTTTAAACGAAGATGTCTTAATGTTTCGTTATACGTTAACTTTTTACTTTTTAGTACCTACATTCTTTTTGAGTGTGTGATATCATCAAATGACTTCTCCCGCTCTGGGCGAAGCGGAAGGGCGTGTCAGACTTTTACTGAGGAAAACCCACCCGTGTTCCTTCAGTTGCCTGTTGCCAAGGGTTTTGGTATCCCTTTCGGACTTCCCGCAACCCTGGCAGTACCAACATTAATTGAACGCCAAATACAGTTTCAGAAAAAACAGAACCTAAAATGTTCAACTTCCCTAAAAACCTTTTTATTACTTACCTCTTTATTAAAACCATCTTGAAAACAGGCTCATTACAAAATTAATTACCGTATTTTATGACAGGTGACATCTGATTCCTTCGTCCGCCATCACTAATCTAGAGCTATTGTCTGTGACCGGCGAGCCGTCGTTTGAGATACGAAACGTGCGCGTTTAGTTGCGCGCATAATAATTTATTATCTGTGAACGTTGACAGTTGGCGGGAAAAATGAGACAAGATGGCGTCTGTTTTTTTTTCGGTTTTATTTTATTGGAAATATTTTAATGGGTGGTAGAATGTTGATGGTAAACTCTTCAATCCTTTATAATGTATTATCCATCTTACAATGTAATTTACCTACATGTATTCTTAGGGCAAGATTTATAGATCGTACTTTGACTTTACTTTGGTAAGTAACCGCCTCTCACGAATGTGAACCTTATTACCAACATATTTATGTTCATTTTCGTGTGGAACGCTTACCTTACTTAGTAATAAAAAAGTGCGTTCTGACAATCATGCCCTTATACACTAGTATCTTCCGTAGCCAAGGTATGGCACAGGAATTATTTTCTTTATCGAGAAGCAATTAGTTCTTCTTGGGAGTCCACCTATGGTATTTTTATTCATTTGCACATTTAATAAAAGTTTCCACATTAATTTTAAAAAAAACCATCATAATTACTTTACAGAAAAAAGAAATTTCTCCGCCACAAAACAAATGAGCGCCCAAAACTAAATAATACGTTATCTATTATTTTAATCGAACCGTGTATCGATTTAAATATAATACCGATTATTTCGACACGGTGCTGGGCGTTATCAACAGACCATAGATTAAAGAACAACGTTATTAATTAAAAGAAAAAAAATAAAGCCCATTTCCATTAGCGGGATACGTGTCAATTGAGATGGGTTAAGGCGGGTTACACGATTGCGACTGACGCAACAATTTCTATACATATTATAAATGAAAGTCACTTTTCGTGTTTATCTGTATGTCCGCGTTGTTCTTCTAAACCGCGCAACAGATTAAGATGAGGTTTCCACCATCATTGAGAGAATTTATTCCGGAAGGTTTATGACTATGTATATGACTTGTAGACACCCACTAAAAGGCGGCCGCCCGCGCCCCATGTAATAAAAGGGTAAAATTCCCCATTGAAAAAAAAGCTGCGATTTTTCCTTTTTTTTTTTTAAACACATAAATGAACTCTCAGTATGATTCTTAACAACAACAACCTCACGGATTGGACAAGGTTTTTGTAACACGCTGTATATACAACATTATTTTTTGTTTATGCTAAACCCGAAAAGGGGTCATTGTACTCATCATTTTGAACAACTTTTTCTATGGGACGAAAATAGAAATCGCGAAAAAAAAATCAGCTGTTCCATACATTTGTGTTCACTTTAATTGACAAAATGTAAGGAACAGCTGATTTTTTTTTGTGATTTCAAGGTTGGTCCCATAGAAAAAGTTGTTCAAAATGATGAGTAAAATGACCCCTTTTCCGGTTTAGCATAAAAAAAAATAATGTTGTATATACATATCGAAAATACAATGTATACACTTTTACAACATATACAGCATGTTCGAGAAAGGTATGGTCATAATTAAGGGTGAGCTACAGTCCATCACACTCAACAGCTTTCTTTATGTGACAAACATCGTCGACCACACCTTTCTTGCTGTAGTAACTTATACCACATCCATTTCCATTGCCACTGACATCCTGTGTCCACAGAACGAGAAACAATGTCATCAGAAAGTTAGACTTCTCCCGTGGCCTACATTGATGCTCCATTTAGACTACAGAATTGTAATGCACCCCAGTGGCCCTAGACAAAATGACATTCTATCAGCGATAACGATGATGGAAAGGGCAAAAATGTATAGGACTGACATAAGCTATCGAAAAGCTTGTGTCAATCGTGTTGAAAGTCGTTGTAGAAATACGAAACGCTTTGGAAGCGACTGTCACTTGTCTAGGTCTATTATTTCTTCGTACCATAACATCATACTTGTTTTTCCCGAAGGGAGTAGCAGAGAAACTACGTTATGACGAAGCAAAAAGACATATTTGAACAAGTTTCACACAATGAAAATAATGAAAACTCAAGACGACTCCAGTGGGCTTATTCGCACGATTTTACTCGCCCGAAACGAGCGAATCCACTCTTTTACATAATTTTATTATATTTTCGGTAGGCGATTCGCACGATGTTCATTTATTTGTGGGCGAATCGACAACTCCAGAAATACGTGAGATAAATTGGCACATTTTGAATTTTATGCAATAAAGTTAAGTGCTAGCTCGTGGCTTAGTAGTAACAGCCGCACGGGTCGATCTATCAGGTTAAGCTACGCTTGCCGGGGTTGGTCCGTGAATGGGTGACCATCTTTACATACCGAGACTTCTCCATGCCTCGGAAAGCACGTTAAGCCGCTGGCCCGGGCTGTCATTCGCGGATCCTTGACAGTCGTTACGGGTCGTCAGAAGCCCGAAAGTCTGACAACTAGTCTCACCGAGGGGTATCGTACACAGTTACGGGTTTCTAGAGGTCAGATAGACAGTTGCTCCATGTAAAATACTGGTATTCAGCTGCATCCGATAAGACTGGAAGCCGACCCGAACATAGTTGGGAAAAGGCTAGGCAGAAAAAAGTACACTAACTTGCGGTTTAGAATGCAAAAGTACCTAATGCATTATAAAATCCGCTGTACTATACACAGCCTAATAATAACCTATCAATTGAATCAACACTGCACGGTATAGACTAATTACTAAGTTTTTGAACTCCCACACCTTACAATAGAAAGTCTTAGCGAAAGGAATGATGTTGCATTATTAATGATCTTTGAAACACCTACGGTCAATGTTGAATTGTTTTTAAATAAGGAAGGATGGTGGTACTTTACTACATAGTCACTTTTATTTATATTTACATCTTATTCATCTTCGTATCAATTGATTTCACAACAGCAAAACCCGCACTGCCCACATCCAAAGAGGTCCGTTACGTCTCAAACCATAGACAATGTGACAGTTTCCAATTGTGCCGTTGCCCATACTTGGGCTAATTAAAAAAGTAAAACCGCCGCAGGAAACGTCACTTCATATAGCGTTCCGAATTTGAAAAGATTGACAGGCGGTATGGGCGGTGCGGGCGGTCGATGTGACCGAAATGATCGTAAATGTGAAAGATTTTGAATGTCATTTTTTTAAATTGAGTATTAAATCGCGAAATGTTTTCTTGTATAAGTATCTAACAAAAGTATGTCCTACTTATGTTATTTACTTAAACTCATTTAATAAAGCTAAAGAGTTTATTTATTTATTATATTATTTAGCACACAAATGTACAGAGGCGGACTTAATGCCATAGGCATTTTCTGACAGATAGTTTGAGTTTGTTTTTTGTTTGAACGCGCTAATCTCGGGAACTCCCGGTAGGATTTGAAAAAAAAAATTAGCATTCGTCAGCCCAATACTTGAGGAAGGTTATATGCTATTTAACATCACGCTACGACATTAGGAGCCGAGCAAAAAGATAAAAACGTCAGAAAGAACGCGCAAACGAAGTATAGGCGCGGGAAGGTCGGGGGCAGTTTAAAAATCTCAAAAAATGTGTATCTTAAGACTTCCACGCGCGGACAAAGTCGCAGTCTGGAGCCGGTCTGTTAAATAATGCCAGTCCAATTTCGTTTGTAAAAGTCATGTGTGTGTGTGTGTGTAAGTGTCATTTCTACCAAGTGAAGTGACAAAGCGTAGAGCGTTGTAATCTTGTAATCGTGGTTGTGGGACCAAAATGGTCGTGCGTTGAAATCGTGATCCCACTCCCAAAGCATGCAAAATATTTTACTACAACAACAAGCTTGTTCGGATATTAATGTTTGTGATTAATAGTGACAAATATACCTTTTTAAATTACAAATTACCTAGGTACCTCCTAGGTAATTTGCTAAGAATTTTTCGAACTGTGCACTCGGAAAACGTTCAGCCGTTTTAGCGTAAAAGCGCAACAAATAAACAAACAAAATCTCTTTCGCATTTATAATATTCAAATTTCGCATTGATTACTATCTGATGCTGAAGCCCGCGGCTTCGCCCGCGTGGATGTCGGTTATTATATACTTAAACCTTAACTCAAAGCATTTATTTCAATTAAACCATTTACAGGCACTTTTGAATTGTCAAGGAGTCGGTCAGTCAGAAATATGAAGCTGCCCATTCCAAAGCGTAGTAGGTTCCTATGGAGAAGAACGGGCAAGAAACTCCACGGACACTCTTTTAAATCAAAATATTGTTACAAAATATTGGTTACATCATTTATGTTGAAATTATACATGTGAGAACAATGTAGAAAGCACGTTAAAAGCGTCCGCAATTATAACAAAGAAATCAAAAATTAAAATAAGCCATGGCAGCTAAGAGATGACCAGTCACAACTGACGGCGCCCGTTCACGAACATGACGCATGGATCAGCACCATTCAGCTCAACCATTTTGAAGGGAGCTAAATGATCCAACACACGCGCCACCATCAGCGAGACATTTGAGTGAGCATGACATTCCCAGCCGCCAGGGCACATTCAAGTCAATTAAAGACAAATTACCCGGTAAATGGCTCTATAGTACATAGTACTCACACCTGTGCTATGCAGTTACCCTTCCTCGAGAACCACTCTATCTATTGGTGAAAACAGCATGAAAATCTGTGCAGTAGTTTTTGAGTTTATCGCGAACAGTACGACAGACAGACGCGGCGGAGGACTTTGTTTCATAATAATAGGTCTTTACCTATGAAATTGCCGTTCTGCAGTACTGGCCATTTCAAATCAAAATAATTTTTGTTTGGCTAAGAATTCTAATTTCAAACTAATTTTATTTTAAAAACATGGAATTCTTTTTTCAAAAGAAGTCATTTGTTTAATGATTAGTGTTACATTTTCATCGCATTTCAATCTTTTTCGTCATCATGGATACGTTAAAAATTCGAGTAATAATGGAATATGAGTACCGTCGTGGCAGCAACGCGGCACAAGCGGCACGCAACATCAACGACGTTTACGGAGCTAACACTACAAACCAACGCACCACCTGTTATTGGTTTGTTCGCTTCCGTTCTGGAAATTTCGACCTGAAAAATGAACCTCGCGGTCGTCCGAAGACTTTGGTCGACAATGACGAATTAAAGGCGATTGTGGAAGCTGATGATACACAATCTACGGCTGAATTAGCAGCAGCTTTCGACGTTAGCGTCAAAACAATATTGGTCCATTTGCGTCAAATTGGCAAGGTAAAAAAGCTTGACAAATGGGTGCCCCACGAACTCAATGATCGCCAGCGCGAAGTACGCGTCGAGGCGTTCCTTGCACTACTCAACAGACACACAAATGAAGGAATTTTGAACCGCATTGTTACCTGCGATGAAAAATGGATTCTGTTTGATAACCGCAAGCGCTCAGCAAGTTGGTTGGATCCTGGTTCAGTACCTAAATAATGCTCTAAACGAAAACTTACCCCTAGAAAAGTGATGGTCACTGTTTGGTGGTCTAGCGCCGGTGTGATTCATCACAGCTTCTTACCAAACGGGGTGAGCATTACTGCAGATGTGTACTGTGAAGAACTGAACACAATGATGGAGAAGCTGGCACATCTCCAATCAGCATTGATCAATCGCTCGTCTCCGCTGCTCCTGCACGACAACGCGCGACCTCATACTGCACAGCAGACGGTCTCCAAGTTGCAAGAACTGGGGTTGGAAGCTCTCCATCATCCGCCCTACTCAACAGACCTTGCGCCTACAGACTACTACTTTTTCCAGAATTTGGATAACTTCTTGGCGGGAAAAAAATTCAATACCCGAGAGGCAGTACAAAATGCCTTTCAAGAATTTGTTGCCTCCCGTCCAGCTGATTTCTTTAAGAAGGGCTAAACTGCCACTGCGTTGGCAAAGATGCATTGATTGCATGGGTGATTACTTCGATTAATAAAAATAAAAAATACATGAAAAAAATTCGTTTAAATTTTTTCATACAAAACGGCAATTTCATAGGTAAAGACCTAATATGTAAGGATAGTTAGGATTGGCAAGATACTGATGATTTTTTTACTAAACAAATAAATAAAGGTACGAGTGCGATAAACTTTTCCTCAAGGTGCTAAACCTTTTCATCCTGCGACTGCACACTAGTGCAATAGAATTTCAAAGGTATTTCAACCCGAGCGTTCGATTATTCATCTGACCATGAACTTAACTAGAGTAACCACACAATGCCTCATGCCGATCCAATCTAGCGTTAATTGTTAGAATCAATTATTGTTCAAGCATATTTATCTGATCGACTCCGAGGCTTGTTGGCAACTAACTAATACTGCAAACAGAGTGCATTACGTGTGCCAGTATACTTTAAAGTGCAGTTTGTGGTACCATACGGCCACCGAGAATTCGGCAGCTGTAGCATGTACCTACTGTTTGAATGACTGACAGATTGAAATTGTCAGTCAATGGTGCCGATTCTGTTGTTCACAAACTAAACTAATTTAAGTTCAGTGCATCTTTTTCTTTCTATTTCATTAAGAAAAGGACAGAAGATAAATTTTAATTTAGTCCTGTCAAATTAATCGACGATAAGTTCCTTCTCTATTACATTCTCATCTCTGTCATGTCTGTCTGTCTGTCTATCTGTCTGTCTGTCTGTATGTTACCTTTTCACGCCTAAACCACTGAACGGATTTCGACATTTGGCAAGGAGATAGATGGCATCCTGGGGAAGGACATAGGATACTTTTTATCGACATACCACGCGGGCGAAGCCGCGGGCGGAAGCTAGTTGAAATATAAATATTAACTTCATTGCCTACTGAGCAAAAGACTAAACACACATAAAATGTCGGACAATAATTAAAACACATAGAAAAAAATCACAACGCACACTTTTCCTCAAGCAATTAGATGAAAGTATCCGCGCTATGTACTCGCACATGCTCACACGCAACAGTCACGACGAAGGCGCCACTGAATAGAGTAAAACAGAAGATTAAACTAACACAGAAGAAAGACATCATGATTGGTGACCAAACCTAGTTGAGATTCAGACAAGAGAAGCATGCCACAAAAAGGAAGAAGCCTTTACTGAGCAATGAGTTGAACTAGCCTGAAGGAGCTCGTGGCTAAGTAATAACAGCCGCACGGGTCGATCCAACAGGTTAAGCTACGCTTGCCGGGATTGGTCCATGGATCGGTGCGACCATGTTCACATACCGAGATTCCTCCGTGTCTCGGAAAGCACGTTAAGCCGTTGGTCCCATCTGTCATTTGTGGATCTTTGAAGGTCGTTACAGGTCGTCAGAAGCCCGAAAGTCTGACAACCAGTCTTGCCAAGGGGTATTCTATTACCCAGTTACTGGGTTGTGGAGGTCAGATAGGCAGTCGTAAAATACTGGTATTCAGCTGGTATTGAGTCAACCCCAATATAGTTGGGAAAAGGTTAGGCAGATTGATTTTTTTGAGTGGAACAAGCCTGACAATGTTGATGATGATAACCAATTACAACAGCTACAGTTAGATTTGTATGCAAAGTCAACAAGAGGGTCAAGTCAAGTGACAATCGCTTTCAAAACTTTACGGTAGCTAACGTCAATCCATTACATTTTTAACTTTTCATGCATGTCACTTTCACGTTCACCTACAATCCGTTCATTGACTTTCAACTGGATTGACATAAGACTTTCGATAGCTTATGTCAGTCCTATACATTTTTTCCTTTTACATCATCGTTATCGCTGATAGACTGTCACTTTGTCTAGGACCTCAGGTTAGTCACTAACTACACGAAAAAGAAAGACTCGTCCTCCAAACGGGGCAGTAACCGGTCCTGCGCTCACATCTTCTGTCTTCTATGTGGCAAATCTCTCGTGACCAATCACGCGACTAATCATAATTAGAATCAATCTTGGCAACTGTACGGGCGCCACACGCAATAAATCCATTTTTAAATTAGCGGCTTCTTTTAATCTTCTAGGTATCTAGTCCAACTCCTTAAAGATAGAATGTCAGTTGCACGTCATAGAGTTTTTTAGAACCTAAAATTAATAAAACGGTAAACTTTTTATACTAAAAAACGAAAAAATAATAATAATAATAATCTAACCTAACTAAAGCTATTCATCATCATCATCTGCCTAGCCTTTTCCCAACCATGTTGGGGTCGGCTTCCAGTCTAACCGGATGCAGGTGGATACCAGTATTTTACATGGAGCGACTGCCTATCTGACCTCCACAACCCAGACTGGGTAATACGATACCCCTTGGTAAGACTGGTTGTCAGACTTTCGGGCTTCTGACGACCCGTAACGACTGACCCAATATAGTTGGAAAAAGGCTAGGCAGATGAGGCAGATGATGGTACTTAATTTGATGTACCTACAGAATGCGTAGTTGACGGCTATGTAATGGGCCTTTTTACACCCTGTATAAGACTAGCTCTATCTAGTTCGATACCATCTACTTAGGCAGTTTATAACGAAACCCCCTGGTACAGATCGATTCAAACTTAATGGCGGCTCGGAAGTTAGCTTTTAGCTGCGCAGTAACCCACCCCTCACCCCGCTGTCACATGAAATTGTCACTGCGCAGCGACTCGCCTCATGTTCCGAGCCGCCATTAAGTTTGAATCGAGCTGTAAAACTGGACCGGCTAGTTAGACTATGGATTTGGATATGGATTTGGAAGGGTCTCAGGGTCGGAGGGGATAGCTCGCCGTCCGATAAGGACCAGGCCCGGGTCGATGGCGCGTCGTGTTCCACCCGCGCCTTAAAGAGTTGTCAGCACACTTGACGGGGTCCGTTAGGACCGATGCCTGCCAGGGTTGCGGGAAGTCCGAAAGGGACACTGGGAACTTGGTGTTGCTAAGGTCCCAGTATGCGGACTTCCCGCAACCGGGAACTGAAGGAACACGCCCTCCCGCTCCACCCACAGCGGGAGAAGTCAATTGATACGAACCACAAAAAAAAAATACGGTCTGAGGGGATGTATTAGATGGTGACCTCGGCAAGCGTCGCTTAACCTGACCGATCGACCCATGCGGCTGTTATTGCTTAGCCAAAAGAAACCTTAGTGATTTATCAATTTACTGGGAGTTTTATTGAAAAGTCGACTACACTTCGGACCAAACCTTCTGATCAATTCCTAACTTGTACTTTCGTGATGTCCACGCATCATCGCGTGCGCATTTCAATTATCACTCATTCTTGTGCCGCAGCAGTTGAACTCTGAGCTTTTAAATAGCCCAATAACTTTGCAGAAGGCCGGGATAGATTTGTGGCAGATTCATTGGATGACAATTTATTATAGTGAGCTGAACATTGCCGATTTTGTAGTCGTTTTATTGCTGTCAATGAGAATTTATGTTGTTCTGCGTTGATTTTGCAGTAATGGTCATTATTGAGAGTCGATTCTAATAGGAAAATAGAACAGTCTAGAATTAACTACAGACAGACTAGTTTCATTAGGGTGGGTGAAAAGATCGTCCACTAAGCCAAAAATTTTTTTCCTCCATACGTGTCAAAATTCACGGAGAGCAAAAGCAAGGGAGGGAGGAGCTCGTGGCTAAGTAATAACAGCCGCGCGGGTCGATCCACCAGGTTAAGCTACGCTTGCCGGGGTCGGTCCGTGGACGGGTGACCATCTTTACATATCGAGACTCCTCCGTGCCTCAGAAAGCACGTTAAGCCGTTGGTCCCGGCTATCATTCGTGGATCTTTGACAGTCGTTACGGGTCGTCAGAAGCCCGAAAGTCTGACAACCAGTCTTACCAAGGGATATCGTATTACCCAGTTACTGGGTTGTGGAGGTCAGATAGGCAGTCGCTCCGTGTAAAATACTGGTATTCAGCTGCATCCGGTTGGACTGGAAGCCGACCCCTATATAATAGGGAAAAGGCTAGGCAGATTGATTGACTTGTAAAAATTTATAGATTGTTCCAAAAAATAAATAAGTTTATTTATATATTTTAGTCCAATTTTTTCCTGCTCAAAACAACAAACCATTTGCATTCGTCCAACTCATAAAATCGGCAGAGAACACTGACCGAAGCAAAGCTCGACCGTAAGCTGAGTTCGAAATTTGAAACAACGTCAACAAGATTAAAGCGGCCGCCATGCGCCATGTTACTGAAACGTCAAACTTACAAAATGGATTCCCCGTTTTCCCGCGCTCCTCTGGGATTCTAATGTTGTCTCTGGTTATGTGGGTAATTATTGTGATACTTTATGATTTGTTTATTTGTACGGCTGAAATCTAGGTTCCGTATTTTGTAACAATCAATTTGTTTTAGAACAGTAAATTATAGAAGACTTGCTGCGTTCTGCGGTTTCACCCGCAAAAGTCTCGATCTTGTGAGAATATCGGGATAAAAAGTATCCTATATCCCAATTCAGGTCATGGTCTACCCCTGTGCCAAATTTCATCCTTATCCGTTCAGCCGTTTTCCCGTGAAAACGTAACAAACAAACTCACTTTCGCATTAAGGTGTTTAAAAATTTACTTTACAAACTATAAGAGGTTTTTAGAAACGAACTGAACAACTTTCAGTAATGAACCAAGCCAGAAATCGCGAAAAAATACAGCTTTTCCCTACATTTATGTTCGCATTGCTCGTCAAAATGTAGGGAACAGCTGATTTTTTTTTAACAATTTCACCTGTGCTCGTTTTGATTCGATCTTTAAACGCGACAAAAATGTCAAACTGTAAAAAATAAGTAATGATTACGAACATGTGGATAAATCTTTAACAAATCCATTGAAAAACAAATTCGAATGACTAATATGGCTAAAAATAACACATTACATAGTGACAACTGGGCCAAATTACTTATGAAGTTCTAAAGAAAGTAAAAAAAAAAACAGCATCCACTGCCAGTTCTAAAAGTTGATCTGACTCTTAAACTAATACGAACCGAGCATTGTAATTCGAATAAACCGAAATATTCATTAAAAAGCAAAGACATTCAGGCAGCAAACAAAATCAAAGATCGTTCGGACGATAGCAAAAAAAGTTTCACAAAAAACTGAACTGAGAGCTTTGAACTTTTTGGTGGCGCCTAAAATGTTGTTTTGAACTTTAGTTACGAGTTTTTTTAGGTCGTTTTTTTCAGGTGTTTATACTTTCATTTACAACCCGTGCGAATTAAGTAGGCACGTCGCTGGAATGCGACCCCGTACTGTACTGTACGAGTGACGTCGCAGCAGCAGGTGCTTAGTTAACTCGCACGGGTTGTATGGTTGATTTATATTGATCCAGTGTTTGAATCTAGTGCCACTTGATTAGCCTTCACCAATTAGCGGTTGCTCTATTTCAATCCGGTGCTGGTTATGGGATGTTTATTGTCGACTGGAATGAAAAGTGGTGTTTTTTCTTACATTGATCAAGTATCGATCTTAATGTCATCCAGGACTGGAATCCAGTGACATTAAGATACATTTCATTCCAGTCTACCATACAATATACAGCGCTATCTAAATGTCACTGGATTAAAATGCTGGATTGAAACACTGAATCAATGTAAATCAGCGTTAACTGCCACTACTAAGGTACTTCAATTTAGATTTCAAATAACCTTTATTAGCAATCTTGGAAGGTTAAGCTACGCTTGCCGAGGTCGGTCCGTGGATGAGTGACCATCTATTAAATATCGACAAAGGAAAGGTCCCGATATGTTATGGATGGTCCCCATCCACAGACGTACCTCGACAAGCGTTGCTTAACCTTAAAGATCGACCCGTGCGGCTGTTATTCTTTAGCCATGAGTCTACTACTCAGATAAAGAGCTAATGGACATTAAAGGCATGTAAGGCGCTCAGCAGACGATGGACAATTTGGAATCGTATTATAATTCTAGCAGTACGTCCGCGTGCGCGTTAAATTTCCAAATTGTCCGCAGACAAATTTTATTGTCCACCGTCCGCTCAGACCACCGAAGTTCAATCTCGCCACAAGTCGTGACAGAAGCGCCATTTTATGCGCCCAAGTGAGCAACGGTACGTTCCACGCTTTTTGCTTAGGTACGCGTGTTTCGTGAATCATTCGATAAATAATGTAAAAAAGTACCTAATTGTTTTGATACAGACTATGATGGGAACAAATTGTCGATGGCTGCTAGGCTTCGTATTTCCGGTTGTACAAAAAAGATTTTAAATGTAGGACATAGATGAAGATATTTTGTAGTTGAGTTATGAGATATCGATAAAGAAATTTGACTGTAGCACCACAGACGGGTGTCCTGTCTGGCGGGAAACAGCCCGAAGATTGATGTATATAATATACAGGGTGTAAGGGACAGCCCTCCGCAGACTGATGGGATGAATTCAGCATATCATACTAAGACGATCGGTACATGAAATTATTTCAGGAACGTTATGGTTATAATCCAATAAACCTGATTTGTATAATTACTCACGCGCAATGTAGCCGCACACCCCGTGTCACCCCTGACACGTAAAACATTCATCGCTGGTTTTTTTCTTTTTTAGCTGTTTTATTTACATAAATGGAGTGCTGCGTACAGATAATGTAATTTTAAGTTGAAATAAAGGAATAGTAACTGAAAAAACGATAAAAAAATTAAAACTTTCCTGAGAAAATTTCCGGTGGAATATGATTCAAAATAAGGAACTGAATGCCCCCCTGTTAATTTGTGGAGGGCTGTCCCTTACACCCTGTATATGTCGAACGCAGGGTAAACTTTGTCTGCGCGATGCAGGATTTGTGTGACGTCAGGTCTTTGATGCGTAGTTCGCATGTAGATGCTGCCACAGCCTCCTCCCAATTGCGCCGTTCTTCACTGCATTGTGCCAAATCTTGTTTAGGCCAGAGATCCAACCTTGATGCCTTGATTAGACCAAAAAGGCACTCGTTACATTACTGGGAAGAAAGTCCACATACCCTCAAAGAATGCTAATTATTTCAAACCATGCTCATTGCCTCACAAACGCCTACAGAGCTACCGTTATCCACTTATAATATAGCCTACAGCTACTGTCGTTTCATAGAACAGTGGCGGACGTAATTACCATAGACTATAGAGCAGAGCCACCGGAAGATTTCGTAACGGACCTCATTTGAAAAAAGATTTATAGAATTTTTGGTGTGAATGGGAATGGGAAAAGAGAAATTGGTGGTCCAGTAACAAGAAGAACTGAAGACACAGCACCCTCAAAAGTTACAAAAAAAAATTGATTCTAAAAAAAAAAAACAAATTAACACCTACATAATTATGATAATCTTGAAATTGTATAACATATATAGTTTACTCAAAAATAAAATAATCCCATTTCTCACGCAACTTCAAACTCAAAAGATAACTTTTTTGACAGATAACCATTCTCATCCACCATCTTCAAAAAAAAAGTTCTTTTACCGATAAGTTACATTCCAAATGATTTCAAACACGACTGGCCGTTAAGAAAGCTATCACTCAAAAAAGAACAAGTGTTCGAAATTTGAAATAAAATGAATTAATGATGTATCGACGCCGACAAAGATAGTTTGCTGGCGAGATAAAACTTGGATCGAGGATCGAGTAACTACGTATGGCTCGAATTGTTTAAGAATAAACTTAATAATCGTATTGAAATTATTCCAGGCCTTCCAAGATATAGTAGCCATGCGTACTTTGTATTTGCCTGACACATCACTATTGGCTTTCTTTTTATATATTCATGTAATTTGTTATCATTTAATTGTGCTTTTGTGTACACTGAATAACTGACCATGATGTCTATCTATCTATTTAATTTCTACCGTATGCGTGCTTGCTCTTTTACACAGATAATATTATATTATGTACCGTTGTTATATTTTTCGCTTGTGTTGTCCCACTACAGACCAATGGCCTCTCTTTCTTTCGATCTTCAGAGGCCCTAGACAAAGTGTCATTCTATCAGAGATAACGATGATGGAAAAGGCAAAAATGTATAGGACTGACATAAGCTATCGAAAAGCTGATGTCATGTCAATCCTGTTGAAAGTCGTTATAGAAATACGAAACGCTTTCGAAGCGATTGTCACTTGTCTAGGCCCTCTGATCTATCAAGATCATCACAGGTTCCTATCCCACAATTTATTTGGGTTCATGAAAGCACGTCATTTTCTTCCCATACATGATCTCGTTCAACCTATAGAAAACTACTAGCTATGGCTTGTTTATAAAACCTCCTTCCTGTATTTTCTCAGTCGGTGGAGTAAAAACAATGGCATTGGCATAGTTTAGGACTCGTTTATGACCTAAACCTTTAGGTCATTTGCTTTACTTATTGAGAAAACTCAAAGACCACACACGTTCCTGTGTGTTCCTGTGAGCTTCAAGAAGTTAATAATTTCCGGTTCCATATGACTTACCAATTGTTATTCGTAACTTACGACTCGGCAGTTAAGGGCGCACCGTACCTCAGATTTTATCCCGCTCGGATCATACTTCTCGAGTGAGAACGAGACGGAGTGGGGCGCTAACGGCTCTAAAGCGTCGAAAAGTTTAGGTAATTGCTTTTTACGGTGAAAATAATGGTAATTAAAAAAAAAAAAAACATAAGAACTGCTTTATAGATAGTTCAGTTATTATGCAGTTTCATGATCTAATTTGAAGTATTTTTTTAATACCAGCGTTTTATAGTTCTGTTTAGAGGTAACATTGGATTTTTTCCTATCGAGAAAATTTTATGTAATCGTGTTTTCGCCAAACATAGGACCTAGCATCAATCCTTAACTTTAACATATATTTATTTCAAAATTAATGCTGCAGTATTTTCGGCATAACGGAGGATCATGCTAAGCAATTTGAGGTAGGGTGCGCCCTTAATCTACGTTGGAATGGGCCACTAGCTTCAACTTTCTGACTAACTGATCGACTCTTTGATAATTCAAAAGTGCCTGTAAATGGTTTAATTGAAATATATGCTTGGAGTTTGAGTTTTAGTTATAATCAAAACATTGCCAAATCTTTGATTTTACGACTAAGAGTAAGGCTAGTTCATTTACAAACTAGACCATTTTAATAGGTTTCATAGTCTAGGTTAATTATGAAATTTCGCAATTTGCTGTTATCGGGCAATTGATAAAATCGTTAACCCATTTATAACTATGACACTGGCGATCATTAGTCTTGGGTGAGGACGGTTGTCGAATCTAGATTTAAAACTACACTTGAATCGTGATTAAACTCGCGACAATCTAAGAAGTCCGTTTTGACAGCTATAAAAATCCTTTGTGTAGCGATGAAAAAAAGAAATGGTTTCTTATAAACTGATTCTCGAGACATATCGATTAAACATACTTAGAGAGTTTGTAATCGACGACTTATCTACATTGCTTAAAAACTGATTCTCAAGGCATAACGTTTTATTACAAGTACGAGAACTAAACGTCAAAACGGACTTCTTAGATTGTCGCGAGTGTAGTATCAAATCTGTTAGTTTCATTTGAGTTTGATTGATGATGGAGCGTTGTTCTTAGTTGCTGATGGGTAGTTTTCTCTCTGACAAATTAGTTCTGCTTTTTTCTTTTGGCTAATATCCCAATTTATTTGATGTCAGCCTTCCTCCTAGTACTTCTGCGCCAAACCGTACAGTTGTCGATTGTTTCTTTTGTTGTGTTGCTCGCTACAATATTTATTTTTTTATTGTTCGTAGCCAAGTTTTGACTTGTCGTCCACGGCCTCTTTATCCGTCTTCTATATTCATGACTGTTTTAGTCATATGATCATCATCTGGCCTCATGTCATGTCCGTACCAACACAAGCGGTTTTCGCTAAGTTTAGGACAAATATTCGCGCCGAAAATCGCAGCACCTATGGCAATTAAATATTACTTCTTCCTCTCTTGTTTTGGCATTGACTTTGAAGAATATCCTCATGACATGGTAAAAATATTGCAACAAGGTGGTAGCGGGACTAACAGCTTAGGGACTCAGGGACCCAAGGTCCGTGGAACGAAGGTAATGCAGCAAAACTATACAATAATTGAATTTCTTACACCTAGTAATTAACATCTGCAAAGCCATTCCCCAAATACGTCAGGGTTGGCTTCCAGTTTAACGGGATGCAAGTTAATACAAGCTGAATTTCACTTGTAGCGACTGCCTATCTGACCTCCACAATCCAGTTGTAGATAACATGATACCACTTTGTAAGATTGGTAGACTGCATTAATCTCCTCTCCATCTCCGTTCGTAACAATTAAAGAACTTTTGTTTCACCTGGTTCACTGAATCATCTTACCTCTCAAGTCATAAGTAAGAGAATTTTTCTTAACAGCAAGCTTAACTTTGTGGGTCCCTCATTAATGATTAGCTATAAATCATTTTACTTATAACTTGTAAGAATGAGCATCGTAATTGATTCGACTTATGAGTTCCTCCGATAGAGTTTGTAATGGATTTATTTTGTTTGTTACTTTTTCTTTTTATAATACCCTATTACTTTCTGATCGTTAATGGTTAAAAATGTTTTCATATCAATGATAGTTTCTGATATTAATGACGTGAAAAGGCATGAGTATATTTTTTGTGACATATGTTGCTAAAGTTAACTTAGCCGAAGTTTCTTTTAGTCAATTATTTATTCGTTTTGATCATTTACAGGATTCAGAGTAATTTTAAAGTAAATATCTAAACTAGTAACAAAAACAAGTATATTTTCAATACAAATTAAATAACTGCTTTTCTTAGATGGATACAGCAGTGGTCTAATGGTAGATCCCTGGGGAACTCTCACCCTGAATAGGTACCGTTGTTGTTTGGTTTTCGGGGTGAAACCTTCAAAAGACTACCGGGGCTTTAGGAATAAGCCCGGGGAGTGTGGGATTTTAACCTCATTAAAAACCACCACGGTTGTCTCCATCTGCAAATGGAAGGGGGCACCGTACCCTCTCAAAAGACTATTCGAAACCCACTCTCTGCAACCACTGCTAGGGCAGCCGTCCTCCCCGAAACCAAACTGTGCAAGTGTACCTACTATCTACCACAATCATCAACTTTCCTATACCATGCCCTTGAAGATTGTTTTAACCCATATATAGCCTTTTTTAACCTTAGAACCTTCCCATCATTTCTGGAATTTGGAGTTGAGTTAAAATTACGATTTTCTCTTACTATGAAACAATTAGGAACTAGAAAAAAAAAGATTTTTTTAATTTTGAACAAAATTGCCTGGGCCCGTAACCTATAATAAAACAACAAGGTGACAACTTGACAAGACAATAGAAGGAGTGTATTAATTCAAATATAGAAACCCAAATACACATTTATCTACCAATAGGTGGCAATCACAACAAATCGATATTAGCTTCAAATCGTTTTAACACCGCAGCTTTCAATATTGTAATTTACAAAAGCCAACTATAGTTTGGTAGTCGTGTCAATAATCAACTTTGAACCAAATACAAATCATTGCCATGGTAAAATATGGCAGTAAGCCAATAATTATTTGTAATCAATTCGGTTGGTTGTCGAAATGTTCTAAATCGGGAAACTAGTTGCTTACCTAGACCGGTAGCGACACTCAGCAGCTCCGTATTTGGAAGACTTCTATCACAGTATAAATAAATAACAGTATGTCTTCATAGAAAACGACCGAAATGGCGCGCTTCAAAATCTCAGTACGCAACAGTCTCGGGTGGACGGCAGTTGCGCACGGACGCAGAAGGTTTATACCGAGCGACTGTCGGTAATTATTTCAAGGCTGGGATATAGTACTGTAACTTTATTATACTGTGTTTCTATGTTAAGCAGTCGATCGCGATAAGTAGTATCGTATAGTTAATTTGTCGAGTTCAAACTTGCAACTATTTTTTATTTTTTATTTTGCTACCGTCATCATTATATTGATCTTCTCCAATGACATCGAACTTAGCATGGTACCTGATGGCAGCTGGGTGACAGAGATAGCCTATACTCTCACCTAGGTGCTGCCGGCACCCTGCTAAAATAGTCCCTCTATCTTTTACCACTCTGGACCCACCATACCCCTGGGGGTAGGGTGAGACTGAACCATACCACGATAGTATAGTGTTCGTACTGGGTCTGGTTCATAATATTGACAGTCACTACATCGACTGTCGCTGTATCGAAAACGTTCCATCGACGGGTTAATGAATCGTCACTACCTCAAATCAATAGTACGTTGTATCGACAGTACACCAAATCGATAGTACGTTGTATCGACAGTACACCAAATCGATGGTACGCTGCATCGACCGTACACCAATACTACCCTACGTTAGAGAGTCCAACAAGGCTATCGATAACCATTCAACAACCGACCGAGTCACCTGATTTGCCTTGCCCTATAATATGATGCAATTTTTTTCGTGTTTCGGATTTGTGAACAGCGTTTGGAGGACTCATTCGATACCAGTACTTGATGTTCAAATCGGCATGGTAAGGTCATCGGCCTCCCACAAGGTAGACCGATGACCTTGTGAAGGCCGCAGGAATCTGCTGGAAGCACAGGCCGAAGAGGTGCTTGGGGGAGGCCTATGTCCAGCGGTGGATGTCTTTCGGCTGAAATGATGATGATGATGATGACACTGAGATAACGTAAAGTTTAAAATTGCAAATAGTATCGTTTTTATATAAAATCATCTTTAAATAATTGCTAAAATCAATAAAGGAAACGTACGTTGTCAATGTGGTGAAGGAGTCGACTGCCTCGGACACCACGGCCTATCCTGCAGCAAGAGCGCTGGTCGGATGGCACGGCACGCCAGCATTAATGACATTATCCGTCGAGCTCTTGTCACCGCCGGGGTGCCAGCTGTGTTAGAACCCAACGGCTTGGCACGCGACGATGGGAAGAGGCCAGACGGAATGACCATAATGCCCTGGAAGTTGGGTAGACCTTTGGTGTGGGACGCAACCTCGACACCCTCGCGCCATCCCATCTTCCTAGCACGGCGGGCTGTGCTGGGACAGCTGCTTCAGGAGCAGAAAACCTCAAACGGCGCAAATATAACAACCTTATTGGGAGCTATATGTTTGAGCCGTTTGGGGTTGAAACACTAGGGCCGTGGGGTCCGAGTGCTCATCGAGTATTTCGGGACATCGCTAAGCGATTGGTCGACTCTTCACGTGACCAGAGGGCTGGCCTATTTTTAGCCCAAAGAATCAGCATTGCCATTCAACGTGGCAATGCTGCCAGCCTTTTGGGCACCTTTCCCATTGACAGCGATGCGGACGAATTCTTTGATGCTCAATGAGCCCCTCCCCTTTATTTTTTCTTTTTAATTTGTTATATATGTAATTGTTTTTCGCTAATTTTGTATAATATGTAACGTAATTTAAATGTTGAAATAAAACTAAAAAGATGTATAAAGGAAACACTAGAACCAATGATTGTAAGATAAAAGCTAAGTGACGACGCACAGTCTTTATCAGTCAGATCGTTGGTTGGCGCGCAACCGCGGAATGTCGCCTTAACTAGCGCAAGCCGAGCCAATAGTTTTATAGCAATTACTAGCAATATAGCAGTGTTGCGATTAAAGTTAAGCGATATCGACGTTAGCTTTAAGGCTTTAGCTTTAAGGCTCAAATTGCTTCGCATGATCCTCCGTTATGCCGAAAATACTGCGGCATTAATTTTGAAATTAATATAATTATGTTAAATTTGAGGATTGATGCTAGGTCCTATGTTTGGCGAAAAATTGATTACATAAAATTTTCTCTATAGAAAAAAAATCCAAAGTTGCCTGAAAACCGAACTATAAACCGCTGGTATTAAAAAAAAAAAAACTTAAAATTAGATCATGAAACTTTACATAATACCTGAACTAACTATTAAACAGGTCGTTTTTTTTTATTACCATTATTTTCACCGTAAAAATCTATTACCTAAACTATTCGAGGCCGCCACCACCTCACCCCGTCTCGTTCTCACTTAAACTCTAACCGCCTTACTGATAAACGTTATATAGCGCCTGTATAGTTACACGACGCTTTGTCTTCTTCTTTCAAAAGTCAAATTAACTATACAGGCGCTATACAACGTTTATTAGTAAGGCGGTTAATAAATAAATTAGTTCATTCAGTAGGTACCAATCTACTACTAGCAGTGAATGAAGGATCGTCTTTCCAATAACCCCATGCAACACCCCGTCATAGCACTTACCGTGAACATAATCCAACGGACCAAAAAGTACCAGGAGTGCATACAAGCGAAGTGTTAGAACTAAGAACATTAGAGAGTGGCCGGCCACAATCCGTCTGCGGCCGTGGTCGGACGAAGCAATAAAGATTAACTCGATGCTAGCGCGATAGATGTCGCTATTCTCAATATAAACGTAAGAGGATTTTAGTGCATCCTTTTATTTAGAAAGTGAGAGTTTGTTTTAACTAAGATTGTTAAAGTTTTTTTACAGGTCGGATAAATTAACATGAGAAGTTATCATTGTTGACTGCCTTAGGGCTTGTACAAAAAACTGCGAATCAGCGCAATCGCGTCGCTGATGTTTGCGATGTGACGTCGCAACTCAGTTTTGTGAAAGTACAAGCCCTTAGACGTCGCAGCTGAGAACGACTGAGCTAATCGAACCTAAAATCCGATTCCAGAAATAAGATTTCGGAGTCAGGCAGTATTGTTGACCGATTTTTTTCATTTGAAGTAGCATGGCAATTTAAAGGCCGCCCTCACCCTATGACATAGCTTATACAATACTCGCGACATTTGAGTGTGTTGTCTCTTAGGCGCCGGCCACACAGAAGATACGTGAGACGGGACGCAGACTTCATCTGGCACAAAACGTATACAAAAGACAAGACGCAGCCGCATCGCTTTTCCATCTGCATACTATTGCCGCGTCTGCGTCCCGTCCTCGTCTAACGTCTCTTCTGTGTGGCCAGCTTCTTACGTTATTTTTTATTAAATTCACAATTTATATTCGAGCACATCCAGCCCTACAACACTTTTCGAATCAAACGCATATATCTTATAACATCTCCAAATATTTCCTCAAATCAAATAACTCTCAAAATTAAATCATAAAATAAATACGTAACTTTAAAACTACGCTATTTCTCCCTCCGCCGTGACCCTCAAATGTAGGTACACTCGATACCAACTACGCTTCATTTAACACATTCGATTCGCTTGTGGCCGCAATAATGCCGCGACTTTTGGACGTACAGGCGAGCACAGTCTGTGTTGACATTTTGTTGAGATTTATAATAATGATCTATCCACATAATATACCTTCAGTTGCGTAACACACTTTCAATTACAATCTGAATCAGTTTGAAGGATATTACTAATCCATTACTTCATACAAGGTGTAAGGGTAAACACCGTTGTCACTCAAACCATGGGTAATTACTTAAATATAAAAATAAATGACCGAGTAACAACAAAAAAAATACATATTTAAAAAAAATGGTAATTTTCCATTGATTTTACGTTCTATTAATGACACCAAACCACTGGTTTCAAGGATATCGGTGTTTACCCTAACACTCTGAAAAGTTATTTGCTCAACGACGTAAATAACGCGATGAATGTTGTTGAAATGTCAAAATGAAAACCATTGCTACTGTTAGTGTGTTACGCAATTACCCCCTGGCCTCCCCGGCAGCAAAGTAACTTAAAAAAAGTTGCTTTCATAGATTTGGTATCATGTCACTTATGACCAGTCTCATTGAGCTGAAAGCCGTTCTGGACATAGATAATGAAATAACTTCTCTTTGGCCGAAAAACTACTATAAATTGTTCACTAGCAAACATTTTTATCACGACATCAACTATCCTAGCCGTATAGGTATCGCCATGGTACTACCATGGTATGGTAAGTATAGAATTCACTCATTCTCTATAGAAAAGCGAAGATCCTCTGACCGGTGGGTGTCGTGGTGGCTGACGATTGATGTCGGGAAGTTATATGTCGATCGCGCGGTAAACTCTGTTTACGTGATGCAGAATTTGTGTAAAGTCAAGTCATTGATACGTAATTCGCATGTGGCGATGTAGACGCCGCCACAGTGGAGAACGAATGATAAAGTTCCTAAGCAAAGCCATTTCTACTCGATAGTACCACTTGAAAACAGTCAGCATTACTCCCCGGAGACACGCGTATTCATGTCAACGCCACTGTACAAGCGATCGCTAATTTATATTTATTCAATTCTCTATAGCAAATGTACAAATTGTATATAGACTTAGAATAAAGGAAATAATAAGGGAATAATAGAATGAAGGAATGCTAATGAAATGTATTTATTTTTATTAGTTTGTAATAATTTGTATATTGGGACTTGGTGCCTTAAAATAAATAGATAAATAAATAAAACCTGTAATTTTACGAAAAGCATTAATTCACAACGATTTTATTTGCAAACGTTGAAACGCTAAGAATGTACCTACCAGTACCAACCAACTAACCCGACCTTATAAATACGACAAAAATTTAAGGTTAAGTAGCCGTTAATCATTAGTAAAAAGCAATGTTTATAAATAAATACTATATGTTTGGCAATTTAAAAAAAAAATTGTTAGTAGCAGGCGCATGTCACAATTTTGAAATTTCCTAGATCATTTACCATGTCGTTGTTGTACTAGTAGGGAAAACAAAAAGGTGAAAGTAAAAAAAAAATTAAGGTTACATGATTTTTCCTTGACTAAAACTACGCGCGAATTGCTCTCATTGACAAAAGTACGCGCGCAACTGAATCATTAGTAAATAACATCAGAATAATAAAATAAAAAAATATTCAAGTTACAAACTAAAATTATATTTTTTTTATAATTACAAACGAGGGAACTTTAATTCTAGCTGTAATATAGACCTGCCCGATCTAGATTTATATATAATTGCCATCATACCCAAATAAGACCTCTCAAGCTAAAGACAGTGACTAAATTCTTGGCAACATTTAAAACCGCAGACGGGACCCGAAGGCCTGAAGTTTCCCTGCCTAGCTCACTCAATGTGTTTGCTAAAAGATTTAGGCAGTAAGTCCCCTGTCTGAGTGAAGTGATGTTTATATTTTAGATTAGATCCACGAGGGTTAAAAGTACTAACTATAGGTTTTACTTATGGAAATGGGTTAAGTTTTCATTGAATAAACATAAAATGGTAATCGATCGCAATGCCTTTTATTTTGACCGTTCAGAAAAAGCTGAGAGTTGGAGGAGCTCGTGGCTAAGTGTCAATCCATCAGGCTAAGCTACGCTTGCCAGAGTTGGTCCGTGGATGGGTGACCATCTTACATACCGAGACTCCTCCGTGTCTCGGAAAGCACGTTACGCCATTGGTCCCGGCTGTCATTTGTGTAGATGACATTCGTTACGGGTCGTCAGAAGCCCGAAAGTCTGACAACTCGTCTTACTGGGTTGTGTAGGTCAGATAGGCAGTCGCTCCATATTAAATACTGGTATTCAGCTGTATCTGGTTAGACTGGAAGCTGACCCCAACATATTTGGGAAAAGTCTAGGCAGATTGCAGAGTGAGCCGTTGCCAAATCACAAACTAATGCACATTTAAAGCAAACTACGTAATTCGATTAGTTTCGGAATCACCCTCCAAGTAGTGATGCACAAATTGCAATAAATATCTATTTGTGTGCTATCGACATTAATGTAATGTCACTGGGGAGCAGCGATGAAGTGAAAAGTGATAGCTGTATCAGTGGGGTGGTTTTAAATACCCTTCACGAGGCGATTCATGGATTCCTGGAGGATATGATTCCACGGCCTATAGGCATTTGACATACCCATGATTTGTTTTTGTTTTTTTATAATTGTGTCAAGTTTGGGTCACATTTTTTTTTTTTTATGTGTTACGTCTTTGCTCTCGCTTTCCTGCAATATGTGGGAGTGATTTCGTGAAGAGACGGAAGTGTGTAACAGATAATATCTGTGGTAACAGAAAGCCGGGAAAGCCCGCGCTAGTTGATTTCACCAATGAGCGCGCGCGGTGCTAGAGTTGGCCGTCAGATGGTACCAACCCATTTTTCGAGAGGTTGGTACTATCAGAGAAACCAGCGTGTCGCGGCGACATATCGCCAACAGTTGCCGCCTGCGGTTGGCTACGGAATTGAGACTCTTTTTTACATTGTTATTTGATTTTTCAATCGTCACATAACTTTTTTAGGAGGACAGGTTTTCTACAACCAATCCACCATTATTTCAAAAATATCTGACGATGAAAATCGGCCCTGAATCTATGTACCTAACTTAAAAAAAACTAGCATATATTATAGCGTATCTCAAGGACACTGAATGAGACAATAGAAAAAATGTTATTACGCATAGAGGCGTTTAGTGTCCTTAAAGTGTTTTAAGTAAAATATTGTAAAAAAAACAACATTTTACTATTCCCCATAGAATATTGGTTTGAAAATTATACCGTCTAAATCTGTCTCAATATTTTATATCTTCGTCCCCTGTGTGTCATCCCCAGGGACCATAGACTAATAGCCACTCTGCATCCCCTTTACACTCGTCATAATCTAGTTTTTAGTCCATGGATCGGTGCATTTTTGACGTACGCAAAGTGATGGCAGCTTCTAATAAATTGAATTAAGTCTTGTTTTTTTTAACAACACTTAAGTATCTTTACATATCAATCAATCAACTCAGCCTATCGCAGTCCACTGCTGGACCTAGGCCTCTCCCAGGCTGCGCCACAACACCCTGTCTTCCGCCTTCCGCATCCAGTCTGTCCCAGCCACTTTCTTGAAATCGTCGGATCTTTAATCTTTACATAATTATCATAGCATATACATACAAGGTGTAAAAAGACCCATCACATAGCCGTCAACTACGCATTCTGTACATCAAATTAATAAAAATAATTGCTGGGAACGATTGACCATGACCATCTTTACATACCGAGACTCCTCCGTGCCTCGGAAAGCAAGTCTCGGCTTTCATTCGTGGATCTTTGACAGTCAAGGTCGTCAGAAGCCCGAAAGTCTGACAACCAGTCTTACCAAGGGACATCGTATTACTCAGGTACTGGATTATGGAGGTCAGATAGGCAGTCGCTACATGTTAAACACTGCTATTCAGCTGCATCCGATTAGACTGGAAGCCGACCCCATCATAGTTGCGAAAAGGTTAGGCAGATTGACCACAATTGACCTTAAAATATCTCTAAACATTATATTATTAGGTATGTTTAAGGTTTCCCTTACAATCAACATAGAAAAGCCACAGTATAAATAAGGAACAGTATTATGTCTTCATAGAAAACGACCGAAACGACGTGCTTTGAAATCTCAGTGATTATGAAGTACGCAACAGTATTGAATGCGCGGCAATTACGCGTGGACGCGGAAGTTTTATCTACCGTAGGTAATTATTTCATGGTCACTGACGAGATATAATACTGTTACTAGTGTTAATTTATTATACTGTGGAAAAACTATCTCTAAAGCCATCATAAACCTGTTTCAAAATCAGAGATAAATGTACAAAACTATTTTAATTACGAGTAGACACGGCTACACATCAAGCTATACATTTCCAGTATAAGCTGACCTCATATTGTACGGAAATCCTATACAATGCGAGATCAGGATAAACTGGAAATGTATAGCTTGATGTGTAGCCGTGTGTACATACGATACGGCTGGTATTGAGTCATTAAAACCACTAGGTAATAAAAAGCTTTGATTATTGCTTTACCTCTGATTGGTCTTAGAAAGAGAATTAAATACAGCGTGTTACAAAAACCCCGTCCGATCCGTGAGGGTGTTGTTAAGAATCATTCTGAGAGTCTATGTGTTATTTTTTTTTGAAAAATAGGAAAAAAACAATAAGCCGCATTTTTTTTTCTTACATGGTTTCTTATAAGACCCTGGGATCTAACATTACCAACATAACTAAGTACAGCGACTGCGCTTGCGGTCGATAAACCAACAAGGTAGTATTAGGAAATAAAAACATGCAGTTGCAGTCTTAGATGCAGCTTCCTAGGAAACTGCGTTTAAGACTGCAAATACATTTTTTTGCCAAAAACTGTTGACCAATTTTCGCCCTTAGTAATAAAGCTGATAAGTGGTCAACCTTCTTCCACGGTTCTTCATAGGAATGTTTACTGAGCACTAAGCATAATCAGCCTATTATGTTCCTACTGCTGGGAAGCTGGGATGTGTCTCAGCCTCCCAGCAAGCGTCCTCTCCGTGAGAGGGAGTGGGCCGCGGGCCCAGTGCGGGTTGATACACACACATACATAAACGCACGCCTTCTTCCCAGGGGCGTAGGCAGAAACTACAGACAGCCATCTGCTACGATCCTTACATAATTACTTTTGCCTCGTTTACGTTCAATACACGGCGTGCGGCGTGCGTGTACTATGACAAGATTGTCATAGTACACGCACGCCGCACGCCTGTTGCGAGTACTACGCACCTGACCTTGCTACAGAACCCGCTCCCTCCTCTTCCTCTCTCCTCTTTCCTTTCTTTTTTCTGAGTTGATGTTCAATGTTAATTGTAGGTATAGAAGCAGAAAGGTGTGAATGTATTAATAAACGTTTTATGGTTTCAAGTTAATTAAACATGGCAGAGGCGTGTCGGTAGATAAGGTGCAATAAAAACGTACGTTGATCTAGTTCCGATAGGAAAATAATAGTTATCTGAAGATGTAGAGTTTAGGAATAAGATTTGTGGTCTGTTTAAAGGCTTTAAGTAATTATAAGACGGTCGTCTTTCCGGTAATTTGTTATTGGGATAGGCATCATGGCGTTGTAATGCATAATCTCCCCAGTCATCAGAGGCCCTAGACAAAGTGTCATTCTATCAGCGATAACGATGATGGAAAAGGCAAAGATGTATAGGACTGACATAACCTATCGAAAAGCTTATATCAATCCTGTTGAAAGTCGTTGTAGAAATACGAAACGATTTGGAAGCGATTGTCACTTGTCTAGACCCTCTGTCTAACCAGGTGCAGCTGTATGCCAGTAGTTATTTTACATGGGGCGATTACCTCCACAACCCAGTTACTGGGTAACACGATACTCGATACCCTTTTTTTTTTTTTTTTTTTTTTTGAGGCTGGGAAATCATCCAATGACTTCTCCCGCTCTGGGTGGAGCGGAAGGGCGTGTCAGACTTTTACTGACTAAAACCCACCCGTGTTCCTTCAGTTGCCTGTTACCAAGGTCCCGGTATCCCTTTCGGACTAACCCGCAACCCTGGCAGGCATCGGTCCTAGCGGACCCCGCTAATTGTGCTGACATCTCTTTGAGGCGCGCGTGGAACACGACGCGCCATCGACCCGGGCCTGGTCCTGATCGGACGGCGAGCTACCCATTGCTCGCCGTCCGCAAGCCCGCGCCTATGGTGGCCGGGAATCCGCCTGGGATTCCCGACGCCCAGGGCGTCTCCAGCGGCGGCGGCGGTTAGGGGCGTGAGGGCGCAAACTTTGCCTCTCCCTCACGCGTTCCGCCTCCTCCTTCGCGAGCATTACTGCTTCGCAGAAGGAGGTGACTGCTTCCCATGCCCTCTCGCTCCGTACCATGGCCTGGACCAGAGCCGGACGCGAGAGGTCACCGCCGCCAATCGCCTCCAAGAGGACACGGCGGGGCTCCGCCCAAGCGGGGCAGACCTCCACCGTATGCTCCACCGTGTCCTCCGGGCGATCCACACATTGGTGACACCCGGGCGTTTCCTCCCGCCTTATACGAAACAGGAACCTCCCGAAGCAACCGTGTCCGGTGAGGACCTGCGTCAGGCGGAAGGTGAGGACGCCGTGGCGCCTCTCTAGCCACTCCTCAAAGAGGGGACTTATCGCCGCAATTGTGGCGTGCCCAGCACTGGGTTGCGACAATCGCACTCTCCATGCCGCCATGAGATCCTGCCGGAGCTCTGTCCGCTGAGCCGCGATTTCTCGCGGCAGCGGAGTTACGCCCCGGCGCTTCATCTCCTCGCGCCACTCCCATATGTGCGCGAGGACCTTCGCCTCCAGATCCCATGGCGGTAATCCGGCCAGGAGGCTCGCCGCCTCGCGGGAGACCGTGCGGTATCCCCGGGCCAGCCGAATGGCCGTGACCCTTTGGGACGCGTTCAACTGGCGGGCTGGCCGCAGCCTAAGGGAACGCGCCCACACCGGTGCCCCGTAAAGGGCCATGGACCGCACGACCCCCGCGTAGAGTCTCCGGCAGGAGGCGTTTGGACCCCCCAGATTGGGCAGGAGACGCCCCAATGCAGCTCCAGCCCGGTCCAGGCTGAGAGACAAACGTCGGAAATGCTCAACGAAGTTCCACCGGCTGTCGAGGACGAGTCCTAGGTATTTCATCGTCGACTCGACGCCGATGTGAACCCCTCCTACCGTAATTTGGGAACCCGACGGTGGCGCGTTCCGAGGGCCATGAAAACACATGACCTCGGACTTGTGCAAGGCCACCTCGAGTCCCAGCTGCCGGATTCTATCGACGATTGTCGCAACCCCGCGTGTCGCTAGTTCGGCCGCCGCCTGGTGCGACCTCCCCTGTGCCAGGACCAGCGTGTCGTCAGCGTAGCAAACTACACTGACGCCACTGGGGAGGTCGGCGCGCAGCACCCAGTCGTAACCGATGTCCCACAGATGCGGCCCCAGGACCGATCCCTGTGGGACACCGCACGACATCTCTCGCCGGTTCCACACTCCCTGGTGACCGGGGTAGATGACGGCCCTGTCCGTCAGATAGGCCTCGACCACACGACAGAGGTAGGTCGGCATCCGGTGGTACCGGAGTGCCTCCCTTATGCAACTCCAGGGCAGGGTGTTGAAGGCGTTGGCGATGTCGAGAGACACCGCCAAGACGACCCCACCCCGGGCCACAGCATCCCCCGTCGTGAGGGCCCGTACGCGCATGATGGCGTCCACCGTAGAGCGCCCTCTGCGGAAACCAAACTGGCTCTCCGCCAAGTCCGGCCCCACCCGCACCAGCCGCCCGACGAGGCGGTTTGCAATTACTCTTTCAAAGAGCTTGCCCACCTCGTCGAGCAGCACGATGGGCCGATAAGCGGACGGAGAGTCCGCAGGGCGCCCCGGCTTCTTTATGAGGACCAGTTTCCCCGTCTTCCAACGAAGTGGAAACTGGCCCCTCTCCATGCATGCGCTTAGGAGACCCCTTAGTCGAGGCCCGAGAGCCTCCATGGCCAGGACCCAGGCCTTCCTAGGTAGGCCGTCAGGTCCTGGGGCGGTGTTTTTGGCATTCAGCCTTCGCACCGCCACTCTCATTTCTACCTCGGTCACCTCCGGAGCATCGTCGTCTTCGTCGGTGTTGTGGTCCGCATCAAGCACCGCAGTAGGCGGAGCCATGAGCGGGGAGGTATGTTCCCCTCTCGAGGGGAACAGAGCGCTCACCACGTCCTCCACAAGCTGAGGCCGGAGACTCTGCGTCAGCGGGGGAGCCCATGGGCGGAGTTTCTCCCGCACCATCTTGTATGGGCGTCCCCACGGATCTCTGTTCAGAGTCTCCAGCATCTCCTCGCGGTCCACTGCCCTGGCCCGCAGGATCTCCGCCTGGAGGGCGGTCTTCGCCGCTCTGTACCCCTCATACAGCTCCGCCTCAATGGCTTCCGTATCCGGAGGGCGGATACGGAGCCTGCGGTGCCTGGTGTACTGGTGTCGCGCAGCAACACACGCATGGCGCAAAGCCGTCAGCTGCTGCGACCACCAGCTCACCTGGCGCGAAGCACGTCCGGGCTGGGCCCGGGGCATTGCCACGTCACAAATATTGGACATGGCCTCCCGGAACTACTCCACCTCGTCATTGATGTCGGCAGGCCTGTCCGGTGATGACACCCAGGTCTGCACGATCGAGGCTTCCAGGAGGAGCTCCCGGTCCAGCTGCTTCAGCGCCCACCGCGGACCACTCGGGGCCTGTCGGACCGGCGCGCTCGAGGACTGGGCGGAGACGTCAAACCGGATATACCGGTGGTCGGAATACGTCTCCACCCCCTCCATGACGCGCCAGTCAGTGACACGCGGTGACAGAGCGGGGCTGGCGAACGAGATGTCCACCACCGACTCACCCCGCATCCGCACACACGTGGGGACAGAACCCCGGTTTAAGACGACCAGGCCTGTCTCCAGAGCCCAGTCCTCCACCATCCTGCCCCGTGTGTCCGTATACCGGGAACCCCAAGCCACATTCTTGGCGTTGAAGTCCCCGAGGACGAGCACGGGGAGGGAACGGAACCCGACGACGACGACTTTCAACTCCGCAAGGGAGTTGTGGAACTCGGCGAGAGTTCGGTTCGGGGAGAAGTACACCCCTACCACGACAATCAACCCCGAACCGTGCTGCCACGCAACCCCGTCCTCTTTTGACAGCCTCGAGGGACGGGGTACCGGCGGCGGCCGACGAAATAAGGGTCACTGAGCCGCTCAGGTCCTCCACCCAGTCATCCCTGGGCGGGACAAAGTACGGCTCAGCGACCACGGCGATATTAATCGACCACTGCGCCATGCTCTGGAGCAAAAGATCCTGAGCTTTTCAGCCAGGGCGTCAGCGGCCATGCCACGAGCCGGACCGGGGAACTCTAGTATTCGGGCCCCGGTGGCAGCTATCCTCAGTCGGATACCTCCGGCAGCACCGAGCTCCCCTAGGTCCACCCCCTCCGCCACTTTGGCAAATACGTCCTTATAGGACACGCCCTTCGTTGCCGCTTCCGGCTGTAGTGTGGCCACTACAGCTGCGGATTTCGGGGCGTGGAGCCTAGCCGCAAAGCTTCGCTCCTTCCGCCGCTGCCGCCTCGCCTTTTTCTTATTGGCCTCCCTTGCCTTCCTAGCCGCCTTCCTCTTCTCCCCGGCCACTTGCCATTCAGCATCGGCTTGGGGAGGTAGGGAAGGTGCGGGTACAGTCGGAGGTGGGGGCGGTCGTTTAGCCACCGGGGCCGGGGCCAGGGCCCTCGCCGCCTTTTTGGCGGCTCCGGCCTTTTTAGCCGCCCCGCCCTTATTCTGCCTCGGAGAGGCTGGATTGGCCGCGGCAGATCCGGCGGCGACGACGGCATATGTCGTCGCCTCCTTCCGCTGACCGGGGGCTGGCTGGCTTGCCGTCAAGGGGGGGCGCAGGACGATGGCTTCTAGGGCAGAGAATCGTCTCCGCATTTCGGCCATCTCCCGCTGCACCAGGGTCAGAACCCGGTCCCCAGCAGCATCAGGCACAGGCCGTCCCTGCCCATGCTGCTCCCCCCTCTGCGGCATCTCCCGGGGGCTGGCTCCTCGGAGCTTAGCCAGGTCCGCTCGGAGCTCCGCGTTCTCCTTTTGGAGGAGCTCCATCGCGGCCGTCAGGCGTGCGACCTCCGCTCGCATTTCGGACACTCCGTCCGACAGGGTCCCCCTGCGGGAGGCCTCCGCTGCCGCCACTATGGAGGCCGTGGCCTCTGCTATGGCCTTGTCCTTGGAGGTCTTAAGCCTCTTCAAGGCCACATTGTTGATTGCAGAAGCCACGATCTCTGCGAACCCAGCCGCGCCCCTTGGCCTGGAGCCACCAGCAGCGCCCGGCTCATCACCTGTTACTTCCGAGGGGGCTGCACTGGGGCTCGCGACTCGCTGAGCCGGGTCGGCCGGGCTGACCGGACTCGGATCAACAGCCCCCTTGGTGATGAGCCCCCTACCCGCACCCTTCTCTTGGGCTCCACCCCGCCGGCCGGAGGGGATTTTCCTCCGGCTCCGGTCGACTGAGGACGACCCCGACTTGGGGCGCTTCCGGAAGAACTTTCTCCCGGAACGCCCCACCACCACAACCTCGCGCTCCACGCTCGTACAAGAGCTAGAGCTCGATGCCGCGTCGGACTCCGACCGCGCATCGCTTCCTTCCTCTCCCTCTCTCTCTCCCTGTCTCTCTTCGGTGTGTTTTTTATGTTTTGTATCCATAGTTGTTCCCACGAGTATAAAACAATCTGTACTTGCTCAAAATATAGTGGTTCGCACTAGCGACTGATTCCATAGCTACCCATCAGCCAAGCTATCAACCTCCCTCACGGTGCGCCGCCGCTTGGAGGTTTGGGGTAATTTTTTATAGAGGATTTCTTCCTCGCGGCCCGGGCGATTAAGCCAAGACCCTCGACCCCCGTCAAATGCCAGAGACATGACCTTGACACTCTTCGGGGCTACGAGACCAACGGTGGCAGAAGGAAGGACTTCCTCCTGCCTGCCCGACGGCAGGGTTAGTGCACGCCGAGCCCGCTCAAGACGCTACTAAACGTGTACTCCTCCGAGTACACATTAGAGCGTCCCACCGACAGGATATTGGCATACGGGCAATGCTTCTCCACTAGGTACTGTGTGTCTAACACACAGCACCCATTGGAGAAACATTGCCCGCACCCCAGGGTGCACCGTCCCAAAAACTGGCCTTCCCCACGGACGTATCCGTAAGGGAACTCCAGCCCCCGGGCACACGGGGAGGTTTCCTGTCCACGCACCCCATACTCTCGATACCCTATGTTGTAATTTAATATTATTTATCATTTAACTCTATATCTTTAATTGTATATATTGTATTGGTTGTGAACTTGTGACACCAACATTGTACACTTAGTTCGCAACGTTTTGACTTTGACTTTGTTTATTTGTATTTTTTCTTCCGTCGACAAAACCCGTTTCTACGGTGGTCATGCTACGCGTGCTGCTGTATTATACCTTCTATCAGTTGTTTAGCCTAAACACCTTTTAGACACGACATCTAAATGTATGGAGTTTGACGTCCGACTGGCATTAGACACGCTTTGAACAAGTTTTTGTAGTAAAACCCCCACAGCTGCCAATACCAAGATCCACAAAACTGATACTGTGTAATCCTATAATTGACATTTGTTTTTTTCTCTTTGTTACAGACTCGGCCTAAAACTCCGTCAGCTGACAGATGGCAGACATCTTATCCAAGTGATTTACACACAAAATGGCGACATCCAAGACTGTGAATACGTAACGCAAGGGAAATCAGCAAGAAACTTCCTAAAAACATTAAGAAAAGAATTAAAATTAGCATTAGATGAAGAAATATATAGAATAGTAAATAAACAACCAAAAAATGTTGAAGACGAAAAGTTTTACCGCCATTTTGGAAACGTCACTTTTAGAATACTAAAAGATGGCGACCGGTTGCCGCCAGATATTTCGAACTGGCTGGATTATGATAAATTGAAAATGGAATGCTTGAAAAGGCATGAAGAACTACAATATATGATGGAGCATAAAAACAAAGTTGGAGAAAGCTCTCTGGCTAGGTAGTTGTTATATTTTTATCAAGCAAAACTTTATTATTCAAATAAAATGAATTTACGGACGGATTTGTGTTCATTGTTTATTTTTTTAAATAGCGAATACGAAAGTCTATTAAATTCATTTTATTTATAAATTCATGTTACTGTGGGAACAGTAATTGCTTTTCAAAAGGGTTATCTGTTTAAAATGTCTTGAATTGAACATTTACACCAAACACTTTAGAAAAGTTACTTTATGACGATTCAAGACATTTAAATATGGAATGCAACACAACCGCACGACGCTCATCTCCTTTCGATTTTCATACTATACCTACAATTTTCGAATTTTGAAATCCTGACGAACCGCCAGTCCATGGAATGACCTCTTCACTTTTTTCACCGGTATTTAGACTCCAGCATTTTGGCACATACCTGAACTATATTTTACACGTAGACAAAACTACGCCATATTATCACTATATATTTAAACAGGGACTAATGCTTTTTGCTCCGCCATATCCTTATCGATTCCTACGTTCATTTACTTATCTCATCCTCATTACTTAATCGAATGCTCTTCATCTACGATATCATTCACTTGTATTGTAACCTATGGGTTCTGTTCAAAATGGTCATACAGATCAGCTAAACTTTATAGCTTCAATACGGTTTGGTCTAAAGCCTATATCGGTTGTAATTGCCGGTCCACTACCGTGTACCTAAAGCAGATTTCCATCTTGCTTGACCTGCCTCTATGTTAGTACCTTCAATCTGACCAACACCCTAATTACACAACACACTTTCAATCTCAATCTGAATGATTTTGAAGCATACAGAATGTAAGGGTAAACAGTCTTGTCATTCAAACCATGGGTAGTTGACTTAAATATAAAAATAAATGACCGAACACAACAAAAAAAAAACCTTATTTTCATTAAAAGATTTTAAAAAGTTTCTATCTGACACCGTGCTTGCTAGCGAAACAGCTGACTGACTAAGGGAGGGATCGCGCTCGCTGCCGGTCAGGTCACATCCCGTACCCCTCGCCCGTGTTGAGACGCAAGTTCGTTGCCCTAGCGCATAGGGCAACGAACTTGCGTCTCTTGTGGTTAAATTTAGATCTAAAAAAATTAAAAAAAAAGTTGTAATTTTCCATTGATTTTACGTTCTATAAATGAAACCAAACCACTGGTTGCAAGGATAACGGTGTTTACCCTAACACCCTGTATTGCTAATATATATCGAAAAATTTATGCTAATTTAAAAATTTGCTAAAACAAGTTTTTCAAATGAAGCAATGAATTAGGAATTTCTTTCAAAATTCTTCGGATTGTGGGAGAGTGTGTTACACAATTGGAGTGCACACTTGATTGACAACTACTTCAAATCTCTCAAGTCTTCAAAAACTGATTATTTTGTACAGGACCAACATTATCATTAAGTCATGAGTCATTCCTTCATTCTCGTCGCGCATTTTATCAATACATTCAAAATTAACAACGGCAATTTGCAAAAACATTTCGCTAATAATTTTAAGTTCTGGCAAATTATTCTTTGCCAAAAAATAATGTTTCTAGTGTCAAATATTCATCTTACACTATATTGGTTTCGGTTTAAACGTATTTTTGTTCAGTCAGACGCGAGTTCAAAGATAAACTTAATAACATAATTTATTTAAACCTATTTCTTTAAAATGAAAACCTAATGTCGCTAAATTGTGAGGTCTTGATATGATTCAGAATATACCGGATGACATTTTTTACCGTCTCGAGCATAATCAGGTGTGTTGTGTAAGTGGAACAGAAGCCATACCCGAGAATATTTGCTTAGTACCATTGAGATTGTACAGGTTCGGAATTTCCTTCAAAAATCATGAAAACTATCCATCCTACGGCCCGTGCGTAAAAACGAATAATAGCCAAAATAGGAGATAGTAAACGGCGTAGGCTGCGATGGCGCATGAATGATAGTTGTACGTGTGTGCGAGCGAAACGCACGCACATTTCTTTTGCGTAGAAACCTAGTAAGCGGCCGCCCCTCGCATGGTACAGTCGTGTTGAAAACGTTTCCAAAATCAACGCAATAACATTTATAGTCCACTTACTAATAAACTAAGACAAACCTGATCTACAAATAAAATGAACACAATACCCAAAAATTCTCAAACATACAATACAAATACCCAATTGACCAAATAAGCCTCACACCAAAAGAATAAGTAGTAAATAGGTAATAACTTAACACAAATAAGAAAACTTAACCTACCTAAAATAATAAAACACAACAAATACTTACGTAAGTACAAATAAAAACCCCACCAATTTACCAATTAAAAAGATAAAATAATAAGTAAACCTATCCTTACAAATAAAACGAAAACAGTAACAGACTCGGAACGAACTTTTAAAACAATCTAAGTAATCTTTTTTAAATAATTCGAAACAATAAATACTTGAATAAGCAAGAATACTCGACTGTACTTCATTCAAAATGAAAAGGACGTGCATACATGCGGGAGCGAGAACATTGACAGAAGGTTGTTCGGTCGACCCGTTGCTAAGTAACGTCGGCGCGCCTACGCACACACACGTACATAGAAACTTGATGTGTGCGTGAGAGTTCACTTACCGGGGTTCACGTACGAGAGCCGAGCAGCAGAGCGGTACTCGCGCGCGGGCGACACGACCGACAGACGCGCACGCGCATTGCGCGCATTTTACAAAAAATGAACTTAGGTCTGTACCTACCTTTTTAGCGATATCGCAGTAGGTAATTATTGTTCAAAATGTTTCGTTCTAAACATAAACTAGCACGTCTTTGCATATTGTTCGGTAAACTTCGAGGCGTGTCTCTATCACTTTTCAAAACATTAAAAGCGTTTTAAATTATTCGCTGTTTTAAATCACTAACGCTTTGAGCTTCTTCGGTATACACTAAACGTCAGACTAAACGTTTTAGGTCGGCCCACAAATAAAAGTCAAGGGGTGTTATGTAGGTCTGGTGACCTCGGCCGCCAGTTCACTTATCACCAAATTGACCATCGAGATACGCGCGCACAGATCGTTTGTAGTGAGCTGGACATCCGTCATGCTGGAAGTACATGTCTTGCAGATAGGGATCAGGAACGTCTTGCAACATGGTGTCAATGACAGAACGGTTCTGCACCCAGTGACAAAACTCCATGCGGGGTCCGAGGGGGAATTTGAGGAGAACGGATACCGTTCCTTCGCAGCGACTGAAGATTTTCTTCTTCTGCGTACATTCGCCTTGCACTGGCTGTTTTCACCAAACAAGATACTCTACGTTAGAATATTCGTACATGTTTAGATACGACAAATATGACCGGGTGCACGATGCATACGTGGAAACAAACAGCGCGACGTCACGCCGCCGTGACTAATCGCAGGTGACTGAAGCTCGGGACGCGGGCGGGCGGGGGGATGCGCGAGCGAGCAGCTCCGGCGCGGCGGCGGCGGCTCAAGCGCCTGGTGATATCAAAGAAGCCGACGGCAAGTGCGGCGAGTACCTATCGGCCGCAAAGGAACGTATCTAATTCATTGATAAATTCCGTGCATTTAGTAGGGTGCGTATGATTTGAATTTCGATATTTTTTCATGGATTTATAAAAAAAAAAAAAAAATTCTGTTTTTATTGTTTTTGTATTAAAAGTTTACTTCAAATGGGTAGTATTTTTAGATAAATCAATTTGTTTAAAGGGTATAAAAAAAAAAAAAAAAATTAGTTGACTATGCCATTGGCTTCTACTCCGTTCACCTACTACACCCTATGTTTGTCGAGACGGTAAAAAAAATCATCCGGTATATTCGTTCATTATCACCATCATCAATAAACTTCGTCCTCTCTCGTACATTGCCACGAACTATAATATGTTTTTATTTTCGTTCTGTTTTCTTTTCATTCAGTAATTTTTATGAAGTGTTATAATATGTCATGTTTGGTATGCGTCCTATGACACTTCTATCCCCGTAATATCTATTATACTCTTTGGACACATCCTAGAATTTATGAAACAATAAGCTAGGTTTGTCTTACTAAATCCTGTGGAATTCTGTGTTTTAGCCTGTGTTTTGTTTTTTTATGAAAATAACTCAGGATATGGTAAATCTATTAGTCGGTCAGCAAAGTATTAGAGGGGCTGGCTTACAAGTTGCGCAATACATTTATCTATATAAGTATATCTATATTCTATCAGCTGAATCTAAGGGATACGCCCAGTCGGCCTTGCTACCAACGTTTGACAAGTCAATCAGTTCACTACAGTATGACTGTGAGCTAGATTCTCATAGATTCGCCATTTACCGAAACTAAAGAGGATGAAGGCAATTTTGACAGACAGACTAGTAGATGATAACAGAGGAAGCGAGTGTCTTGAGAGCGATCAATTAGACCATGCTCTGAAAAAATTTCTTGGTGTCCTTTAATTTTAACTCTCAGAAGAACAGTCTGGCATTTGCAAGTAATAGTCACAGGAGACTTCCAATTAGGCTCACCCACGTTATGGAGTGCGGTCCATTCCCTCTCATCTCAGCCAACGAGGCAAAGTCAGTTCAGGTGACCTTCACTACACGCAAAGAAACATGTCCACCTGTGACCTTAAATGACATAGAAGTACCACAAGCAGAGGTCACACGATACCTAGGAATACACCTTGACAGAGGCCTTACGTGGAGCTCACACCACATATTTACCAAACGGAAAGCCCTAGGGCATAAACTCCGTAGCTTACATTGGATGCTCAACAAAAAGTCCCAAATGTCTCTGGAGAGCAAACTACTTCTTTACAAATGCATTCTCAAGCCTATTTGGTGCTATGGTATCCAGCTTTGGGGCACTGCAGCAAAGTCAAATATCGAAAACCTTCAAAGGTTTCAATCAAAAACACTGCGACAAATAGTAAATGCTCCTTGGTATGTCACAAACGAGAGTATTCACAAGGACCTAAAGATAAAAACTGTCAAAGAGGAAATCAAAGCTAATATTAACACATATTCCAATCCCTCTCATAAAATACGCCTGAGTCCCTGCAGAGGAAGCATTACCTACTGGATAATTAGTTTCACTTAATTGTAGCGACATAAGGTTTTCATTTAACACTTCTTCTTTACCAATGTATCATAAATATTTGACCACAGATCATCGCAGTATCGCTTACCAAAGACTAACATAAGATGAAAACGAAAACAGGTCTCGAAGATCATTCAGGGAGAATTTCATAGTGCCTGGGACCAAATGGTGCGGGGCTGGACACGTCGCAGCGAAGTATGGGGAGCTAGGCGCCGACGCAGCCGAAGATCGATGCTGTCGGTCGCACGACCATTGCCGAATCAACATCGGAATGTTCAAACGGAGATTCGGTTATTTCAACTATAGGCCGTATACTATATCTCACTGCAGATGTGATAGGAGGTTAGTTATTTTTTTAATTTCAAGGAAGTTTTTTTCATGTGTCTGGTGAGAGGTGTTTTTGAATTTCGAATGGGATTCTGGTTTTTGTAAATATGTTTTATAGCAGGGATAAACACACTTGGGAGTAATGCGCACACCACACTTGATTGGCCAAACCACAGCCACGGAGAACAGCGAAGGCTGTTAAAAGACAGTCTTTTATGTGTTCGGAAGTAAAATTTTACCTTATATTATATTACGTAGTTAGGAAATTCGTAGTCAATCAGCTAAGGACAGTTCCATAACCACATTACTCGCAAACTGTTAGTGAATGAAAATCTTACATGTTTTCTCCAAAGAGTCTCGTAAGCTGAAGCAACATTATAGCACACAAGCCTAGGCTGGATATAAAATACATTATTTTATAATATTTCCTGTTATATCTTGGACAATACCGCATCTCTAATAACTCTAACGGAATTGTCATAAAATTCTCGCAGACAATTGAACGCCAACGGCTATAGTTTAAATTCGCACAAAGCGTAGGCCGTGCTTATACAGCATAGCTTTCTCACGGTACTCTAAAGGTATCCTAGGATGATAGGATGCAAATGTATGCATGACAAACTGACTGACCTCGCTAAGAATGAGCCTCCTAACCTGTAGACGAAGTTGTGGCGGCATCTACATCGTCACATGCGAACTACGCATCACACTGACGACACAGAAAATCCTGGATCGCGCAAGCAGTGTTTTCCGCGTGACTAGCAGTAAATACAACGTCCCGACATCAATTGTCGGGCAGTAGCACACAACAGCTGTCTGGTCGGAGGATCCTCCCTTTTCTATGGAAGATAAGTGAACTTTACGCCCTGTTCCTCATAGTAGCAGTTCCCCAGCTCCCCAGCAATAGAGCTCTTTATGGAGTATCTTGTCCGAAACAGACTTACTAACATGCTTCTCCCGCCAAGCAGTGTAGCTTTGTTCCAGTTTGAAGGTTAGGGGTGCCCGTTGTAGGTGTAAGGTACTGGCACATTCAAATTTTCGGCTTTGTCGCTAGGGCGGCAAGGCATCTGCGATGCCTCTGGTATTGCAGATGCCCATAGTTACCGATGACTTTTCATCAGGTAGACCTCCTGTTTTTTGTGGTCCAGTCCAACATAGTAACATCAAAAAACAATTCGCTCCTTCTGGGCAAGTCGGGAAAAAATATAAGCCTGTGAATCTTCCAGACACGATAGCATTTACTTCCAGGCAATCGTGCACCTTCGTCGACCACATTATCGCTTACCATCAGGTGAGATAGTGGACAATTGTGTGCTTTGATACGCTCTCACATATCAAATATGCAAAACAAAACACTGTTGGAACGGTTGTGGTCGTGTTTCTTTTTTTTGTCTGGTGATTGGGGATAGTGCTTTGTTTTAAATTGCCAATGTTTTTGCTTGTAAATAAATGCTTCATTTTTTGGATGATGGTGAACATCCTGATTTTTTATAGCCTGATCTAGGCTTTCTAGGTACATGAAGTTGATGTGTTTAAAGAATTTGAAGTTACCCAGCACTGACTTATTCTTATAGATTTTACTTAGTGGTAGATGTCATCAAAAGAGATGGACGTTCGATTGCTCTATTAATCACATTAATTGAACATTTTGTTTTGACTTTTGGAAGTTCAACTTTCCTAAGAAATCGTAGGAGCATAAAACAAAATAGGTAGGTGGGTACTTATAAAAACAGAAAACTTATCACCATTAAAACAGAAATAAAATAATATCATATTACATCAATTAGTGGCATCCTTTTACAAAGAAAACTAATCCATACTCTATATTTGCATCATATCCATTGCTACATTTTCTCTGACGTTTCTCAGACCTAAGAACCCAAAACCGCAATGGAAATTGGAACTTTGAAAAGATCATTTCCGAACTTTTTTAATAGCAAGAGTTTGATGACCAAGGATCTTAATAATGTTCCTATATCATAAAGTTTATGTCCCATTTCAGTAAAAAAACTCAAGATTTTGACCCATTACCGTCCTAATTAAGATTAGATGAGGATTATTGAGATTATTGCGTTATTTATTTTTATGTTGTCGTTTATAAGGATGGTTAAATGTAAAAGAAACCAGTTTTTGACGTTTGTGTCCCGCTGGGATCAAGATGGCCGCTGTCTATGGTTGCTAGATGTGAATTTTAATAATCTGTGATATCATCCCGCCAAAAATGTAACTTTTACGTATTTGATACAAGGGTTTTGAGCAAGAAGTAAATATGTTTTGAGCACTCTTTAATTGCAAGCAATTAGCATAGTGCCCAAGTCATCTGCCCGTCATTTTTTAAATACAAATTCGACTTCAATTAGTTTGAAAACAGGAACCGGGTATGGTCTTTCATAATTTTGTGGTTTATCAGAATCACCCGTAAAATGCAATTGTTTAACCAGAGTTTAAAACTACGTTGTTATATTGCATAACGAGCCATAATCTCGGTAACTATTTCGTAAGCAAACATTTATTTCGAGCAATTAATTTAACTCTAACACTACACGAGGCAATAAAGCAATAAAACATGTGGTGATCTATGGATCATTCATGCATTGCCAACGATCTATCGATCTTTATAGCTCTTCGGGATCTATAAAGGATTTACAGCGACTATCCCCACGATATTTACGATTATTTTTAATATCATAAACACGTTGGTGGTCCATTCTATATTTGAATATGTAGGCTGTACGTGAAATTAAAAAAGTAGGAAGAGGTCATTATGGTCTGGCGTTTGACAGTGAACTTGTCAGTGCTCAACATTAAAAATTAAAGGAGATGGGCGTCGTAGACATAGACAATCGAATGATATAGAACGAATGGCTTAACGATATTCGAAGAAAGTATGTATCAATCGATTCGAAATTACTGTTTTTATGATTCAGTGAATTGTTCAATTAGTACAGGTGAATGGTCGATAGATTGATTCTTTATCCGCAATTGTTGATGGTCATAGGCTAAAGTCAAATATGGCAAAAGACAACTACTTTATTAAATCATTTGTGGCCAATTTTATTCTAACTTAGAATTGATGATTCTAAAAATTTAAATTCTGTAAATAGGTACTTTATTAAGTTATGGTCGCAAATCATATTTTGATTTTGATCAACATACACCCAAACACCGACCTGTAAGTAAATTGCAAAAAATGAAAAAAAAAATGCATTTCACGGGCTACTTTAGCGCATCCTGTAAGACTGACACCTACGGTTAAATAAATATTTGCTTACAATGTCAGTCAGTATAGTAGTATCTAATCACTCTGCCTAACTCTTCGGGGATTACAGTCGTGATTTTATGTGAGTGTTGTTAATCACTCTAGAAACTGTATTATAATGATTTCTTTTGTTGTATGAAATGAAAAATAAAAAACACATCTACCTACATGGGCACTTATGAAACGTCAGAAGCTAGGTGCACGGTTCCAATTGGTCGTTTACCATGTAGAAGAGCCGGCAAGAAACTCCATGGTTACTCTTTTAAAAATAATTGGCTTTTATAATATTTTTGAATTACAGTGTTATTAGGTATAGGACAGTGTAGGCCTTTCAATAACTACTAAGTAAGTAGATAGAAAACATAACATCAAAGAGAACATAATATCATCCCTATATACCCCGAAAGATTAGGCAGAGGTGAAGCTTAATGCCAAAAGTTCCTTTTTAATTAGTACTTATACTCCATTTGAATTAAGATTAGACATTTAAATAAGCCTTTTTTACAGTCCGTTCAACCGATTTTGACTTCTATTGCGTTGGTGGCATGACAAATGGCAGCTGCAGTAGACAGTTGGTATTGTGTAAAGTTTTTTGATTTTAATGCCATTCTTATCGCTACGGTATAGAAGTCAAAATCGGTTGAATGGACTGTAAAAAGGTTTGTTTAAATTTCTAATCTTATTTCAAATGGAGTATAGAAGAATAAGCCCGATTAGTTTACGCAATACTAGAAGCAATCGAATCGACCCACCATTCAAATATCCAAAAAACCATTCGTTCGACTATCCCACCAACAAATCGATCCCCATCAGAACAAAACGCGATACGATGGAGCTACTCCGAGTTCCCGGCACGAAATGGTGCGGCAAGGGTTTCTCAGCCACCCGGTACTCTCAGCTCGGCGGCCACACGAGGACTGACCGCTGCTGCAGAGTCCACGACCTGAGGTGCCCCTTCTGGATCGGCGGAATGGAGAAGAAGTATGGAATTTACAATTGGCGAGTGAACACGCTCATGCACTGCCGATGCGATGAAAGGTAGGCTGTATCAGTCGATGTCGTTGCTTGAATGTGCGCTGCTGTTTTTTTTTTAGCTGTCGATGTTGTCTATGATAGTTTTGGCGCGTTTTTGTCTGTCATTAATGTTATTTTGCTTGTCAGTTTTGATACGTCGTATGCAAGGTTTTTTAACGAAGACGACCTTCGTTACTTGCAAGAGTCGCTAAACTAAATTAAAGATAAATTATGTTAGTGAATCTAAAACACACTGATCTCTATTCTTAAGGGGGATGCGCTAGGGTAGCCCGCGAAATTCAAATCTTCTTACGTTTTTTGCAATTTGCAGGTCACTATCAGGTTGTATGTTGATCTAAATATTATTAGCGCTCGTAACAAATATGGATTTACAGAATTATAAACATTTAAATCAGCAATACAACTCTCTAAGCTCATGAAAGTGTATTGAGTGACTATTTCATGAAATCATGACATTTGGCACTTTCATGCACTTAGAGAGTTGTATTGCTGATTCTAATGTTTAAAATTCCGTAAATCCATATTTGTTACGAGCGCTAATAATATTTAGATCAACATACAACTTGATACTGACCTGCAAATTGCAAAAAACGTAAGAAAATTTGAATTTCGCGGGCCACCCTAGCGCATCAATCAAAGGTCGTTAAACTACTTTTATAAGTCAACAAAGTCAAATCATTTACATCAAATAGGCACTTTTTAACGTCAAAATTTACGAGAAAATAAAATTGATTCTAGTTGCCCCAAGGTAGCAGTTTCGTATGTAGAAGAATGGGCAAGAAACTCCACTGAAATAAAATATTGAAAATATAGAATTGTTACTTATAATGGTTTACTTGTTGCGATCTTGTTTTGTCCGTTTTATAAAATAAACGCTATTTAGTGTTTAAATCTATTTTACACGAAATATTATGTTTTTTTGCATGATTGTGAACATTATTTTGCTGAAAGTTATTTTTGTATATTTAGATAAGTTTTGTATACTGTGTTTTTATTTTTAATTTAAATCAGTGTTTGACATAAGCACGATGATTATTATGATAGTTACGCAATACCTAATTAAAATACAACATTATAAAAAATATTTGAAACCGATCACGAGTTTATAAAATTAAAAAGGCCATTAAACAAAAATATCACGTAATTACAATAACAAAAACTAAACACTAAAATTAATTTACGTTCATAATGATAAACCTCCGTGCTGGCGACCTTTTTTTTTGTTAGAAATGTCCCCAAATGTTCCAGGAACATTAATAGAGCCATTTCCTTGGCCCAAGATCCTAGTACCGGACAGAATTGATGCGTTATAATGAAATAAAAATAAATAGAAAAAAAGCTAACTGAATGTGGTGAGATAAAGTGGGAAAAAAAACAGAGACATGTGTGGAGACGGCTCTCGTTATTTCGTTTTTTCTTTAAAAAACCAGCAATTTTATTATGAGGATTTTATTTTATAGGCTACTTGTTGATTTTTTTAGTCAAATAGAAGCAAACTCAAACTCAAAGCATTTATTTCAATTAAACCATTTACAGGCACTTTTGAATTGTCAAAGAATCGGTCAGTTAGTCAAAAAGTTGAAGCTAGTTGCCCTGAGCTAAGCCCTGATTGGTTCCTAAGAAATAATATTGAGTGTATGAATTAAAACGGTAACAATAGTTAACAAGTTTACTTGACGATAAAATTAAATTTAGCGAGTGATTACTGACTGCCTTTAATACTTATTAAAAGTAAATTATGTTCAACCGCATTTGCAGCTAATGAATCACAGTACAAGTGTAGCTGTTCCAAAATGTTCAAATGAAGCCCGATGCACTAAGGTACCTCGCCAAATACAAATCTTAGGTCAATTATAACTTAGAGCAACTCTCTAAGATTGAAATTGGCTCAAAGAAATTTTGCATTGATGATTTTAATGATTATAATTCCATATAATTATGTTTGTTACGCTTGTGAACTATATTTTGATCTAGTAACCTGATATTTACGTGCAAATTGCAAAAAAAACAAGAACATTTTAATGTCGTGGGCTACCTTGGCGAGGCCGCTTTATACAGATTTGCAGAATAAGAAAACAAGGCGCGAAAACACAAACGCACAGATGAAACATGACCATAGACAATCCACTCCACATTGCTCTATCCCATAAAAGAGGTTCAGATTTTATCTCACACCTTCTAATTGGTGGTCATAAATAAATATCTGTGCTCAATATCTCCGACTGTCTGTCTGTTTGTATGTGTTGTGATAAAATGCGGGTTTATAACTTAATTATAATACGGAGTTTAAAAACTGAAATTGTGTCGTTAAGTTTATTAAAGATTACGTTAAAATTCCTACCTTACCTACCTACGTATACTTCGAAACTAAAAAGTGACCGTACCTTTTGCGTTGCGTGATGCGATTGTGTTAAATTTTATTTTATTGCTTTCCTTTTTTAAAAAGCCCTAAAAACCTAATAGGTAATAACACTGTCGAGAGATTTTTTATACTTAGATGCCTTATTTTTCCAAAGGCTTTCAGCATAAAATTTTCTGTGTATTTCCAATTAACAAAAATTCATTACAATTTGATTTATGGCTATGACTGACATGCTTAGCAATCATCAGAAAATACGCACTGATGGTGTGACGTCAAAAGGCAACTTCCATACTAGGTATATGTAACTTGTTCAGGTATTTTAGGTGTAAAAGAGATACAGAACCTTTAAAAATAGATACCAATAATTTATTCCACGTGATAATAGTACAAAAAGGACAATCTGTTACAAAAAGATCGGTTTTTAACTAGGTGTTTATGGTCTCCAATTGTCAAAAACGTTCCTTTTTTACGTTCGGGACAGGGGCAAAGGAAAAAATCCTACACAGCCTTTTATCCGATAGATAGAATCAGAGATGGGTTAAATCGATAACATTCGTGTTACTTTTGTCTGTTACAATAAAATATCAGTTTTAGGATACCGTAACCGATTCTTTTATAGTTCTCCTATAATAACATTACGAAATTGTTAAAACTACTATAATGTAGGTATTGCGTGCTGCTAATTACTGAATACTAGGTGTTTTAAAATTATCCCTAGGGGAATACAGGGTCGCTTCTAGACGTATCCAATCTTACAACACGGATCATAAACTAATATGGAACAAAATATGTTCAATACGCTAACCTAATTTAAAACCACACTGTTTTCTCCCTCCGTTAAATCATCATTGAAAAAGTTTAATGAAGAATACTAAATTAGCAAGAACACAACAAAGACATTTCATCAGGTCCCTATCGATTTTTTCCACGTTTTTGCACGCAAACCGTTTACGTCAACTTGACGCGCGATGGCGCCATTTTCTCCGTTCGAAATTCGAAAATCGCGCGCGGCTCAATGGGCGGGTAATGGCGCGGAAAGCATAGACTAAACAGGTGTCCGCTTCCCCTGTTCCAAGTTTATTTTCAGTCTGTGCTAAAATTGAAAATGTTGCGAACTGTGTGGTTATTTACTGTATAAAGGAAGCCATTGTTAATTTATTTGTAACTAACTGCCCAGATAAGAATAGAACTTGAGTGACATTTACATTGTTTTGTACACCGCATTCTAAATTCTTTAGCTGTTCGCGACACGGTAGTTAGTGATTTCTAGATAGTAACAATAGGCAGTTAATTATTTTTTAAGTGATTGGTTGTATTTATATAGATAAAACAAGGAACATACATACCTAACTTTTTTATGTAAGTTACTATTCAACTACCATAGAAACACTGAATGTAACAAAGCCATTCGCCTTAAACAAAAAAAAAACATAATTCAACATCCACAAAAAGAACCCTCACTTTTTCGCGCCAAAACCGCTGTCAAAAAACTGTCAGCGGCGCCATCTTAGCGTTTATGGTCGCGTTCCGTTATCGCCACGCTCCGTAGGATTTATAATGTGTGAATAATACGCCTGGAGGTTAAATATGCTGGCTGACAATACATAAATTATTAGAGAGGGGCGTCCTCTGGCGGCTAGGTGAGATAACTATATTCTTGTTTATCGGCCTGGAAAGGTTTCTTAGTCGGGGACAACAACAATGGGTATCTATTTGTTACGTCATTTATTTGGATGTATTTATAAAAGGTGGTTTGAGGCATTTTTTTTGGGTATAGTGACCCATTCTTTGTCTAGTCTTTCCTAGGTTCTTTTTAGACTATTCTTTTACTTGAGGTCTGTGATCTGAAAGAGCCTGAACCTTAACCAAATATTTCCCGCATTTATTCTACGATATCATCGAAATTCCATAGTTTCAGTTTAAAAGTAGTTCCAAATAGACACAATTATTTGATGTCATATGGTTTATCGGGCCCGATACCTACATACAACTGTCTGAAGATCTCACCATGTCCTAACAAAAAAAAAAAAACAACTATCCCAAGCATTTTCATTGATCCATTCCCGTAGCGCAGTGAAGTGACCACACACAAATGAAAAATGAACTCATTTGTTTTTAAACTAAAGCATGCTCACACCTCGACATCGTTCGAATTTCAAAGTGATGCATAGACATTACGTTCGATCGTTAAAAGAATGCGTTCTTGACACCTGTCAGTTTCATACTAATGAACATGTGATTTGCGAATTTGATCCCTATTAATACTAGAAATTGTCCAAGCGCATTCTCTCGACGGCCGGACTGTAGAGAATAACTTCCTCTTGAAATACTGCCTGCCTACCAATACCAATGCTAACTGTGCGTTAAATGATGCTTAAAATAGTTCACAAGTTACAACTAACTAGCTATTACGGTATGTAATTTGTCTACACTAAGTACTCCCGTGGCGTCTAGAACTAAAAATAGACGCCAGACATCAGAAACGTAGTTTTATTTAGAACGTCTAAAATATCAGTAGGTAGATACTATGTCAAAATTGAATATGTACTAAATATTTTTCTGTTTTGTTGAATTCTTACATAAAACTCCTTAAAATCTGAAGAGAAGTGAAGTGACCTGTCAATAGTTTCAATACCTAACATCATTGGAATGACAGCTCGCTTCACCAAGTTTTCACAGAGAGATTTTTACAGAAAATAACGGTTGATTTAGATACAATTCTAAGTTAAATACGTTAATCAGGAGTAAAGTAGTTTTTCCCGCTTTGTTTTGTCTGGTTTCGAAAAAAAGCCGATTAGGAGATTAGGAGGAGATGGACAACAGACGCCATTGTACACACGGCTACACATCAAGCTATATATTTCCAGCATAAGCTGACCTCGCATTGTAAGGAAAAACTATACAATGCGAGATCAGCATAAACTGGAAATGTATAGCTTGATGTATAGCCATGTGTACCTGTCTGCTTGCAATAAAATGCCAATTACTGATCCATGTCTGTGTTAGGTTTTAGGTCTGTATCATCAACTTAACAAAAATCTTAAATTCATTCATTCATTCATTCACTGACAGAACGCACAGCTTTAACCTCTGGGTCTAGAAGCACAACTATTTTTTTTTTAGTTCTTGGCTTTATGTCCTCTAGAGTACGACATAATATTCAATTTAAGGGCGTACTCTACCTTAAATTGCTTAGCATGATCCTCCGTTATGCCGAAAACTGCAGCATTAATTTTGAAATAAATATATTATTATGTTAAAGTTGAGGACTGGTGCTAGGTCCTATGTTTGGCGAAAACACGATTGTATAAACTTTTCTCTATAGAAAAAATTCCAAAGTTACCTCTAACCAGAACTATAAACCGCTGGTATTCTCGGAAATACTTCAAATTAGATCATGAAACTTTGCATAATAACTGAACTAACTATAAAGCACGTCTTAATATGTTTTTTATTTTTTTTTATTTACCATTATTTTCACCGTAAAAAGAAATTACCTAAACTTTTCGACGCTTTAGAACCGCTAGCGCCCCAATCCGTCTTGTTCTCACTCAGGTCGCGAGTAGTATGGTGCGAGCGAGATAAAAAGAGAGGTAGGGTGCACCCTTAATGTCACGTCACATAGCCTGCGATCAAGACGCTTCCAACGATAGGCAACATTAGAATGTTCAAAGTTCCCAAGCTTAGACAAGATTTCGAAACTCCTGTAGAAAATAGCGGGGCTGACATGAGTTGTTATTTCTCCACTATTATCGAGTCGTATTGTGGACAGCGATCAGCCATTGCCATATTATTTTAGTAATCGGTACAGCAGTGCTGTTATTTGTAACCGCGTTTTGTACTAACCGTTATCAGGGCTGGTAAGCAGAACGCTGAAGGACAATTTTGAGAAAATTGATTGTTTATATTTTTGTTAATCTGTGGTTAAAAATAAAAATTCTGTAAGTATGTACTTAAGCATTTAATTTTTTTTTCTTTAAATGCGCGTAGGTACTCTATAGAGACTCTTAAGTTGAACTTTTATCAAAATTCAAATTCAAAAATCATTTAAAAATAAACATTAGGTATTTAATTTTCTTTTAAGAATGTTTTCTTTTTATTTTCTTTTTAAACCTGACAAATATTTTGGAAAAGCTGAAAGAATTAAAAGTCAAAGTGAAATCATTTATTTGAAATAAGCACATAAAAGGAACTCTTGAACGTCAAAACGTCGTTTCGTCCTGCTGCTTGTCGAATCTCTAACGAAGCATAGAATAGTTTGGCTGATTATATATTTAAAATAACTAACTTTATATTTTAGTAGACAATGCGTAATAGTTATCTAAGCAACTGTTATATAATAAGGGGTATTAAAAGCCGAGTGTGATAATAGTATCACATGAGTGTTTTAATACCTAATTATTTACAGTTGCATATACAAGACTTTATCTACACCCATGATATGAATCCTCTATAAAAGGTTTGCAATGAAAAATGGAGGGATACGACGCATGTGCATTTGAATTTTTCGAATGCGAATATCATTTGATTTTTTTTCTTTTAAATTACAGTGCTTTGTTCGTGAAACGCAACTGCATGACGATGTTCTTTTTTTTAAATGAGTTGCATTATGAAGTTTAGTACAACATTATAACACCCGTTTGGATGATATTACAGTTACTATGACACTGGTTGTTTTAATGTTGGCAATAAGCTAACTGTTTCAGGAACTTTTATAGAGGATTTATAGCATAGGTGTAGATAAAGGTATTAACTGATCCCTTTTTTTTGGTTTGTCTGGATACAGAATAAAACAAACATCAATTAAAATCATTTCAGAAAGTTCTCTTTGGCTTCCCTAAATGTAGTTCATAAATAAGTAGGCGTTCGTCTAGCCGTGCAGTGAATACTGAATACAGATCACAAGCTCAGATAATAGACAATAATCTCTATACCACATTGACATCTGTCAAAATTTTGCGCGCCAAAATAGACTGTATAATGTAGCAGTAGAACTTTATGTCCATCAATGTGTGTCAAAAAGATAGAACAGAAAATAACTGTTTATTGTTCTGATTTTTACTGTTTTATCTTATAAAAATGTTAGATAAATACTTCGTGGCTTTTTAAATATGCGATTAGACTGCAAATGTGTGTTAGAAAACAAACCTTAGTAGTTGAGGTAAAAAAAAAAAAAAGTTGTAGGTACTCTCTATGAAAAATAAATATAAATATTATACTCTACTATTAAATACACTGTAATGCTTTGCATGTCATATTTCTGACTTTGTTTAAGACTTTTTACTGACTTTAAGAACAATACTGTACTTACCAATAATTATTGCAAATTAAAAAAAAAACGATTAGTTATGAGTAGTGAACTTCCGCCAACAGCTTCGCCCGCCTGATGTCATTATAAATTACTAGCTGCGCCCTGCGGTTTCACCCGCGTAAGTCTCGATCCCGTGGGAATATCGGCATAAAAAGTATCCTATGTCCTATTCCAGGTCATGGTCTACCCCTGTGCCAAATTTCATCCAAATCCGTTCAGCCGTTTTAGCGTGAAAGCGTATCAAACAAACAAACTCACTTTCGCATTATTTATTAATTTTATTTATTTATTTAACTATTTATGTACACACATAATAAACAGACAAGAAGAAAAGAACAGAAAAAAACTTACAAAGGTGATGCTTATTTCTAAAGAAATCTCTTCCAGCACACCTGCGATAGGAGAGTAGATAAGAGATGTAGACACCGTGTGTAAAATTCAAGAGAAAGTAAAATACAAAAAATCAACACAATTCACTTAATAAACTAGAACAAATAATATGATCATACACTTACATACAAATTTAAATACTACATACATAATATACATAACTACCTACTTCATACGATTTAAAAGCTGTATTAAAACCAAACTTTGTAAAAAAGGGTACTATAAAATCACAGATTATTTAGAAGATAAAAATGCATGGGATTGAGCTGCTCGCTCTGCTAAGCATTGTGACATTTTGAATATTATGGAAAGCCATAAAAATATACCAACCAGTTTTATATACAAATTGACATTATTGAATATTATATACAAAATGACATGATGATTACTTATAAGTATTGTTTTATTGTGAATGTGAGGACTATGTGGATATTTATTTTTCGTTCTGTTAGTTTTAGGGAAGGTCTGGCAATTTGAGAACTTTATGCGACCTACCCAAACGTCCTTTCTTTGGTATTGTTCGTCGAGTCGTTGAGCTCCTTTAGTTCTGAGTTGAGCTCCACTATTACTGACAAATGCTTGCACTGACTGGACAGGTCCACTCAAATCTGTGTGGTTCTTTCCTCAAAAGACCATTTCAGACTCTTATCTACATGGTCCTCATATGGCCTGACCAAGATTATGTCTGGACTTTAAAGGAGACGGTGACCTCTGAGTTTGTTTCGGCCTTTCTTCTCAGAGTAGTCAGATAGGAAACGCCGACCTCATCTAGCTTATTTTTACAACTTTTTAATATGACGTGTAAAAGTGATTCCAATATCCTATTTACAGAATAAACAATTTCATTTCATTTCATAACAATTTCATTTCATAAATATATATCGAAATAAATACATACACAACTATGACGAAGTGGAAAGATAGTGTTCTTCGCATTTATAATATTATATAGTTAGGATTCAACCGGTAAAAGAATTTTAAAATCGGTCCAGTAGTTTTTGAGTATAAAGAATTAATGAAACAACTTTAAAACCGCAAGTTACAAAACTTCTAAGCATTAGAAATATAGGGGTTACAAAAAGTTCTAACTAAGATTGACATCAACCCGTATGAGAAAAAGCTTAAAGTAATAAGAAAGTGCAATCTACTCGTAGTTTTAAATGCTTTAAAACATTGTACTGCACACATCATAAATCCTTATCCTTACATATTATAAAACAAAGTCCTCCGCCGCGTCTGTCTGTCGTCCTGTTCGCGATAAACTCAAAAACTACTGCACCGATTTTCATGCTGTTTTCACCAATGGATAGAGTGGTTCTCGAAGAAGGTTTTAGTATATAATAACCGACATCCACCCAGGCGAAGCCGCGGGCATCAGCTAGTAATATTATAAATGCGAAAGTGAGTTTGTTTGTTACGGTTTTACGCTAAAAAGGCTGAATAGATTTTGATGAAATTTGGCACATAATGTAGACCATGGCATGGATTAGGAAAAAGGATACTTTTATCCCGATATTCCCACAGGATCGATAAAACAAAGTCCAGCGAATAACTTTTTTCATACATTAGCGCCAACAAAACAGCCAGACAGCCATCAAACAACATTCCTTTTTTAAATTCCAATACCCTAAAATAACATTCGCAAAACACACGTTCGTTCATGATCAAAGTTAAAAACAAATGCAGCCACAAAGCGTTGTAGTTATGCGGGCGAAAAAACCGATCTTTTGCGCTGACCGACCAATACTGGCAACACTAACGACCAAAGACTAACAAGTCTTTGCTTTTTTTTTTCACTAATTCTTTTCGGGCGGTCAAGGAATGGCGTAATCCTTCTTTTGTTCTTACGTTGCCCGCATTGATTCGGTATTTGACGGTGCTTGTAGTATAACTAAGCCACTTATGGCTTACGGCTGGTTTAGAGATGGGATTTTGTCGATATTCTGTCGAAAGTTATGAGCTTTTTTGTTTTTTTTATCGATTCGAAAAAGTTTTAGTTTTATGTTGACACGAATAAGTTTCGTAGCGTCGTTTTAAAGGATATTTTAAGATTAGAATTATCATCAAGATTGGCCTTGTCTGGTTATTGATTTCTGGACTTTCCTATAATATTATTATTAACCCCAATTTCATCTCTTGACTATGAGCTGGTTTTTGTTAATCGGGTTTTTTTGCCCTGGACATCAATAGCATTAGAGCTTTCGATTTTTTTTCGAAATATTCAGTTTTAAAAGCATCAGCAGCTTTGAAACTATCGACAAAAATATCGACACGGTAACATCGCTAAGCGGTGGCCGGCAGCTTGACCAGAACTTTGGCAAATGAAGCGGGAGAGAAAGCGCGGCAAGCTCGCGCGAGGAATGGACACAGATTAAAGAATACACAGAGATCTCAGAAGCTTATGCTTAACTTATTATTTTTTTCCTTGCTACAGGTATTTATTTATTTAAGTTTTCTTGCACAACATTACAGAATGTAATCCTAAGGCGTTGCACAGAACAAAATACAAATTATAAAGTGACACACATAGGTAGGTTGGATATAATACAAATCAAAAAACATAAAATATAAACACGAGAAATAACAAAATTATAAAAACATAATAACACTTATATAATTGCAACCAAAAGAAAAAAATAACCTTTCATCCATCTTCTCACAAAAAATGAAACATTCACGACACAAATCTATCCATTTCCCAGCAAACAAGTCACATTCCGGTGTTGAAGTCAGAAGAGCATTGAGCATGGAAAGGGCCCGAACGAGGGGCGAGATATGAATGGCTACCGAAACTTAATAGTACAAATAAACAAATTTTGTAATTAGTTCGTTTTATTCGTAGTAGGTATAAGTTTCGGAAGCGTTTCATGAATGCGTAGCATCAAATAAAATTAAGCAGTCACGCATGATATTATGAAAGAGATTCAGCCCTCAGAAATAAGGAATTTGTTTTGTCACTTTTCCAAATAAGATTAATTTATAATCGACGAAAAGAAAAGAGGTTCTCAAGTCGACGGCGACGCGTATATATACATATATATTGCTTTATTCACAATTTTAATTAAATAATATTAAGGATTTAAGGAATTAATCTTAGTTACTGGGTTGGGAGTCTAGATTTGTGCCCGATTGATGGCAATAGGCTCACCCCCTATTACATGGGACTTAAACATAACTAGCGAAATGTGGGTAATATAATAGGTGCACCTCTGTCTAACCCTTCGGGAAATACAGGCGTGATGTTACATAATTCAAATGTTACTTCGATTTTAAAGAACTGGCATTTATCGTTTACTACCCTATCTAAACAGTTGCTCGTAACAGTGATTCCCGCTCTTCACCCCATAAACGATTACTAACCGTACCAGCCGAGGGGAAGGAGCTCGTTAAATAAGAAATGGCCGCGCATGTGTCAGCTTTCACTAATCCGTTGTTTGATACACCGAAAGTAACGTTTACCTTATACTTACTTAGTCACTAATAAGAGGAAACAATTATATATACGTAATGTGCATTGAATAGAGAATAAAATAAGTTACAGATAAAACAAACAAGTTATCTCATACAGATTTTTTTTTTCTGCTTGCCTTGGTGAAAATCTCTAAATGTCACCGGTGTCGAGGTGTGAATCTACCACGATTCACTTATAAACAAAGTAGTGATCCGCCCCTGCTTCGCACGGTTTTGACGACTGAACAAAACATCCAGATTTCTTTATTTTATTATTTATGTACACACAGTAAAATACAAAAAAGATACGACATAATTAAAATATGAGTACAAAGGTACTGCTTATTTCTTAAGAAATTTCTTCCAGCAGACCTGCGAAAGGAGAAATGAGAAAGAAATGTAGACAATAGTGTGTGAGAACAAGAAGAGAAAAACATGAACATGGAAGTTTAAATAGAGAAACAGTTTTCAAATCACGAATACTAGGCGATTCTTTGCAAGTTTAATATTAATGTATTATACACTTATAAACCTTCCCGATGAAGTTAGTGGTACGCTCATGGTAATGCGGTAGCGCGTCTAATCAGAGGGCCTAGACAAGTGATAATCGCTTCGAAAGCTTTTCGTATTTCTACAACGACTTTCAACGGGATTGACGATAGCATATGTTAGTCCTATACATTTTTGCCTTTTCCATCATCGTTATCGCTGATAGAATGTCACTTTATCTAGGGCCTCAGAGTGGACAAACTATACAGTCCTTTCAGTGTTCATTCTTCCATATAATGTACAAGTACTGCATAGGTGCATTACCTACAATATTTTTTTTTATCGTGGCGTTATCCTCTACCTCGCGTTTTATTTTCACACCTGTATTTCACAGTTTGAATTCTCTGAACCCACGCTTAATCTGTGGTCGCAACATAAGTGCATAAGATGTAAGGTCTTGTTAAGTGCAAATGGTCGAAGCTTTGTCAGCCCTCTGTAATCTGTACATTACAGTTTAACATTTGCTCAGCACAACTGAGTATGCAGCTTGAAATGCTGCGTATTATTTATTTGTTTTAAGGACTTATAGTTTTATACACGATCAATGAGAATCTGATTCATTTTGCCAGTTACATAATTCATTGCGTTATCATTTTTCGAACATATTTGCAATGAATTAGTAATAACCACAATAAATATTTATTTATTCTATAATTATCACATGTAATATCGTGAGGAAAACATCGTGAGGAAATCGGCATGCCAGAGATATATTTCTCAACGGCATGTGAAGCCAAGTCAGAGGCCATTCGAAGAAGCAATATAACATTATTCAGATTGTTATTGATCGTGTGTTACGCAGTAAGGGTGGTCAGATTGAAGAACTGCAGGTTTTTAGATAGTTATATTTTTTACCGACTTCAAAAAAGGAGGAGGTACTACGTTCGGATGATTGTTATTTTTTTTTTTTTTTTTTATGTATGTTCACCGATTACTCCGCCGTTTGTGAACCGATTTTGAAAATTCTTTTTTAGTTCGAAAGGGTATACTCCCGAGATGGTCCCATATAAATTTTATTAAGTTTGCTTGCGTAGTTTTTGAGCTAGCTTCAATATTACGTATTTTTCCCACAGTCTATGTAGACGATATAACTATTAGACTCCTTCACTGTTATTTACATAGCAGGTAGTAACTTGTGTGGGGAAGGTACCACCACTAAAAAGTGAAAAATTAAAACTTTTTACAAAAAAAAACAACCGACTTCAAAAAAAACACTAAAAAAGTGAAAAATAACTTTAATTTCGGAAGTCGGTGGCAAAAAACGAAAATTAAAAAGCAAAGACACCGACTTCCGAAATTAAAGTTATTTTTCGCTTTTTTAGTGTTTTTTTTGAAGTCGGTTGTTTTTTTTTGTAAAAAGTTTTAATCTACAATTAGACTAACTCATTTGTGACGGCAAAATATAAATCGAGGATTTTTAAACAACCTAAATAGACAAACTACATAATTATATAAATTCTAACACGATGTTTTTTATTGGCAGTGGTTAAAAGATTTCTCCTCCCTGACGTGGGGATTCGTTAAGTGTGTATCGAGAAAGACCGCAGCTTTGTCAGCCGTCAGTAATCCGCTATACCTACCCACCGCTCAAGTAGTTCTTTCAAAATGTTGTTCTTTTACACAACACCTAAGAAAACATTCCTGGTAAAATACTCCTTACATTAAGTGTTTTTACCTTAATCGCCTTACCTTAAATAAAACCAACTAACGAGAAACTGTTTAAGAAAATAATTTCCTGAACAGTTACATATACTTAGAGTAATTCTTTTATTTTTAAATTGTTTAACATATCGCTATACCAACGAAAGAAAAATAAAAACTTTTCAACACCCCTTAAAATCTTAAAAATATGAGTGCAAGAGGTAGGTATGTAAGAATCCCGTTGTTCTTGGCATAGGCGGGCACTTTATCCGAATATATTACTGGATGCACCGATAAGTACCCTCGTAGTGGTATCTGAACGCGTGCGTTTGACAGCTCAGAGCTGGACGTAATGGCGTTTCGCGCCATTTGTTACCGCCTTTTTTGTTTTGATGGCAGCATTGTAAATTTTGACGGCGTTATGTCAAAATTGCTGATCGGTTTGTTTGGAATAGAGATGTGCCTCCGTAAGGCGGAATAAAAAATCGGATTTAAATTATTGTTGAGTGGTTTTGATTTCATTTATATTTTTGGTGCGAATGGAATATAGTCTCTTCTATCTAAAAATTCTTACGTATGTATACAACTTTAATTTTACCTATTTTTTTTTCAAATGCCCTTTTAGGTCTCACAAAAGTTGTAACAGTAAAGTTAAGAAATAGCATACAGTACCACGGTATAGTCTCTCTCAATTACTTCCCCATATACTCAAACATGCCAATATATTTTACGACCATGGAAATCAAAATCAAACGACAAACGAATAAAACCTCATTGTCTATTAATTCCCGTTCAACTGTGCAATAAAATGCAATTCGCTGACGTAACACAATGAAATGGCCGATGGCTGATAAAGAGGTTCTAAACTCGTAGACAATAAAGACGCTGGTCTTCATTTTAATATCGAGTGTGGACGTAAATGTTGCGATAAAATATTACAAAATGAGGGTTATATCTATCTACGGTTTCCTAGGAAATCGGTTCCGTCATAATAAACATAATGGCCGTCATGAAAATCTGTCATTTGCACTAGTATTTGACATTAAGGTGAGAGCTTCAATGTAGCCCGCGAAATTAAAATTTTCTTAAGTTTATTGCAATTTGCAGGTCAACATCAGGTTGTATGTTGATTAAAATATGATTCGCGACCGTAAAAAATATGGATTTACAGAATTATAAACATAAGAATCAGCAATACAACTCTCTAAGTTCATATAAGTGCATTGAATGATAGTCATTCAATGACATAGTGTCATGCAATCATGACAATTGGCAATGAACTTAAATTGCTGATTGTAATGTTTATAATTCTGTAAATCCATATTTGTTTCGCATTATTAATTTTACGGGCTACCTTTGTCAAAAAACGCTCTGTATTAGGAGTTAGCGTGTAACCGTTTTCCGCTTTCTTATTACACCAAAGTATATGGAAGTGCAGGTTTTTGTTGTTTTGTAAGTAATAAAGAAAACAGTGAGAATAATTGAGGTTTTATGTTAATTTTCATACATTTTTGTAAGATTTGAATGCATTTTATGGATACTTTTAGATTTTGGCAAAGTTGCGTTCGGCATGGGGTCTCAACTCGAACAAATTATAATTAGTCTTGAAAAAAAATCATAGATGGCAGCATAAGTAACAATTTATGAAATTAACAATCACTAAAAAGCGTTATACGACAAATTTTGGCTGAGGTAATATTAGTAAAAATCAAAACATCTTTGTTTATTGCTGATTTATGTATTTACACTCATAAATCTCGGATTTTCAACAAAAAACTTAAATTAAGCCGTTTACTTCAATTCGAACCCTTAGAATGACAAAGTAGCTATCTGCTAATCATTTTGTTGAGAGCTCTTTGCAATAGATGGCGTTTTACTCAAGTGATGACAGGGTCACTTTAAACTTGCGTTTATGCCGTTTCATTAAGGAAAATCAAACATTTTTTTTTTTTAATCTAGTACTTTACGTAGAAATATAAAAATTGAACACCTAGGAAGAAAAAACGTAAAAAAGGAAGAAAAACATCTAGGCGTCTTGCGTAGTATCTAGGCAAGACTCCTAGAGGCGTTAAAAAAACTACAGTCTCTGGCAATTAGTGAGTCGCTGATGCTGCCATCTGTTAAAAAAATGGAGAACTAAAAATAGCCAGGTCAATAGCCAGACTTAGGGTGGTGTCATTTCTTTGTATGGGATTGGGTATCTGTACGTAGTATTATAATATCTGTGCGTTCGGGTAGAGTATAGTTGGTTTCGAGGAAACGATTTTTATGACAAGCTTATAATAGTTTTATTATTTAGAGCCGAACATACAGCGCTTTCGAACTTATAGTGCTTGATGTTTTTAGATTAATGCATGTTAGGTATGTTTTATTGTGCAACTTTGTGTAATAGATTGCTTTATCTTTGCCTCATAATTGTAAGAAAAGAAAACAGAAATAAATATTAAAAAAATTGTTTATTTTGCACAAATAAGACGCACAATATAAAAAATCAATAAATCATCTAATCATCATCTAATGGCAAATGCCATTGTATCGATAGGTAGACTAGCACCCTTTTTTTTTTTTCTAGTTTGGGTTATCATCCATTGACTTCTCCCGCTCTGGGTGGAGCGGAAGGGCGTGTCAGTTTTACTGACTAAAACCCACCCGTGTTCCTTCAGTTTCCTGTTGCCAAGGTCCCGGTATTCCTTTCGGATTAACCCGCAACTAGACTAGCATTTGAAAGATATTGCTAAACCATTGCTTCATAGGCTGGGGAGTTTGTTGCGCCACTTCTTCTTCCCAGGTTTCCAGCACTAGGAACTGACAGGGTGGGCGTTTTGGGAGACTGCCTTATATTATTTTGACGTTCGAAAAGTGCTGATTCTCGGCTTATTTTGAATAAATGTCTTGATAATAATTTATTTGACTTTGACATGTTCGAAAAATTTGTATGCTTTTCAACGTAAATAGCGCAATTAATGTAATGGAACGGTCAAAAAGAAAGCCATTGCTACTGTTAGTGTGTTACGCAATTACCCGCAGAAGTCTGACTTTCAGATTTTTATTGATGACTATCGTAAACACTCTGATGGTTACTAGACTTCATTTACCTACCTACCAATTTAAAATGCAACGATCTCATTGTTCTTGAAATATACCACAGCAAAATGCAACGTCTCGCATCACTAGGCATGGAAAACTGACCATAATCTCAAGTCTCTACTATAAATCAAATGTTATTAGGGCCATAATATCGATATTACAGTCAACGAATCGGATTCAGTATTAACTTTTAACACTCCCATCTTTAATATGAAGATTTACAGCTTATTATAATGGCGCCTGTCAAACTGTCAGTTTATGACGGTCGCGCCATAAATTGGCGGGAGTCGGGAGTGCATTCGCCATCTTGATTTTACGAATGTGGACGCGTGTTGAGGAAATTATCGTAGATGCTTTGTTTTGATGCTCAACGTTTAGGCTATATCTAGTACTTATTAGAATTTCGAAGATATTGAATAAAATTTTCTTCGTTTGTGTTTAGCTGTTACGGTTGTCTCGAGACGTTTAGTTAATCTCATAGAGTTGACTTGATTGAGTTCGCAAAGCGATCCACGTAGTCTGATCTACGTAGTCTATCTTTTTCACCTCATAATATACGTTTTTTAGATGACAACTGCCATTTAAGATATAAAAGTCCTATCTTAGCCGGAAATGCATATGATTTTGCCCCTTTAAGTACTTTATATCGGGCTCGTTTAAGACCCGTGTAAAACACAAAACACCTATGACACTTCTACTTTAAGGCGAAGTGGGACTGACGGGAGCCGAGGGGGGTGGTATGTCACCGCCCGCGCGCAACTAAGTTTACAAATATTTAATTTTACAATTTTATTTGTGTTTATATAGGAAAATAAGGCCATAATCCCTTAAAGTATTTAATAGTGAACACGTAGACAACAGTTTATTACAATTGCTTTGATAACAATCGAATGGAATAGGTTTTTCTCTTTAAAAAGCAGATTTTAAGGAAACTTTGCGGTTTTTTTGTATCGAGGAAAGTTTTGTCAATCATGTGTCGGGCCTCATACTTCACTAAAGACACTTTTCAATTTTCGTAATCATAAAAAAAAAATACGCAAATACGTTGTTTTTGTGAGAGAAAAATTGATTTTGCATGAAGTCGAAACGCATCAAAACATCTGCTTTGGAACCACTTCACCTTAAAGCCTAGTAGCCTTGTAGTGTGACCGTCGGACTGTCAAGTCATAGGTCACGAGTAGGAACCCAAGACACGCACCTCTGACTTTTCGAATTCACGTGGATATTGTATAATTATCACTTGCTTAAAAAACGGTGAAGGAAAATATCGTGAGGAAACCGAGCCTGAGAGATATTTCTCGACGGCATGTGAAGCCAATACCCACTAGTGTACCTACCTACTCTTGGTGTCCCAAAACTATATAGGTATTGATGCCTCTGATAGAGCCATAGATCAATAGATGTGGTAATTATATTCTATGAACACTGCGAATTTTTTTTTTCTTATTTAACCTTATTTCATTGGGAACGATTACCCTGGGGCCTAGACAAGTGACAATCGAAAGCGTTCCGTATTTCTACAACGACTTTCAACAGGATTGACATAAGCTTTTCGATAGCTTATGTCAGTCCTATACATTTGTGCCTTTTCCATCATCGTTATCGCTGATAGAATGCGTCGCTTTATCTAGGGCCTCTGATTCCTTATTCATCCTACAGGACTACCATACAGAAAGGCGGAAAGTGGCAGCATTAGGTATGCCAAAAACCGCAAGAAAAAATCTGTTAAAGGCCTCCACTTTTCAAAATCTTAATACTGCCAGCAGTCTAACATCTGTCTCTATGTTCACAGGTTCCGCGCATGCCTCAAGTTAGCCGACACTTCAGTATCGAACATGGTGGGGAAACTGTTCTTCAACGTTGTCCAAACCAAATGCTTCATCCTAAAGCCTGTCAAGATGTGCACGCAACGCTCATGGTGGGGCAAATGCCTCCGAAGAGGTTACACAAAACAAGCCTTCTTGAGGGACAACCTACCCTACTAGCCTGTTTAAGGCCTTACCTTTGCCATTTAAAACTAGGCTGTAGAAGGTCTTACCTTCACCTAAAAAAATCATTGACAGTTGATATTGTCGATGACAAATTTATTCAATGTTGCCAGTGTTACCAGTTTAATTTTAGGGTAATTTCCCAAAGTGTGGGTAAATGTTAAGAAATATGGCAACGTTGAATTCCTGAGTACATAAAAACGTTCTTAATAATATTTATTTCTGTGATCGTATGAGTAACTTAATGTATTTTTAAATGTTACTATAGATGGGTTCCGTTTCTCATAGAAATAAAATGTGTGTCGAATACGGGTTTCGAATTTAGAAATAAAATGTTTGTCTATATTGCTGGTCTAATGAGTTATTATAATTTTTTGTTGTTATTCACACTAGAATATAACTTATGTGTGTCAAATTGGTGCCTACCTTATAAAAATGACATATGGTACTTTTTCTGCCGAAAAATAATAGATGTTGCGCACGGATTTGGTTTTTTTTTCACTTTTGGATACATTTTAATTCCTCAGAGACCAGTATTTATTTATTTCTTAATCCGGGCTTTACATATTCCTTACTCACTGCCAATTTAATATATTCCGTCTGCCAGAGCAAAGCGAAAATATTCTTTAAACTCAGGTGATTTTACTGTCTGCTCGATTTGAAATATTCACTGAATTGACTCTTATTTTTTCTACATTCAAATGTATTAACAACTAGCTGCTCTGCTCCGGCTTCGCACGGGTAGCACTAAGTACCTACCCTACCTACCCCACCTACCCTACCTACCCTACCTACCCTACCTACCCTACCTACCCTACCTACCCTACCTACCCTACCTACCCTACCTACCCTACCTACCCTACCTACCCTACCTACCCTACCTACCCTACCTACCTACCCTACCTACCCTACCTACCCTACCTACCCTACCTACCTACATACCTACCCTACCTACATACCTACCTACCTACCTACCTACCCTACCTACATCTACTTTACGTTTAAACCTTCCCTTGAGGATAACGAACACAACAAAAAAAGAAATGGCCAAATTGGTCCAGGCGTTGTTGAGTTATGCGCTTACCAACACATTTTGCGATTCATTTTTATATTATAGAAGATGTGGAGATACGCCAATAAATGAAAGCATTGGCAATACTAATGCATAGGAATATTTTGGAACTATCAAATAAATCCTTACATTTAAACTAAAAAAGGGTTTTTTTCGAACAAACTACATATTTTTATTGTCTGTAATAAGTATCCATTATTAGTATTTATTCTTTTTCGAGTTATCTACCAATTATGTGACACCTGCCATGTTTTGTCTCTGCATCACCCTAAGGTTAACTGGTAGGAAATGCTTCAAGCATTAAGTCCGCCTTTGTACAGTATTTTCTTACTTGGCCATAAAGTTTTAATCAATAATATTGTTTTTGGACCGACTATGGGCTTTTCCCGATCAGTCTGCTAGCTGTACTAGTGACTAAACTATTGGATCAATCAATCTGCCTAGCCTTTTCCCAACTATATTGGGGTCGGCTTCCAGTCTAACCGGATGCAGCTGAATACCAGTATTTTACATGGAGCGACTGCCTATCTGACCTCCACGACCCAGTAACTGGGTAATACGATACTCCTTGGTATGACTGGTTGTCAGACTTTCGGGTTTATGGCGATCCGTAACAACTGTCAAAGATCCAAGAATGACAGCCGAAACCAACGGCTGAACGTGCTTTCCGAGGCACGGAGGAGTCTCAGTATGTAAAGATCACCCATCCACGGATCAACCCCGGCAAGCGTAGCTTAACCTAAGGATCGAGCCGTGCGGCTGTTATTACTTAGCTCCTCTCTACTAAACTCGACTAAACTATTGGATATACTTATTTGATTTAATTTTTGTATGCAGACTGAGAATTCATTCAAGTCATTAATTAATTTAGTTCAATTTATTGTCGTTTCCACCTTGTATTACAGCATCCTCTCAATTCTACAGTCTTTCGATTAAAAGTAGTTTTAGTAAAATAATATGTAGATATTACACTTGTAGAGACTGTTTTCGCTTAGCTTTCAACTGGGACATTCAGATTACTGTTTTTTTTACTGTAAATATGTAATTATACAAAACAAATTCACTCTATTTATTTGTTTACGAAAGTTAACCATAAAATAACTAAAATAATAAAAAAATATCCTCTTGTGAAAAAAAAACTTTCCGAATTTCAAAATTGTAGTTACATAAAAGTAATGCAAAAGGGTGATATAGGCAATTGCTGGCAAGATTTGAAAATAAAACAGAAAAAAAAACAAAAAAAAACCTGTCTGTTTTGTCTATGTCATCCAAATATTTGGCAATAAAACTTACTAGATTTAGCAGACTTGTAGATATTATAGTAATATCTCAGGTGAACCCGGGAATAGACTTGTATTGTATAACAAACAGGCTTTAGAATTATTTCTGTCAAAAAGAGAAAAGTTTGTTTTTGCATATTGTGTCATTAGGTCACAATAAAATGAATAAAGTATAGAGAGTTTGACAGATTTTAGTCCTATAGCCATTAATAAATAACTCGGTCTAATCTCAATAATAGTGTATAAAGTATATTAATAATAACATAAAAAAAAATTATATATTTAATTTAAATTATTAAACCGCTATAAACTTTATTTTTATGAAAATACCTTTCACAACAATAAATGTTCATTTTCATAGTCAAAAGGCCAATTTTGGGCCTGGGCAAAGTGGGCATAGTACATGCCCACTTTGCCCAGGCATACCTTAAAATATTCCTATACCCATACTATATACCTGTAGCGCCCCTAGTGGTGTGAATTGAAACTATTTGCTCTATCAAACTCCTTATAAAGCTTCGATCAACAATAGTACTAGATTTCCGATGAGCGCATCAAAAACGGCCGGAAAAATAAGGCCACAAATAATGTTGTGGTCTTATTTTGCAACATAGTTTTTTCAACCATATTGTTTAGAAGTTATGGTTTATATTTCCACAAATATTTTTGTTTTTATTTTAAAAATTTGTTTAATTTTCAATCGAAGTAGTAAATATATTGCAAACTATAATAAACTTTATGTTTTAGTGGTAAGGTTTATAGTCAAGTTTTAGACAATCGCGGCCACTTTAGCGATGTGTTTTTGTTCCTAATCCTTAATCTAGTGCTTTTGTTGATCGAAGTTATAAAGACTAATTTTGTGCCAAACATAATCAAAATCTTCCATTTTTCTTCAAATATTTACTTATACATTTCATATCCCACACGTTTTTAGCGGGTAATAGTTTTAAGAAAGGCGTGCGAAGTTCCTCTATTCGACAATATGGATGTTTAGTCAAATAAGTATTTTGTGATTCTCACATGTAGATGTTTTAAATGTTAGTTGTAGATTAATTAAGTAGCACAAGCAATAATTTCTAATAAAATTGAAAAGCCTGTAGATGACTACTAATAAAAATGTAGAAATAAATGCAATGTTCTGTATTCATTTATGGATTTAATCTTTCGGTTTGTATAACATTTTTAGAACAAAGGTCTGTGTATAGCGAAAGTTGATCCTATGTATAGTCAACCTGGGTAATTGTATATGCACGGGGTAATTTGAAACAGAAATTGCAACACCAGTCACTGATCATTAGGGTTGCGGATTAGTCCGAAAGGGATACCGGGACCTCGGCAACAGGCAACTGAAGGAACACGGGTGGGTTTTAGTCAGTAAAAGTCTGACACGCCCTTCCGCTCCGCCCAGAGCGGAAGAAGTCATTGGATAATATCCCACCAGAAAAAAAAAAAAGTCTCTGATCATTACCCCTTACATTTATTGCTTCACCGTGAAAACTTAGGTGAATTGAGCTGTCAGTTAATATTTTCACCCGATGCTAAGGATTGCTCACTTCACCAAGTTTACACGGTGAGATGTTTACAAAATATTTCGGCTATTATCCATACCTACCCTCAGATTCAGATATCAGAACGGCACACTCAGGCCAAATAAAAACCAAGACAAAGCGCTGCGAACAATACAGTGAAGCATACCAAAACTACACCTCCGCTATGTGCATACAAGCTCAGTGAGGGAAGAGAGAGTGCACTTGTGTCTGCGCAAACACTTGTGCACTATAATATCTCCCGCGCCGATGGCTAGTCTCCGTTGAGATTAGCCGCCGTGGCCGAAAATATGGTCTGGAGGACTATTATTATTACAAGCTCACACGCACACATTTACAACACCTCAAGTCCACACATATTTACGAAATCGGCCTCACGTCACTGTTGACAGCAGCGCTCTGTCTTGGTTTTTTATTCCGCGCAATGATTTTTTTATTGCTCATTACAGTTTTAAATAATACAGCTGTGTTACAACATATCCACCACTTTTTAATTATAATATCATTGGGGGGAGGGTTCTGTTCGCATAATTTAAATCTTTTTCAATAGCCCGGACTTCACCAATGTATGTAGCAATGTAAATAATAATGTATGTAGTATGAATGCATGCTAGTGATGTGAGAAATCGTTTTAATATTATAGAGAACTTTTATTTTTGTTCCAATTATTGTAACTGATGAAATAAATAAAAAAATATCTTCCAAATAATTTTGTGTTGTTTTGATTTGACTCCTATGTCACGAATAATAAGGATCATGATCCAATGGGAACTGCTATGGTCTGTTCCAAAAGTATCAATGAAAATGTAAATAAAAGATCAGGATACGAACTAGTGGGTGTCAATTTGTAGAGCCACTTACAAATTGAGTGCTTTGATGATTATTTGAATACTTAAACACGAAATTCTAATTTTATAACCTTAATTTTCGTGGATCATTTTTCAATTACTGTTACTCTTAGCCTGTATCATCCCACTGCTGGGCAAAGGTCGCTCCCCATGACTTTCAGAGCTTGCGATTCAGTACTAATATGAACCACTGGTCGTTTGTTTTGTCCAGCTCGTCCCGCCATCTTATTTCGGGGTCTGCAGCGACGTCTTCTAGCCGTCGCAGGGCTCAATTTTTTATTTAAACAATATTTATCGGAAAAAAATTCACTGAAAAAGATATAAAGCTCAAACCTTCTAAATACAGATGAATGTGTAACTAATTCCATTTAGTGAGTTATAGAACCACTTGAACGTTGAAAAGGGTTTATTTACACTTTCATCAAATACTTTTGAACAGACCATACGACAGTCGTTTGAAGACAAAAGGTCGCGAAGAATAATTCACGATATTAGTCAGTGGAACAAGCGTGCTACAGAACTTCGTAGCTAAACAGCTACGTCGTAGACAGGATCTACGAGATTACTACGACAATCATGAAGTTATAAGTAAGTACTCGAAGATAGGCCTTTTTTTTTTTGTGTGGGATATCATCAAATGACTTCTACCGCTCTGGGCGGCGCGGAAGGGCGTGTCAGACTCTTACTGACTAAAACCTACCCATGTTCCTTCAGTTGCCTGTTGCCAGGGTCCCGATATTCGTTTCGGACTATTCCGCAACCCTGGCAGGCATCGGTCCTAACGGACCCCGTCAGGTGTGCTGACATCTCTTTGAGGCGCGCGTGGAACACGACGCGGCATCGACCCGGGCCTGGTCCTTATCGGACGGCGAGCTACCATTGCTCGCCGTCCGCAAGCCCGCGCCTATGGTGGCCGGGAATCCGCCTGGGATTCCCGACGCCCAGGGTGTCTCCAGCGGCGGCGGTTAGGGGCGTGAGGGCGCAGGCTTTGCCTCTCCCTCACGCATTCCGCCTCCTCCTTCGTGAGCATCACTGCTTCGCAGAAGGAGGTGACCACCTTCCATGCCCTCTCGCTCCGTACCATGGCCTGGACCAGGGCCGGACGCGAGAGGTCAGTGCCGCCAATCGCCTCTACGAGGACACGGCGGTCCACCCAAGCAGGGCACACCTCCACCGTACTCGAAGATAGGCCTAAAAAAATGTTCATAAAAAGAAGCTAATGAATAAAGATAATTTCCATCATGGTACCTAAATCTATGTAGTTTAGAAAAGTTCAAACAAAACTGTGCAAAGTCACAGAAAGAAAGAAATGTTTATTTGCAACGTGCCATTTTGCCAATTTCAATGTGGTTTTCAACCTGCAACCTGGACTGTACGTAGGTAAAACACGCACCTGCATGCATAGGGTACGTAACGTGCAGTAGGTACACATTCGATTGTTCGATACACTAAGCAGCCTTCGTAATACTCGATAATATATAATCACTAATCACTTACCTTACGTAGGTACCGCACACACATGAAAGCAGTCTTCAGGAGCAGTTGCAGGTTTGCAGCACCCTTAGCAGCTAGTGCAGCTACCGAATTCTGGAACAAAAAATACCTCCCTGAAATCTGACACAATTCCTAAGCAGCTGGGTTTCAATACCTTTGCCTGTTTGAATTCAAGTAACAACAACATTTTGGCAGACATCGCATCGACTTGACGCGTGCATAAAATAAAATAACTTTTGGCGGCAAAACAACTTTACGAATTTTCATAACTTTCTTCGTGTAATTAATGTAGTATTCGGTTTTAAGAATTACTTACCGAGTACTTCTTATCCATTTCTATAGTCTATAAATCACTTTACACACACACACAGCTCACTCTTGTACTTAACTGGCCTACACGACGTCGACGTTCGTCTACTAACCACAAGTCCACAACCACTAAAATATTAACGACCAGGGTCAGTATCTGGCATAATCTGGACAAATATACGGTGTATCACACAATCTTAATTCTTGAGACACACACACAACACAATACACAATTCACATTATTTCACATCGCGTTCGCGCCGCCGCGCCGGTTCGCGCGCAACCCTATGGCGCAACCGTGCTCAAATTTTTCCCACTGTCATTTCTGCAAAATTCGTTTTTTTTTTCTGAACTTTGACACCACAAATAAGATTGGCGATAAGGCCGCCCATTAAATTTTTTGTAGTGTTTGTTTATTCCTTTCGTTATAGACTTTTGTGGTGTTCAATAAAGTATATATAAATAAATATAAATAAATAAACCAACTACGACTTAAAAGGTATAAACAAGACACCACAGACAGACGAATTAAAAATCCGGAGTCACACGTAATCTGTTCGATTTATGCCCGGATTTTTAATCTGTCTGTCTGTGGTGTCTTGTTTATACCTTTTAAGTCGTAGTTGGGTTTTAGTTTTTATTACTTGATTTTTTTTTAACTATTGCAGTGTTTTGTTTAAGTAATTAGGTAATGCAGTTGATGCAATCAAAATTGATAGCCACTGCACTAAAGGCAATCGTGTATCATACTCTAATAGCAATATCGGTAGGGCAAGCTATAATTTTACTAACAGGCGTAACAGTAGATAATAAAAAAGCAGAGAAACTCCTTTCAAGACGATGTCAATTGTCAGAATAGAAAAAGATCGTCGCGATCATTTTTAACCGAATTCCAACTAATCTAGCACTATACATATTTTTGTAGTATAATAAGACGTAAAAGTAATCGTCGTTGCTCGTTAAAAGCGCGCATTTGTTATACCACTACTATCGCTACGCCCGCTACTTGCCACTAGATGACGCTAAATAAAAAATACTCACTAAGTACAAAATGTTTATTACATTTAGGAAGGAACGTAAACCATATAATTCACACCATATAAACATCACCATCTTGATGTTTTAACAACAAAACGTTTTCTCCGTCCTTCAATTCATACTCAACCTCTTTTAAAATATCGATTTTACCGCCATCTGTCTCCGTAACCTGAACTAATAAGTTCTGTTCGATGTTTTTGCTTTTAGCCTGTTTGCCGTGTTTCGCCGCTAGATGCCGACGTAGTCCTCTCACTCTCGTATAGGTGGCACCACAGTGTTCACAAGGATGAGATTCTGAACGGACGTGTGTGGACGAAATGTGCTCTTCTAGGCTTATTTTGTAGCCGAATTTCTTGGTGCAGATTGTGCACTGAAAATATATAAATTGATGGAATTACTATGTCGTTTTATTTGCCCTCTGCTCCTCTGAAAAAAGACAATATGAAGCAAGTTTTGCCAAGCTTATGAATACATACCTCATATTTCTTAACGCCAAGATGTCTCCTGCGATGTGCACGAAGATTTGAACTTGATATACACCTTTGTGGGCACATGTCACAGCTGTAAGGTCGCTCACCAGTGTGTTTTCTGCAACAGAAGAACACGTCACATGATGGTAATTTACCGCAGCGGCATCCCAGGTGCATTGTCAAAGTCAAATCATTTATTTCAAAAAGGCACTTTTGAACGTCAAAATTAACAAGAAAATAGAATGCTCCTCGCGGTTCGACCCGCGTAAGTTTCGATCCCGAGGGAATATCGGGATAAAAGGTGCCCTATGTCCTTCTGCAGATCATGGTCTACCTATGTGCCGAATTTCATCCAAATCCGTTCAGCCGTTTTAGCGTCAAAGCGTAACAAACAAATAAACAAACTCACTTTCGCATTTACGCGGCTTCGCCCGCGTGGATATCAGTTATAATATTACCTTCCTCGAGAACCACTCTATCCATTGGTGAAAACAGCATGAAAATCGGTGCAGTAGTTTTGAGTTTATCGCGAACAGGACGACAGACAGACGCGGCGGAGGACTTTGTTTTATAATATGTAAGGATATATATGTCCATGACTTAACAGATTTAGATGAAAGTCACACAAATAGACCATGACCTGGGTTAGAACATTACATTATTATATTTATTTATATATAACATTACGTTATTATATTATATATTTACGTTACTGTGACTGTGGGGTCATTACCGACCGCCACGCGGGCGAATCCCCGAGCAAAAGTGGACAAAATTACCTTTACCTAATGTGCACAGTTAGTGAAGATCGCTGAGTGGCTCTGAACTCGCAGTGTGGACACTGATGACTCTTGATGCCTGTGTGAATAAGCTTATGTTTGTGTAGGTAATCCTGACGAGTGAACACGCGCCCGCATATCTGAAGAATAAACAAAAGAGATTTATTTTTTTATTATACTATTACTTAGCATTTTCTCAACTATGTTGAGGTCGGTCTAACCAGATGCAGCGAAAAACTAGAATTTTATATGGAGCAACTGCCTGTCTGACCTCCACAACCCAGTAACTGGGTAATACGATACCCCTTGGCAAGACTGGTTGTCAGACTTCGCGCTTCTGACGACCCGAAACGATTGTCGAAGATCCACGAATGACAGCTGGGACCAACGGCTTAACGTGCTTTCCGAGGCACGGAGGAGTCTCGATATGTAAAGATGGTCACTCATCCACGGACCAGCTGTGGCAAGCGTAGCTTTACCTGATGGATCAACCCGTGCGGCTGTTATTACTTAGCCAAGAGCTCCTACCATAGAGAGTACCATCATGTAAGTACCGACTATAAATCTGGCAGATAATTTTAATCTTGATATAGAGAATTCTTTGAATATATTTTGAGGATTGGTAAATATTACTTAGCGCAGAGATCAGGAGAAGAAGAAGTTAGATAAGCAATTGGGGGAGTCCCATGTCCAGCAGTGGACTGCAATAGGCAGTCAGGCTAAAGAAAGGTGCATCAAGCAGTTCCTACTTGTAAATAAGGCAAATCTTACATCACAAACAAAATTCTTCTCCTTTTCATGTTCAGTCATATGCAATTTCAACAATTCCTTGGTTTTAAACAATTTTATACACTTGCCACACTTAAATATATGCTCCGGCAACTCCGTCAAAGTGTTATGTCTATGGTCTCGCATATGATACTCATACATGCACCTCTTTGGAAGATACCGGTCACATATTGTACATTTATATCCATCTTTCAAGCCTTTACAGAAATTCACTTCATGACTTATTCTTGTTTTTCGACTTTTAAAACGTTTTTCACAACCAAAGCATTTGAAGAGTGTTCCATTGTTTTCTATGCCATGTAATTCTGCATTATGGTGGGATAAGATCTCTATAGTATCTAAGTCTATGCAGCAAATGTTGCAGTAAGTAGGTGATCGTTTATGTAGATACTTTTTTCGAACTTTTGAATTAGCTTTCAATTTCTTTTCGGTCTCTGGTTCCTCATACTCTAAATTATCATCAAAATAAGCATCTATTCCTTCGTAAACATCGTCTATATCTTCACTTTTTATCACATCAGATGTCAGATCTTTAATTTTAGACTCTTCAAACCCTTTCAGGAGAATTTCTCGTAACTTAACATCAGTCTCCTGGCAAAATGTTTTGTAAAAGTAAAATCGCTTAATTTCGTTGAAACAGTTGATGCAAACCTTATTTAGGTGGATATCATCTACTTCTATGTGTAAACAGTCTTTTATTAAATCAGATAAACAGGTTTCTGTGGAATTTTCTGAAAGTTTCAATAATATTTCGATGTCTGCATTTTTGTTCCAGCATAATCTGCAAACATCTTCATGGGAGAAATATTCGTAGTTGTACAATTCACTATCGGTCGAAATCTGGCACCAGTGCATGATCTACAACTATAATAAATATTAAAACACCACAGAAAAAGCTCGCTTTGTTGATGATTTGACTTGTCAGTTGACTGTTGACTCAGTTGTCAAACTCAAAAAAGGTCTCTGCCTGCCTGCACTTCAGTCAGTCAACGTAAATGCTGCCACATTAAAATAAAAAATAATCGACTGCGGTTTTGTATGCCAAAGGAATTTAGCTCACAACGCTGCCGCGATGTAAGCTAATCACAAGGAAGAGGCAAGAAGATTATCAGCCCCATTAAAAATATTCCGCAAGAGCCATCTTTTATCTCTTAGTGGAACTAACTTACATCGAGTATTTTTCTATAAATAGCATCCAAATGAAATCGGGTTTATTGAAACTCGTCTGTAGCTAAAGACATGTGAACTATTTATTAGATAGGTACGCCGCTACTAGACATAACATAATAATTGAACTTTGTAAACACACACAGGTACCAGCGACAAAAGTAGCTAAGTATGTACTTAGGTAATTAATTAGCGCATTTTCTTTCAATCACAGAACTTTACGCTGTCTAGCATACAGACCTACATCAATTACACATTTCACCAGTTATTTTTTAAGTCCCATGTAGGTTATAGGAAGCAAGCTTATTGGTTTGCGTTCAACCATACACAAATGTAGACTCCGGTCCTGCTGAAAACCCCAATTCAGCATTTGCCCTTGCGATCACTGGCCTAACGAGGCAGTCCAGATTAATAAGGTGGCCGCACACCTAACAATATACTTGCGCAAGTAGGTATTTACGTGTGTGCTAAATTAGCGCAAGTAGGTACCTATCGGATAATCTGAGATGAGACATTTTCTGGATACAATGGCGCCATGTATACTTATGCAAGTACCTCCATCGGTACTTGTGTGGCTTGAATAAGATATTATACCTAATGGTATACCGTACACATCGTTCAAAAGTGCCTTGCATGTGCCTATTTGAAATAAATTGACTTTGACTTTGACATCAAGCTATACATTTCCAGTTTATGCTGATCTCGCATTGTATAGAATTGCCGTACAATGCGAGGTCAGCTTATACTGGAAATGTATAGCTTGATGTGTAGCCGTGCGTACAAGGCGCTGAAGTATCTAGGAAATACGATTTTACGAAACCCATCCTCCGACTGTGTCTAATAATGGTGTGAAGCTTGTATTCCAAGATATTGCAAGTAGGTGGTAGATTACGGCCCATTCCTTCTCACAGAGAGACGGCTTGTGTCCCAAAAGCAAGGAACACTCACCTACGGCGAGCCCAGAAGTGGAAACATCAGAGACTAATCATGCAAGTCTCGTCAATCATCTAGTTTGAAATAAGAACATCTGTAATTAGTGCATAGATTTAATGTTGATAATCAACAACCTGTTTAACGTAACTTATTAGCTATACTATAAACATTTAGCACTTAATTCTAAGTAACATATTAGGCTATACTTAGATGCCTACACAAAAAGTTGAAACTATTTTTTAAGCGCTGATCTTCTTACAACACTATTTGCGCAAAGTCAACAACATTTATGTCGATAAAACTTGCAGTAAGGTTACTTGCAGCGTGGTAATTTTCAGCAAGCTAACTTGTAGCATGGCATGCAATAAGATAGGTAACTTGCAGCAAGTCAACTTGCTGTAAATGTTTCCACAGTGCAAGTAATTTGCACAAAAATAAACCAATGTCCCTAGTGGAATCAGCGCTTTAGAAAGATTTCAAGATGCATTGCTAATGTTAATAGGTTCAAAAAATGCGGGCGCAGCTAACAAAAAACTGTCTTGATACCAATGTTAAATAAATGGGCGATGATGTGAAGCAACAAGTTGGAATTAAATAATCATTAACTTCTTTCACGCGATGACTTTTGACCTTCTGTAACCAGCTCATGCAAGTAAATATAATAAAACTTTTTACAAAAAAAAACAACCGACTTCAAAAAATAAAACACAAAAAAAGTGAAAAATAACTTAAATTTCGGAGGTGTCTTTGCTTTTCAATTTTCGTTTTGTGCCACCGACTTCCGAAATTTAAGTTATTTTTCACTTTTTTTGTGTTTTATTTTTTGAAGTCGGTTGTTTTTTTTTTGTAAAAAGTTTTATTATATTTACTTGCATGAGCTGGTTACAGAAGGTCAAAAGTCATCGCGTGAAAGAAGTTAATGATTATTTAATTCCAACTTGTTGCTTCACCTCATCGTTTTTGTAAAAAGTTTTTATTTTTCACTTTTCAGTAGTGGTACCTACCCCACACAAATTCGTATACCGTTATCTTCTATGTAAATAACAGTGAAATAATTATATCGTCTACATACGCAAAGTGGGAAAAATACGTAATTATTGAAGAAATACACATCCCATTTCAGGGTTCCATATAAAATCAATTTGTTGATTGTACGCCCGTCCTAGCGACAGGCCCCTGTTTCGCAAGGATTTTAAGATTTCTTTATTTTATGAAGGTTTATTATGTGTACTATAATCTAAACCTTCCGAAATAAATTATCTAAATGATAGTGAATACCGCATCAAAAACCCGTTGCGTAGTTAGAAAAGATCAACTCGGTCACGCAGACGGACACGAAAACCGACTTTAATTTATAATTTCTATTTTTTTTTAAGTTTACTATTTGACAATCAAGATATGAGAGGCCCGTTAAGCGCAGGTTACATCAGTAAGGCGAATCAATTTGTACATGTTTTTAACGAATAAATTTCTCAAGGCAAATCGCACAATGATCATTCTACATATATAGCATAGTACCTAATTATGTAATATATATTTGAACAGCACCTGGCTGGAAAGTCCAGACTCCACTATTGGCGCCAAATAAAAAAACGCAAAACGTAACTACGAATTTTACAATAATACAGGCACCATTTTAGAACAGTAGCTAGTCTAAATGGCTGAATATGAAAAAACCCGTATTAAAAATATAAAAATATGCGAAAACTTCATCTTTATTCAACGAACATAGACTTAATTAATCTAGCGTAACCTATTTATTTATAGACTTTATGGAGGCAATTGATTAAGTAATTTCTATCCTTAAGGGGGATGCGCTAGGGTAGCCCGCGAAGTTCAAATTTTCTTACGTTTTTTGCAATTTGCAGGTTGTATGTATCAGGTTGTATGTTGAACTAAATATTATTAGCGCTCGTAACAAGTATGGATTTACAGAATTATAAACATTAAAATCAGTAATACAACTCTCTAAGCTCATGAAAGTGCCAAATGTCATGATTTCATGAAATAGTCATTCAATACACTTTCATGAGCTTAGAGAGTTGTATTGCTGATTTTAATGTTTATAATTCAGTAAACGTAAGAAAATTTGAATTTCGCGGGTCACCCTAGCGCATCCCCCTTAAAACAGGCAGCTTAGGTTATTAAAGTTCATATCATTTCAACGGCACAATAATGATGAAGAAAAGACAAAAAACATGGAAAACAGAAATCATAATGCTTCTGAAATAAAAATTAGCTTATGCTAAATATTTACTAACTATTGCTAGAACATCGAGACAATAACAGAAATGTGTAACTAATATTAAAACAATGGGTCACTGGCATTAACATAGTTTGTTTTGATACTCAATTATAGGTAATAGTCTGTTTATTTACTTCACATAGCAACCGACATAAATAAAGTGCCATTTCTTTGCTTAAAAAAAAAATTCTTTTTTTTTTTTCGCAAAAACGAAACGTCACTAGACAAACCATAGAAAAAAAACGCGCGAAACTCGTTCTCAACATATTGATCTGCACAAAATATAAGTAAATTGTTTTATTTCTATCTAATTCAGCTTATTTAAAATTCTCAACTTATAATCTAGATTATGGTACAGGTTTTTGTTATTCGTCTGCCCTCTCCTGGTCTCGGTCCTTCTTTTTCTTTTTCTTCTTTTCCTTGCGTACTGATGTATCAGCCTCTGTTGTTGTTTCAGCTTCCATGGTGGCGTCACCAGCGCCGTCCTCCGCTCTGAAGAAAAGGAAAAAAAAAAAGATAATGAAAAACGGTCATTTAAAAATAAAATGTTGTCATTCCATAGAGTCAAACTTAGAGTATAATTATAACGAGTCAAAGGAAATTCAATTAAAGTTTTTCAAGAAAATACCCTACGAAGTATTAAATAAATTCACGCCGTTTTCTCGTAGGCGTAGAGCAGAAGTTACTAATTCCGCATGACACGAAGGGCGTTTGTGCACTACAAGGAATTTTACTGTCCGGCAGTCCGATTTTTTACGGTCCGATGTTGATAGCACCTTTATTTTGAAGCAGTAAAGTCTGTTTTCGTACTTCAAGTAATACTGATGCGTTCACATTTTTACTGCCGGAATTTTTTATTTTTACGAAAACAGAACTTACTGCTTCAAAATAAAGGTGCTATCAACATCGGACCGTAAAAAATCGGACTGCCGGACAGTAAAATTCCTTGTAGTGCACAAACGCCCTTAGCCTTGCCTTTATACTAATAATATAAATAATGTTATCCACAGTCAACCACGCGCGCCTTTTGTTTAGTTCATTGTAAATGTTTTTAGCCAATAATACCACATGCTAGTGTTTGTCAAGACAACTGGCATAAAATCAGTGATACATTTAACTTTACTGCCATTTCTTGTACAGACAAATCAGTTGACTTCAACGCTATCTACTGGCTTCAAATAAAGATGTTTTTATTTATAGTTTATTAAAAAGAATCTGATGAAAATGTAAACAAATAGATCTGACAACATACCTGTGGAAGTGTGGATGCCAATTTATAGTTCAAAAATTGAGTGGTATGATTTGATTATCTGAATACTTAAACCCGACATTCTAATTTTAAATCACCTTGAAGGCGTTACTCATTTGACAATTATTGAGGTTAATTTTATAACCTAATATTTCGTCGATAATTTTTCAATTACAACTTAATAATGTCACTGAAACAATAACTGTTAGAGAAGGTTGTGAAATATAAAGTTGGAACCTTCTAAATACAGATGACTATTTTATTAACTCCCTTTAGTGAGTGATTCAGATATTTTTCGTTCAAACAATAGCTAGTTCCTTAGATATGAACACTATCTCATCATCTCTTCAACTGAAGTCTGCCAGTATGGAGATATTAATAGACATTGATAAGAATAAATAACACAATACATTATTGTGTAAACTACATATATTATGTGGTATGTGCAAACAATTGGAGTCACAACTTAACCTACTTTGGAATTGGAATAAATATTTGGGGGTATGGCTGAAAGATGTTAATTATGTTGAATTAAAAACCCAAATAATTGGTTGTTTAAAACTCATACATAAGACATTTAGGCCAATATTCTAGAATGATTCTCAGTTTGAACCTAGATTTACAAAAGAGGTTGTGAGATTTTCAATAATATCTAAAATAGATTTTCCATACCTTTATTCTACTTGCATACTCTCTGCAAGTACAGTTATGGGTACTTGCAGAGAGAATGCAAGTAGAGTTAGCATGTCATTATACCATAACAACTTCTGATTGGTGATACTTGCAGACTCTTGTGCAAGTTACAGTCACGTGTATTGTGCAAGTTTTATTTTGAAACAAGAAATGTATACTTACACAGCGTCGGGCGCTTCACTGTCTCTCTTCTTTTTCTTCTTCTTCTTCTCTGACTTAACTTCTACGGAGTTATTAGGGTCATCTGCATTAGCTGTGCTGGCCGTCCTCTTTCTACCAACCTCATCGGCATCTACATTTCCATTCTCATTCTTGCCCTTAAAATCTACGTAACTATTCAGCCATTCTGATGGGGTATTTTCATTCGGTTTGCCAAATTTGTCCAGTTTTCCTTGAGAAATCAACTGTTTCTTATGTGAAGCTTTCGGTCCTAAGCCCCACTTTCTTGGGTATGTGTCTCTTTCCATGATAACTCTTTTCAGCTTAGCTGCTACACCGTGATCGCAGGATGCCATGGTTGACGTTGTCATTAATGCGATTGCTAATGCAACTGCTTCCCCTTTTGTTGTGACTATGACTATTTCTTGATCTATTTCGATACCATCTTCATACCTCAAGATACCAGGTAGTAGGACCTTAGCTCCATAGCAGACAGCGTTGACAGCACTATCTTTGATAAATATTCTCTTGTGAGCTATTAGTAAACCTTCCAAAGGTTTGATTACTCTTCGCAGGTAAGTCTCATCCTTATGGTTTTCGTATGCCCATTGTGCGTCTAAGATATCATGCATGGTAACCATGCCTTCTTGTTCTCCCTGGATGCCGGAGCGGACTCTTCTGAGCTCAATCATCTGTCCACCGACTCCAAGCATTAATCCTAAGTGTACACACATGGTACGGATATAAGAACCAGCTTCACAGCTGACCCAGAACACACCAATATTGCGTTCCTTGTCGAAGTCAAGGAGTTTGCTGTCATACACTGATCGGACACGAAGCTGACGTTTGACAGCCGAAATAAGAGGCGGACGTTGGAACAGCGCCCCGCGCAATTTCTCAAGCCCTTGAGTAACTTTCTGGACATTTTCGACGGCTGAATGTAAGCTGAAGACTGCGACGTACTCCTTACCAGCGTTCTGCTGAGATTTGACGAGTCTCGTCGCGCGGTCAATGCACACGATCAAACAACCTGTCACTTTAGGGTCCAACGTGCCTGAGTGACCAGTTTTCTCGACTTTTAAGATGCGTTTGATCCACGAAACTACCTCGTGCGAGCTTGGGTTGCTGGGTTTATCGACGTTGATGAAGCCAGCCTTCACGTATTCAGTAATCGGGCGCTTCAGTGGTGAGTGACCGAATGGCAGCGGCGTGTAGTGATTTGTGCGCACATTGAGACGATCAAAATTCTTCAATAACAATGGCCAATAGGCTGTATCTAACTTTGTTACCGCTTCTGTAGGCTCGATTTTGAAGTCCCCTAGCTTCTGGAATGTGCCTAGGGATACTTGTTCCTTGACTTTTTTCTTTTTCTTCTCCGAAAACATTTCTGCGCCGGGTTGGAGAACCTCCGTCATTTTAGATTAGTGACTTGTTTCTTTCGTGATTACGCACTGTACTCGTTCAACACGATATTTAGGTCAGCCCCGCGCACCAACCGTTACTATTGTTTGTAAATTTTATTGTAAAACGCACAAACAAAGAGCCGACACGTGCAATGCTAATTTTTAGGTTAGCTTCAACTTCACCTTCAGTCAACCAAACTCGAGGTTTTACGTTTATTTTGGAAATAAACTCACCACCAGGTGGCGCTCGCCTAATATGGTGGAGCTGCCAACTAATAGACAATGATTTTGTTCGGATACATTTTAGTTCTAGACTTTGTAGTTACAGAATGATTTGTGTGTAAAATATGTTATTTATTTTAGTAGCACTTCGCCCGCGACATCGTTTGCGTCAGTTTCGTATTTTCTCCTACAAACATTTAATTAATTCTTATCACTTCTTTATAAGGTAGTTTTCTCTATTATAATAAAAGAAAAAAAAAGATAGATGGTGAAACAATTTATTATTTGACGTTATTTAGATAATTACGCAGTGCCCTTACTTTGCGCTACGGGCTATGTTATGTGACACAGAAGTAATCGATTTGCAAAAAAATTCATCGCGACTGACTATCCGAATTTACACAACAGCTAAACCTCCATTACCAACATAGAGAAAACATCTGTCATGTTGTGAGTCAGTCAAGCATTGATTTGAAAAGCGTGTTATTATTTTAGTTTTCTAGTTTTTTTAGGTATTAATCGAATAAAATAGAAAAATGGCAGGCGTATTATTCGAGGACATATTTAATGTTAAAGATATAGACCCTGAAGGCAAGAAATTCGATCGATGTAGTCGTTTACATTGCGAATCAGAGTCGTTTAAAATGGACCTTATTTTGGACATAAATTCGTGGATTTATCCAATGGAACTTGGTGATAAGTTTAGATTAGTGCTTGCTACAACTCTCAGGGAGAACGGTTATCCTGATGGTGGTGAATGGAACCCTCTAGAAACGGAGGGAAACCGCGCCGACAGTTTTGAGTATGTCATGTCGGGAAAGGTTTACAGGTTAGTTTAACCGCTCGTTTCCCGCGCTGTATTATCAACAGTGTTTTAAGACCAAGTATTATTCTATCAGTACTTTGACTCAATCAATCTGCCAAGCCTTTTTACAACTATTTTGGGGTCGGTTTCCAGTCTAATCGGATGCAGCTGAATACCAGTATTATTTAACGAGCAACTGGCTATCAGACCGCCACAAGTTTCACCACCCAATTACTGGGTAACACAATACCCCTTGGTAATAATGGTGAGACTTTTGGGCTTCTGGCTACCCCTAGTGACAATAAAAAATGTTAACATGCTTTCCAAAGTCTCAAGATGTATTGGATGGTGACCCATCCATGAACTGACCCCAACACGCGTAGCTTTACCTTCGATCAATCTGTGCGGCTGTAATCATTTAGCCCACGCCCATCCTCTATCAGTACTTAAGAGTATTTTGACCCTATAAAGGATGGCCATCTCTGTATTTTGTGTTTACAAGGGAGTCAGTTGATGTATTCAAGCAGTTTTCAAATATTGGACATGAAGGGCCTCACCACGAAAACATAGACACTTGTTCAACTATGTCAGATTTATGTCAAACTCCATACAAAAATAAGGTGTTTAGGCTAAACAAATGATAAACATGGTTTTGTGGTAATAGGGCAAAAGTTTAAAACAAATAACAGAAACAGGCCCACTGGTAATTTAGGACATTCATTGATTCCAGTTTTGAGAAAAAAACTATCTATATCTCCCAACAGTGACCTTATTACCACAAAATCGTGTTTACCAGTTGTTTAGCCTAAACACCTTTAAACATAACATTTCTGTATGGAGTTTTAACATAAAACTGACACTAAACATGTGTTGAACACGTGTCTATGTTTTTGTGGCCCTGAATGTTTATAATATGTAATCACAGTAATTTGATATAACAGCACAGAGAGACTCTGCTGCCTTAAAGCCCAACAATTGGATATAACTGTGCATTTGCACTGGAGAAACATTCACTACAAAACATGTTGAAATCTCTAGTGCCTGTCAAAAATTGCATGGAACATTGACAGAAAATAGTGATTTTAACATATTTTGCTGTCAAAGTTTCGCCAGTGTTAATGCACAGTAACTGTTTTACATAATCTGTTAGGGTTAACAAAGGAAAGACCCTTTTTTGAGGATTTCAATATTACATTTATTATCCTTTTCTTTATAAATTGGAAGGTGTGTTTTACTAGTCTAAGGGCATAGAAGTTTGTTAAAATAAGCCTAACACAAATAAGTATTAGGATTTAATGTATTACGTTGCCAACATTAAAATTATTTTAATTTTTTTCTCTCTGTTCCCAGGATAGAAGGTGATGAAGGAGCAATGGAGCCAGCATCGCGGTTAGCAGCATACGTGTCATTTGGAGGCCTACTGATGCGCCTACAAGGAGATGCAAACAATTTGCACGGTTTTGAAGTTGATCAGCACATGTACTTGCTCATGAAGAAACTAGCTTTCTAAACTGTCAGTTAATTATATTAGTTACTTTGTAAGCTTATTTTATAAGAATAAATTGTATATTTTATAGGATTACTTTTGTTTTATTTGTTTTCATTAACTATAATCTACACAGCCTTGAAATCAACGCCATCTAACGTCATGTATAGTAACATATGAAAATGTTAGTTAGGTTCTTCATTATCGATAATCGTCTACACACAGCTTTGGAATCAACCCCATCTAGCGTTATTTAGTGAAAATTTTAGTCAGGCCTATTCGCCTATAGATGGCACTACAAGTAAAACATCTATTCGATACTAGAGGGCAGTTGCATCGCGAAATCAACGAAAACTTATGTAACATTACGCCAGTATTCCACAGATTTACCGCGGAGGTGTCTAGTTCCCCCAGATTTAACCAGTTAGAAGTTTCAACCCGTCCATTTAAAACGTGGGATGTCGCCTTTCATTCATTTTCTCCAATTAATCAAACGATCTGACTTCAAATTTTTGCCCCACCCTCTTACCATCCCCACTTATACAATACCTACTCATTAAAATATCGAATTCACAAGCCTGTATCTTTAATTCTCATATCACACGCTGCAATTATCTCGACCGTATGTTACCCAGGGGTATTTTATAATAGCGAGCGCGGGATCCATATTGTTCACACTTCACAGCGATGGCGCCTGCGACCCACCGCTGAGATGGTAGACGCCTGTGAAGATCGCCAGAGGCGGTCGGAAGGGAGTATTTAAATGTTTGTTTTTAATACTTACGGTAGTAATGTGACTTTATCAATTTCTTTGATAAGTTGGCAACTACTTACAAAGTTTTGGGGTCGTCACTGTCTTGCGGTGAAAAAGACGTCATAAATATGTAACACTAGCTGCGTCCCGCGGTTTCAACCGCGTAAGTAAAGCGCCTGCCAAAGTTCTAACCTACGATCTACAACTCGTAAGTCACGGCCGTTACTACTGAGCCACCACTGCTCTCCAGCATGTAAGCATAGATAGTCTTAATTTTTTTTTTTTTAATTTATTGGTGACCTTTTATTAAATATTTTTTTGCTTTCAGATTCTATTTTCAAAATGCCAACGTCTCAACGTTCTCAATTAGAGCTACCAACGTCATAACAAACAAAAAAACGTCACTACACGACTGATGACGTCTCGTTCACACGGGTGACATCATACGGCGCGACACGTGCCGCTAACAAGGACCGTGCGCCGACCTTTATGTGCATTGTTTTATTATATTTTACTGATCATTAGTACTGCAGAGTCAATGGTTTAGAAAAATTGTTTACCATTGATTTTTTGAGAGTTATCTGACTTTAAACAACTACATAGTTGAGCGGTTGGTTCCGTTCTATTTGAGACCTATTGTGACGTAGCACGTAGAGATACTATACCATATCGAATTTTATAATAGTTTAAGATTCCTACCAGATTCCTACCTAGAGGAGCACGTGGCTAAGTAATAACAGCCGCACGGGTTGATCCTTCAGGTTAAGCTACGCTTGCCGGGGTTGGTCCGTCTTTACATACCGAGTCATCTTTACATACCGAGACTCCTCCGTACCTCGGAAGTTGATCCCGCCTGTCATTCGTGGATCTTTGACAGTCGTTACGCGTCGTCAGAAGCCCGAATATCTGACAACCAGTCTTACCAAGGGGTATCGTATTACCCAGTTACTGGGTTATGGAGGCCAGATAGGCAGTCGCTCCATGTAAAATACTGGTATTCCGCTGCATCCGGTTAGATTGGAAGTCGACCCCAATATACTTGGGAAGGGGCTAGGCAGATTTATTTATTTGATTGAGATTCCTACCAGCAGTAACGATCAATCCTCATTTTCAGGATTTCGTAATATCTTGATTTAAAAGCGTGTCCTTGGAGTTTCTCGCCCGTTCTTCTCCATAGAGATTTACGTTTTGGAATAGGCAACAAGCTTCAACTTTCTGACTTACTAGCCACTCCTTGACAGTTAAAAAGTGCCTGTAAATAATACTGCTACTTATTTATTATGTGCTTTGGTCAACGCTTTCACCTCTCATATATATGTTGTATTTCAGTTTTTTATTAATCAATTTTTATTGCATGAATTAACACTGATTAAGTGATTACTTACCTATTGAATTTAGGTTAAATTAAGTAGCTTTAGGTAATATGACACTGCTGCTTGTTTAACATAAACAAACTCGATGGCTGATGGGGCCGAAAAGTTCTACAGAATATAGTGCCATCCGCGAAGACGCGCCCCACTCCACGATTACTGTCGTTGAGCTCCTTAAGCTCTGAGTTGAGCTACTCGGTTACTGACAAATGCTTGCACTGACTGGACAGGTCCACTCAAATCTGTGTGGTTCTTTCCTCAAAAGACCATTTCAGACGCTAATCTAAATGCTCCTCGGATTACCAGCAGGCGTAGCATAAGCACCGTTTTGTCGACGGAAGAGTAGACAAAAATGACGTTTCCTGTAGACAGTAGATAGTACGAGAGGGCAGCAAAATAGAAAGAGACAACTGCATTTTTTACGAAATTCACTCTTTTACATAATTCGACTCAGAATTCTTTGTTTTATCATAGGATTTATCGGTTGTCAGTGTGATTTTGACAGTAAGGATAGAAAACTTTCTTCCGAAATAGTCTACATCTTAAAGACCTAGACAAAGATCGTTAGAAATGAAAGACAAAATGACAGATTGTAGAAACATTTCTACGAAGGATGTCAAAAATTAAGAAACGAACTGTCACTTTGTATAGAAAAAGCTATGTCTATTCTTCGTAGAGATAGAAAGCGCCATGCTACGCCTGCTGACCAAGATTATGTCTGGACTTTAAAAGAGACTGCGACCTCTGAGTTTGTTTCGGCCTTTCTTCTCAGAGTAGTCAGATAGGAAACGCCGACCTCATCTAGCTTACTTTTTTTTTATATGACGTGTAAAAGTGATTCCTATTACCATAGATATAAGAAAGTATTTCTATGCCTATTACAGAATAAACAATTTCATTTCATTTCATTTCTGTAATGTAAGCTGTACTTTAGTACGGAGCGGAGCGGAGTGGGGCGCGTCTTCGTGGATGGCACTATCTATGTATTAGTGGAGTGGTGACCGCGTACCGGACGGCGTAGCGCTACGAAGAATTCGTAGGCGTAGGCTACGTCTACGAATATTTCGTAGCGCTACGAATACTACCGGATGCTTACGCTACGCCGCGTAGCGTGGATTTACTGAATTATAAACATTAAAATCAGCAATACAACTCTCTAAGTTGAAAGTGCCAAATATCATGATTTCGTGAAATAGTCATTCATGAGCTTAGAGAGTTGTATTGCTGATTTTAATGTTTATAATTCAGTAAATCCACGCTACGCGGCGTAGCGTAAGCAACCGGTAGTATTCGCAGCGCTACGAAATATTCGTAGACGTAGCCTACACGCCTACGAGTTCTTCGTAGCGCTACGCCGTCCGGTACGCGGTGACCACTCCAGTATACATAGATAGTGCCATCCACGAAGACGCGCCCCACTCCGCTCCGCTCCGTACTAAAGTACAGCTTACATTACAGAAATGAAATGAAATGAAATTGTTTATTCTGGAATAGGAATCACTTTTACACGTCATATTAATTGTTACGAGCGCTAATAATATTTAGATCAACATACAACCTGATACTGACCTGCAAATTGCAAAAAACCTAAGAAAATTTGAATTTCGCGGGCCACCCTAGCGCATCAACCTTAAGACGAAATATGATCGGTCTTTTCTCCATACAAAAAGGTCATAATTCGAGGTTCGGCTCTCGTCTATGTCCTGAGTCATATAAAAGCAAAGGCAGCAACATCCCACTTTTTCATTTTGGCAACTTGGTAGTATTCCGACAAGTTTACTTGACCGAATATTAAAATCATTTCAAAACCATCATCATCCTATACAAAATAGAGGTTCTAAATTGAGATTGGTAGCAAAACCAGCAACATACCCACGTAGTTGCGGCATAGACAGCAACATCCTTTTTTGACCAATCAGGTGTCACTATTCGAACCAACGGTGCAACGGTCGTTGTGTGTATTTTGCAGCAATATCCATGATTGACTGGTGCAAAACGCGCAACATCCAATTAAGAATGGCGCAAAAGCAGCATTATCCACACATTGGATGCAAAAACAGCAACATCCTAAATGTATTACTTTATTTTGGTAAATGTAGTGTTTCTTAGAGAATTTTGTTTTACAATATCTGATTCTATCATCATTAGTTATCTATTCTTGTAACATAATGTAACTAAAAATTGGTACATGCAACGTAAACAAAAAAAGACGTCTCCTGACTTTTCAGTAAAAGTGAATGTTGCTGCTTTTGCTTCTATATGACTCTCCTCTCTTTTCCATATTGGACCAATTTGAAAGATATTTTATAAATTGAATAAGAAGGATATTTACTGTGCCCCTATGTTTTTCTTGTTTCATTAAAAGTTGGCTTTGTACAATAGGCCTCTGATGACAGCAGTCTAAACAGGCAATTTTGAGCATTTTCTGAGGGTTCTAGTGCTTCTACAGATAATGTATCATTAAACCGGAAAAAATAGGGACATAAACCTAGTTTATAATTTATTTTACTGTAAAATCATTGCTCATGGGTCATAAACCAGAAAGAAAACAGACGAGAGCGTTTGTATGGAGAGGGGACCGACCCTATTTCCTCATAAAGGCCAGAGGCCCTAGACAAAGCGACATTCTATCAGCGATAACGATGATGGAAAAGGCAAAAATGTATAGGACTGACATAGGCTTTCGAAAAGCTTATGTCAATCCTGTTGAAAGTCGTTGTAGAAATACGAAACGCTTTCGAAGCGGTTGTCACTTGTCTACGCCTTCTGGTCAATATCTTGGTTTTATACTGAAGTAGGTCAAATTTAAACAGAAGGTATTCTTACATTTAACCAAACTCTGACTATCATTAAACCAAAGTTACGTAAAGACAATTAAACTTTAAAACAAACTCACTTTTATCTCCCCGATTACCAACTTGGGAGTCGGGGGCCGCCACCCCTACAAAGGGGGATGGGGGAGAGCTGTCAAATTGGTCCAATTTGTAACAAAATGGCGCGGACTAACGACGCGTCCGTAATTATCAACGCAAGTTGTTCATTTACTGTGTCTAAGTTTTAATTACAAAATTTTGTCTTTAATGATGCAGTTAATTAATGAGGTCATGGAATAGTTAATTGATTCAAGCATGATTTTGCGGAAATCCATTATAAAATAAAATAGACGTAGATATATTTAGTAACCTATTCCGCTTAACTATTCTTCAAGAGTCATAAAAAACCCTGTAAGATATCGACACGTGTTTCACCTCTCAACGAAGCATCCTCAGGATGGCGATTGACCAGTCGCAAACCAGAATACGACGTGTTGCCATACCGAGCGCTGGAAGCAGAGACCTCTCCGTCATCCTGAGGTTCAAGTCCCATGTAATACCTCTATAAGTCCGAGGCGAACCTTTTGCCATCAACCGGGTATGAATCCAGACTCCGGGCTACTACTGCGGAATTCCAGATAGAAAAACACTTTGCCTGACCTGGGACTCGAACCTAAGACTTCATACTCTAGTAACGCTTGCAACCATAGACCAGCGAGACAGGTTATCATATACGGGGTTTATTTATGGTCGTAGGGGTAAGTATTTAAATTCGTCGATACCTATTGTAAAAGCGCAACAAAAAATCTCGTGAATAATCATTTGTAAAAACGTCAAATTAATCATTGAACAGTCATAAATAACAGACAACAAAAGACAGAACGCAGCCAAAAAAAAATTAAGCCAATTCAAATTAAAAAATCACCGGACATTTATTCATAATAATAGAACAGTCTTACTTCACGCTGGTTGGGCATCCGTCAACCAATCAGCGCGCACGACCCACGGAGGCGGGAAGTGGCAAACGTCAAATGCAAACGAGTTGAAAAAAAAAAGAAAACCTGTTTCCCGCGCTCGTTTTGTTTAGTCTGTGGTCGAGTAATGGTTTCGTCTGAGTTATGACAAACGCAGCTTTTTATGGAAAAATAATGTCGTTTTCACGGAAAATGAGCTTTTAACGATTGAAAATTTTAATAGAATGAGTTTTGAGACAAAATAGGAAGATAGGCGTGGGTAGAATATGTTCTTTTATGCTTATTTATTTCGATTTAGGTTACCTGCACTGGAGCTTTTTACCTATTGTAAGCACCTAGATGTTTATGTTACGTGCTGCGGTGACGACAATTTCTATGCTTTTCTTCACAATGCTGAGTTAAATCTAATATGACTGATTTACCAGTAAGAACTGACTAGGTACCTATACTCGTAATTAGAATCTTTTTTGGAATAACTAAATCCAATAAGGCTGAACATTGCGTATCCATGACCTCCTTTGATAGTCTCGATTCGACTCTATTGGTATAAAAAGCCTTGACTTGCCTTGATTTATATCAAAAATATTTCAAAATAGAACGTCAACATGCCTACAATTTTTCTTATAAAAACCTTTTTGTTAGGTAGGGAGACACAGGCATCTCTCCCATCTTCCAATACAGCCTACTCATCATAATACCTTTTACAAAAATTCGTGTCAAAATACTCCATGCTGTTATCGCTCACCTCAGCCTCTCAGCCGGGATTACCCCCCCTCCCGTTGCCCTCTCGCCCCCTATCCCTCTGGATGTGAGGGAGCGGGACACGGCATCGCCTGTCAGTCAACCGGCGACGATCGCCTCGAGATAACGTACTGGGCTTTACCAAATTAATTTGTTATGATTAAAATTGTAATCATTAATTAAAAATGACATTTTAAAATTCAATTTTTAAGTTTAGAATGTTCTACTAGTAAAAAAAGTGCAGTTTCCAACTATGTTAGTGACGTGGTGACGTTTCGGTTTTTTCGAAATTTGAAAAATAACAATGGCGCGATGGCGGTGATTTGGTGTTTTTTGTTTTGGTAAATTATTGTGCTGTGTGATAATCTGATAATGTTTAGTAATGATCATTGCTGCTTTGCTGCTCCTATTGGATTCCTGTAAGGTAAATGTTATTTTAATAAGTTAAATAATTTATCTAGACACAAAAAGCTTTTGTAGTAAGTGAAATGAGGGACTGACAAAGTATACAATTATGAATTACTTGTTGAATCGCTGCTCTCCTACGTAAATCATTGAGTAATTTGTATGTAGGAGAGACGATTTTGTAAATCCTATTTAGACTAAATAAGATGTACAAAATCGTCTCTCAGTTTATACTTATCCAATGTTTCGTAGCGTTTACGAAATTGTTTTTCAGATAATGGAAAAATTGTTTTATCTTTCTTACCTCTATCCTAAACTATGAAACGATTATAAGTGAATATTTATAATACTCGATCCGTTACGGTTTAACTAAAGCCTATCTTCAGAATTTCTTTGATTTAACATATAACAGCACTGAAAATAATTAAAAAAGAACCAGCCAAGTGTGAGTCGGACTAGCGCACGAAGGGTTCCGTACCATTATCTATAAAAACGGCAAAACAATCACGTTTGTTGTATGGGAGCCCCCTTAAATATTAATTTTATTTTGTTTTTTAGTATTTGTTGTTATAGCGGCAACAGAAATACATCATCTGTGAAAATTTCAACTGTCTAACTATCACGGTTCATGAGATACAGCCTGGTTACAGACGAACGGACGGCCGGACAGCAGAGCCTTAGTAATAGGGTCCCGTTTTACCCTTTAGGTACGGAACCCTAAAAATGGATGACAGTTTTAGTAACGGACTGACTGTACCTACATCACATTTTTAATACAAACATGTTCAAAAAGGAGCCAGGTAGAAATAAAACAGCCTAGAAACAAAAATCAAGAATGTTGCTACTTGCGACCGTCTCAGGCGCACCTTGGGCGGTCAAATCCCCGATAGCAAGAGCAACCTTGCTGAATGGCAAATCTTTTATCACGGCATAGTAATTCTAGTAGCTACAATCACGATATACGACGAATAAGTACATTACGGACCTCATCATAACATCACGCCTGTATTCCCCAAAGGGTTAGGCAGAGGCACAGTATCAATAAGTACTAGTCTATCTTCATAGAAAACGGCTGAAACGACGCGCTTCGAAATCTCAGTATATACCAGAGGCCCTAGACAAAATGACATTCTATCAGTGATAACGATGATGAAAAAGGCAAAAATAGACAGGGCATAAGCTATCGAAAAGCTTATGTCAATCCTGTTGAAAGTCGTTGTAGAAATACGAAACGCTTTCGAAGCGATTGTCACTTGTCTAGGCAGAAGGCACTTTGTCTAGGGTCTCTGTACGCAACAGTATCGAGTGTGCGGTAGTTACGCATGGACGCGGAAGGTTTATCTACTGAGCGGCCGTAGGTGATTATTTCAAAGTCACAGCCGAGAATATAATACTTCTACTTATTTATTCTGTGACAGAGGTGTACCTATAGTAGGTACATCCATATTTCGCCAGTTATGTTTAAGTCCCATGTAATAGGGAGCCAGCCTATTGCCATCAACCGGGCAAAAATCCAGACTCCGGGCTGCTACTGAGAAATTCCTGTTGGACAAAACCACGAATACTTTGCCCGTCCTGGGAAGCGAACCCAAGACCTAATGGTTTAGCAGTAGCGATTGCAAGAAGCGTTTTTCTCGTGAAATAAAAATTGCAAAGAGAAAAGAACCTCCCCGGTATAGTTCCGCTAATACTATAATGTTCAAACACCATAAAATATCTATCAATTATACTTTAGGAGAAAATCACTTTTGAATCTTGCGTAAACTTAAAACTGAAATAGTTATGGACCTAAGATACTACCTTGAGGAACACCATGTTTGTACTAGGAATACACTGAAATTTTTCGATAATTTTAATACTCATAATTTACCGATTTTCTTGAAATTATGTAGGTTGGTTGAGTATGTTACCTGATGCATCTGAAGAAAAAACTTAGGGGTATAGGCAGTTTTCATAATCGCTGCCAGCTTCTTTCCGACGGATTGAGCAAACCCGAAGCAAACGCGGTTTCAATCAATATTTGTAAGGATTTAAGGATTGCAATAAAAGAAAAACGATATAGTAAATACTTATTAATCTTATAAGAAGAAAAACATATGTAGCAGACGTGTCTCCGTCCCAAAAAACTAAAATAGAATTGAGCAGGTCATGTCATTAGAGGTACAAACGGAACATGGGCCAGAGAAGTAACAAAATGGTCTCCCAGAGAAGGAAAAAGGAAAACAGGAAGACAACTTGAAAACTACTGCTGGAGAGACATGGAGGAGAAAATCTCACGACCGTGAGTTATAGAAAAGCCTGGTCCCGGTCTACGCTCAAAGCAATCTGGAGAATTCTGATATAAATACCTTTAATTTAAATCAATTTTAAAACTAGTTTCAAAATCCATAGGTACTAATATTATAAATTAGAAAGTAACTCTGTCTGTTAACTTTTGACGCATAAACCTCTGAACGGATTTCGACAAAATTTGGCAAGGAGATAGATGGCATCCCGGGGAAGGACATAGACTACTTTTTATCGACATACCACACAGGTGAAGCCGCGGGCGGAAGCTAGTTACTAATAGGTAAAGGCTGTATGAAATTAAAATTGAAATTGAAGAAACTACCAGTAACATGAAGTGGATATTCGCATAAAAGAAAGCGCTTTGGCTGCAGGAGCTTTCCGTCGGGAAGCATTCGTTTTATATCAAGCGGTTACTTTTTAGATGGGTGAGCTCTATAAAGGAAAGGAAAGAAAGAATAACGTTTATTTGGACACACTTCGTGAGACACAAAATGAAAAGTGGAAAATAATGTGGCTCACGGCTGCGCCAAAAAGGTTCTATACTCTCAAGTACTCTGACTGTGCTTCGATATCAAAGAATCTGTTACCCTTTAAAGAATATAATGTATAGATTTAGACTATACAGGGTGAATCAGAAAGGTGTGGTTATATTTAAAGGGTGTGGTACCATCAAACCTACTGAAACTACTGAACTTCAATACTTACTCGACCCAAATGTATGAGACTTTTTAGGCTGATAATTTTTTCGCGATTACGATGGAGAAAATTATTTAGTTTGATGCAAAACAGGGCCTTACCACAATAACTTAGACACTTTTTCAACGTGTGTTTATTGTCAAACTCCATACAGAAATGTCATGTTTAAAAGGTGTTTAGGCTATACAACTGTTAAACACGGTTTTCTAGAAAAAATAATATCTAACCTAACTAATAACGATAAGGCCGCCCATTGTATATTTTGTAGTGTAGTGTTTACACTAAAATAAGTAAGTAAGTTATATAAATAAACAAACTAAAAAATATGGCGTCGAAAAATTACTCCCCGTCGCTGTCGACTGGTAATGTACCCAAGGGACTGGCAGCATTGCCACGTTGTATGCCAATGTTTAGCCTCTGACCAAGGTAAAAGCCAGCCCTTGGGTCACGGGAAGTGGCAATCAAGTTCAGATTAGATGAGCATAACTAGCTTTTGCTAGTTAATCTTGTGACAGTACAAGATTAACTAGTCCTCCTATTTACGCAAATCGCTTCTTTTAAACAGCTTCTTTTCACATATTTTTAACTTCAATGGCTTATACGCTGTGCCTTGTCTAGGTCTATCAAGCAGTCGAACTTCTGTGGATTCTATGAAGTGAACTAAACAAAATTGGTATTGTCCTTTGACATCTATGGTCTACATTACCTATAGGTACAAAAATCAATTGATGTGGGTCAGTCTCGCAAAAACTTGAAAATGGTTCGACCGGTTGTGATGAAACTTTGCTGCGCGCCGGAGAAGTTTACAAACAAAAAAAAAAGGCATTGCAACGGTCATTAGATAATAATACCTAAATATTTGTCTAAACTAAATGATTAAGTGTGCGTGGCTGCCCAGTAGTCATCACATAACTCTCAAATAACGATAAGCAGCTGTTTCTGTTAAGTATTTCAAAACCATAAACAAGAATACTGGTGACCAGTTACTTATTATTGATCGCCCATAAGACCCAGAGAGCGATAATAATATTTTTTCAAAAATGGAACAGTGGAACGTCAAAACAGTTTCGAATGTCGAACTGAAATAAAAAAAACAAAGCTTTGTTCGTTTGTGAGTATTCGATATTCGAATAGCTTTTGTTCTTTGTTCGGTTAACGCGACCGTTAATAATATGTGACGGGTCGAATTATTAGCGGGTCAGGGACCAAAATGTCGTATTGTAAAGTACTTTTGAAATCTTGATGTGTTTAGTATTTGGTCCTTCGATACGGATGCTATAATCATTCTACCATTGTCTACTGCTGAATGATAAATAACAGCCGCACGTGTCGATCGAAGCTCTCTAAGCTATACTAGCCGAGGTCGGTTCGTGGATGGGTGACCATCCATTAGGTACCTACTCGGAAAGCATGTTATGCCGATGGTACCGCGTGTTACTCGTAGATCTTTGAGCCATTACCCCCAGTCAGAAGCCCAAAAGTCTGACAACCAGTCTTACCAAGGGTTAATATGTTACCCAGTAACTGGGTTGTGGAGGTCAGATAGGCCGTCACTCCATGTAAAATAGGTACCGGGTTTTTCAGCTGCATCCAGACTGGAAGCCGACCCCAACATAGCAGAAAAGACAAGACATTGTTTTTTCTTTTAATTAGGCTGCAAGGCACCAATCTCTTGCAACCTTCATAGCAATGACCTTTCCTAAGTTATGTAGGTACTATAGTAAATTAGTTAGCCAGTACATTACAATTCCCGCCACACGATACCCGGTCCACACAAAAGCCTATAAACCACTTCCAGCCCTCATTTTAAAAAACGAACATCAATTAAATTGACAAACAGCGTAAAATGCAGCGCAAACACAACCTTACGGCCCTTAAATCCTGAAGGGCGCCGAAGTGAGATAGGGCACGTTCGCGGGAAGCGTTCTGATTGGCTGCCGGCCCTCGCCACCACCCTCGAGCCGACCAATCGCGTGCGCGCGCTGCCACCCCCGACCAATCGAGAACAGAGGATGGAGGGGTTCTATTAAAAAAAATGTTTGTCGTTTTAAAACGTTTGACAGAGAAAGTACATCGTTGTTTGAATTTTGAAGGAAAAGATTGATTTGTAAACAGCGGTGTCTTTAGATAGTTGCTGAATGGTGCCGGTGTCTTTGAATGTCACATTTCAGCATTCAGTTTATTGTAACAGACATCCTGATGTAAATCGTGGGAAACATTTACTGTACAATCTTTCGACGTTATGTATTTAAACCACCTTTTTGACACGGAATAGACACGTGGACCTCCTAACCTAAGATATCGTTTTTGGAGCCTCAATTTGCCTAGCCTTTTCCTAATTAAGTTGGGGTAGGCATCCAATCTTACCGGATGCAGCTGAATACAAGTATTTTACATGGAGCGACTGCCTATCTGACCTCCACAACCCAGTAACTGAGTAATACGATACCCCTTGGTAATAATGGTTGTTAGACTTTCGGGCTTCTGACGACCAGTAACGACTGTCAAAGATCCACAAATGACAGCCGGGACCAACGGCTTAACGTGCTTTCCGAAGCACGGAGGAGTCTCGGTATGTAAAGAACCACGCCAAGCGTAACTTACCCTGATGGATCGACGCGTGCGGCTGTTATTACTTAGCCACGAGCTCCTCCGGTTGGTAGATGTCACATGTCTTCGAATTTTTGGTTCTAGGACATGCCGATTTCCTCACGATGTTTTCCTTCACCGTTTTGAGAGCAGTGGTGATGAAATAATGTACACAAAGTAAAGCGCCTGTCAGGGTTCGTACCGACGACCTACAACTAGTAAGGCCACCACCTTTGACTTGAATTGACTTGAAGAGAGTAAAAACAACTGTCTAATTTTCTAGTTTGTAAGATTTTCACCTATGAGAATCAGCTGATATTGTTATCTTACGTCATACAATTTGTGTTCATAACCCACTGACATTGGCACTAAAAACCCGTTTATTTAGTTTTGTCGTATTTGATGTATCGTGTGTACCTACTTATATTGTCATGTTACAGTAACGTCTTGAGAACTGGATTTTTGGATACTTCCCATCATTTGATGAATTTAGTTTTTGAGGAGCTCGTGGCTAAGTAATAACAGCCGCTCGGGTCGATCCATAAGGTAAAGCTGCGCTTGCCGGGGTTGGTCCGTGGATGGGTGACCATTTTCACATATCGAGACTCCTCCGTGGCTCGGAAAGCACGTTAAGCCGTTGGTCCCGGCTGTTATTTGTGGATCTTTGACAGTCGTTACGAGTCGTCAGATGCCCGAAAGTCTAACAACCAGTCTAACCAAGGTGTATCCTATTACTCAGTTACTGGGTTGTGGAGGTCAGATAGGCAGTCGCTCCATGTAAAATACTGGTATTCAGCTGCATCCGGTTAGACTGAAAGCCGACCCCAACATAGTTGGGAAAAGGCTAGGCAGATTGAGTTTTTGCTGATTTAGTGACATACTTACCAACATCAAAAATTGCATCTATAAAGTCAAAGTCATAGTCAAATAATTTATTTCAATTAGGCACATAAAAGGCACTTTTGAACGTCAAAAACAAAGAAATAGAACTGATTCTTTGCGCCTTTCAAAAGGTAGTTTTCGTATGGAGAAGAATGGGCAAGAAACTCCACCGTTACTCTTTTAAAATTGTTTTACAATATTTTGTATACATGAATTATATAATTATACCTATGTGAAGACGATGCACCTACAATAAGATTACTGTACAACAAAAGGTAAAAATAATTTTAAATGGAGTTATGACAAATAAATTAATTATCAGATACATGGTGCATGGTTTACAAACATTCTAAAAGTATACGATATGACACTATGCCTAAAAACTTACAAGTAATACTAATAAGACAGTGCGTAAGTTTAAGGAATCATAAAATGTAAAAATCTATGATACACAAATAATAAATTATACAACTAGATTAGCAACCAGTTTGATTTTGTCCAGACTCGAATTTGTCCTATGGAGAAAGATCAGCATGTTTCCAGCTGCTTTAGTGACATACCAACATCAAAAATTGCATATTTATATCAATTGGATTCTAAGGAATTCTTACTGGTTTCTATTTAGTCGTTAACGTCGTCTTCTTTATCAGTGGTTTTCATTTCAATCTTGCTGAATCTAATTAGTCCTTGGAGACAAACAATGATATAATTAATTTCATGATTTACCAACAAATCTGTCTCTGAGAGAAATTTCAGGTACATAATATGAATTATTTAGGTACTTCCGAATTACTTCATACCTACTTAACTAAAGGTAATTCTTAGTATAGTAAAAATTCTTCTCCTTATATTGAGGTATGTTACACTACACACAATAACAAAAACTCAAAATCTAGAACAGGAACTGTAGAATCCTGATGATCCCGTATTTTAGCTGATTTTATCACTATTCACTACCCTGGCTCATCACCACACCAAGCCTCTCGTCCAGGCACCGCCTCACTCTGAACTGTTTCCCGCCATTCTTGGTGAACTGACAGTTGACATTAGTGACAACGACTTCACTGCTGGCGTGCATGTGATAGTGTTTACATATCTATATACACTACAGGAACGATGACAAGTTTTTTTCTGTCATGTATGTTATTAAAAAAAATTTGACCCGTATATTATCGTTATCTGAAGTTTCTCTCCGAGTTCCTTTGTCTTTACGGACCGAATATAAATAAATTTATTTTAATTTAATGTAAAGTAACATTTTAATTTTGACATTTTTCAATAATAATTTCTAACTGTGACATTTTTAATTTTATTTTTAGATAGCTTCTTGACAATTTGTATAATTTTTGCGTGCCTATTTCCAGGCAGAATGTACATGGCTCACTCCTATCTACTCCACCTGTATTTTAATGTAACCTACATTCGTTGCAAATAAATGATTGATTGATTGATTTACCCAGGCATCATCCCAAGAGTAGAGTTTAGAAAGACTGAAAAAAGACAAAATTCGTTGTGTTCCTACGACGCGAATGATATTCGCCAACTCTGCTATATATTCAGGTCATCGGTTTACATTACTTGAGTAATTACTTGTAATGCGGCGTTGCTTCTTTTAATGAGGTCACAAATAACTATTTTATTTTTTACGCACACGAGACTTTTAGTAATTTGGAAATTTGGTCTGGTGTTACCCAGTCACTGGTTTATAGAGGTCAGATGGGCAGTTGCTTCATGTAAACTACTGGTGATCAGCTGCATCCGGTTAGACTGGAAGCCGATTCCATAATAGTTGGGAAAAGACTAGGCAGAGTGTTTATAATGGAATTGCGAATGAGGGATTCAGCTTTAAAAAAAATGTTTCATGATCACCATCACCCACAATTTTACTTTTTATTTAACATAATTATGTGGAGCTCGTGGGTAAGTAATAACAGCCGCACCGGGTCGATCCATCAGGTTAAGCTACGCTTGCCGGGGTTGGTCGGTGGATGGGTGACCATCTTTACATACCGAGACTCCTCCGTGCCTGGGAAAGCACGTTAAGCCGTTGGACCCGGCTGTCATTCCTGGATCTTTGACAGTCGTTATGGGTCGTCAGAAGCCCGAAAGTCTGACAACCAGTCTTACCAAGGGGTATCGTATTACTTACCCAGTTACTGGGTTGTAGAGGTCAGATAGGCAGTCGCTCCATGTAAAATACTGGTATTCAGCTGCATCCGGTTAGACTGGAAGCCGACCCCAACATAGTTGGGAAAAGGCTAGGCAGATTGATTTAACATAATTATGTTATTTTAATAAAAAGGTTGATCGCAGCTCTCATTTTAGTCTAGCAAATTAAAAATCTGAGTTTATCTACAAGTAATTAATTTTTCATCTTTGTAAATGCTTTCGATTTTCAAATCGCCGTCCCCTATTGGCTGTTAGCATAGATTTAAAAATAAATCCCATTTGAAATATGGAACTGCTAATAAAAATAGAGAGCGCATTGCCCACAAATCCGTTGAAGCACAGATTAAACAACACTTAGATTTGCTTAATCCATGCTCAAGTGTGCGCGTGCGATGTACAGAAAGACAAACATGTTATGATAATAGTGCTAAAAATAATAGAGTACATATTACGTTTGTCCTCTTTTTTGAGTAATCTGTTTATTTGTTTTATTTATGCCTTTTTTGTGCGGTTGTTCGGGTACGAGATTTCTTTGAGTAATGATGAATGAAAATGGTTAAAGTAGGACTTTGGTCTACTCTCAATTCTGTGATTATTACGGCTAACGGAGATGTACCTATGGAAGAAAAAAAAAATGTTTTGCTCGATGGCGATCGGAGTGCGCGTCATCGAAACCAACAAATTCCTACGTTGCATAGGTAGATCTCTAGAAAAACCTCTGTGACAGACGGACAAAAAGTAAACTTATATATATTCCGATTTTCCTTTAAGGCGAAAGCGTCAGGGTAAATTCAAATTCTTTATTGCGAACTAAGTGTACAGAATTTGGAGATGGTAACAATAGGTAGGTATTTAGAACTTAGTTGCCTGTAAAGGCATTGCAAATTGGTTATGAATATTAAATTAAAAATTAAACATTAAACATACTCAATAATCCAGTTATACAGTCTATCATTATGTTATTATTAATTATCATTATTCATACATTGTATAAAATATTATATTATATTATAATTTATATCAAAATTATCACTATTCATACATTTTATATTATATTGTAGCCCCGAGAAATATAATTTTTCTTACGTTTTTTGCAAATTGCAGGTCAGTATCAGGTTGCATGTTGATATTGAATGACTTGATTTGATTTTCAGAGAAATAAAAATTCTGTTACGTTTTTTGCAAATTGCAGGTCAGTATCAGGTTTTATGTTGATATTGAATGACTATTTCATGAAATCTTGACATTTGGCAGTTATTCTAACTTAAGGACTTGTATTGCTGATTCTAATTCTATAAAGCCATATTTGTTACGGTCGCGAATCATATTTTAATCAACATAAAACCTGACACTGACCTGCAAATTGCAAAAAACGTAAGAAAATTTTAATTTCGCTGGTTACCTTAGCGCATAACTACAATTTTCATCTGTTTCCTTTTTTATATTTATTTGTTTTTCTTTTTTACTTGTAGTAACATTATGTTGTGAGCCTTATATAAGTCTTTGCTAAATAAATGTATTTTCTATCTTCGTTTTTTCTTTTCGTTCTAATAGAATAATTCATTTTCGACCTTCGACATTAATTTCGAAACTCAAAGTAATTAATTTCCGAGATTGATTGCCTGTGAAACAAAAGGTATTTAATAATACTTGAACAAGTCCTCCATTATAGACTTGCTATAAACTCAACGCGCAACGGGCTCATAATGAAGTTAGGGTTGCCAACCAAAAAAAAATTTTTTTATAGTACTTTTATTTTTCCTTTGAATACCGGTCACAGATAAATAACAATAAGCTATCCAAAATACTGCTTTTAATTACCATCCCTACCCTAGTATTGAATCTTCTATATCTAAACATAATTATAAATTAAAGTCCCTTTTCGTGTTTGTCCGTATGTCCGCGTTGTTCTTCTAAACCACGCAACAGATTTTGATGTGGTTTTCACCATCGCTTAGAGAATTTATTCCGGAAGGTTTATGTGTATAATAAATAAAATAAAATAAATAAAAATAAAAATGCCCTTTATTCCCCTACTTACAATCAAACACAGGTTTAAATATTTTAAATACTTCTAAAAGAAATCGTTAGCTTATCCTAAAAATTTTCTTCTTTCTTTTCCATTCTTTTACTAGCATTTGCCATCGCTATTCGTAGTAGTCGCCTCTACGGCGTAGGCCTCCCCTAAAATGCTCCACACACTTCTATCGCGCGCCTTTTGTATCCAGTCCGGTCCACAACGTTGAGTAAAGATGTCTCGCCATCTCTTTCTTCCTCCTCCTTTCTTTCTTTCTTTTGTCTCCCTTGCTTTCTTTTACCTTCAAATGGGATCCATTCTGTTACCCTCTTTGTCCATCTAGTACTTTCCAGTCTACACAAATGCCCTGCCCAATTCCACTTTAGTAATCTAATTCTTTCCTTTACGTCCGTTAATTTTGTTTTCCTCCTTATTATTTCATTTTTTACTTTGTCTGATTTCTTTATATATAGCATACTTCTTTCCATTTTCCTCTGGCATATGGCAATCTTCTCTTCGTCTTCTTTCTTCAACGACCACGTTTGACATCCGTACGTAAGGCACGGTAGTACAGCTGTTTCGTATACTTTCTTTTTTATGTTTAAGCTAATATCCTTGTTCTTCATTATTTCTTTCAGCCCCCAGTATTTTTTCCAAGCTAAAGCTATTCTTCTTTACGTTTCTTTTTCAGTGCAGTTTTCGAACGACACCAACTGCCCTAGATAGACATAGTCAGTAACGTACTCTATTTTTGTGTTCTCTATTATGACGTTGTGGTTCTCTCCATTTGTTATTATTTTTGTCTTGGAAGCGTTTAACGTTAGACCGACTTTCTTGCTTTCTCTCGCCAATTCGCTTAGCATTGATTCCAATTCAATTGCTGTTTCAGCAAATACAACAATATCATCCGCGAAACGGAGATGACTTAGAAATTCACCGTCTATCCTAATGCCCTTGCTGTCCCACTCTAGGTATCTAAAAACTGACTCGAGAACCGCCGAAAATAATTTTGGTGATAACGGATCTCCCTGTCGGACACCTTTTTGTATGGGGAACTCTATGCCTTCTCTTTCTAGCCGCACTTTAGCCCAGCATTTAGAGTACACGCTTTTGATTAAATTTATATACTTTGGGTCCATACCTTGGTTAAAAAGCGCTGTCCAAATCGCATCGTAGCTTAAGGAGTCGAAAGCTTTCTGGTAGTCGATGAAGCACATATAGATAGTTTTTCCATACTCGTTAGCTTTTTCTATGACTTGTGTCACAACTTGTATGTGGTCCATCGTTGAATACTTTTTACGAAAGCCAGCTTGTTCACGTGGTTGATTCTCATCCAGGACTTTGGTAACTCTGTTCAAAATGACCTTTGAAAAAACTTTATATAAGTTGGTCATAAGGCTGATTGGCCTATAATTTCCCAGTTCGCTCCGGTCTCCCTTTTTATGAAGCAGTGTAATTGTGGATTTCGACCATTGCTCTGGTGTTTTGCCAGCACTTAGAATGTTATTGAAAAGTAATTGAAGGGGTTTAAGCAATGGGATGCAAAGGGACTTCAGAACTTCATTTGCAATGTTGTCGCTACCTGGGGTTTTGTCATTTTTCTGTGTTATAATGGCGTATTCGATTTCAGATTGGAGAAAATTTTTCGTTTCGGGTAAGTCTGTGGCTTCGGAGAAATTGTGCGCGTTAACGTTTCTTCGGATAGTATGATCGTTGATGTTATTTTGTTGATCGTTACTGTAAAGTTCCTTGTAAAAACGTGTTGCTTCCTGGATTATGTCCGGACGTCGTGATAGTATGTTCCCACGTTTGTTCTTCAGGTTTGCCGCCCACTCGGTCTTGTCACACAATTCCTTGTACGCCTTACGTAAAGCTCCTGTTCGCTTTATTAACGTTTGCAGTGTATTTTGTCTCTTTTTTTTTATTTCCTTACTGATTTTCGTTATTTTAGATGCAATTTCTTTGTTTCGGTTTTCTCTGTACAATAACTTTCTTTGTTCTAATAGGTGTTTTGTTTCTTGACTTACATAATCTTTCTTGTTTTTATCTCTTTCCGGTATTAATTGCAATAGGTTCTTCATTACAGTTTCGAATTTGTTATATTGGTCTTGTATTCCTACTGATGAACATAACGCTTCCATTAATTTATTTTCACATGATCTTGCTCCTTCTCCCGAGACCAAAGGTAAGTTTCTAGTATAATCGACAGGTTTTATGTTCGGCCTCTTTCTTTTCAGTTGCACGGAAAGTTTACATCTTATCATTCTGTGATCTGTATTGAAGTTTAAATTATTTATTATGTCAAATTTATGTACATTGGTATGCTTGTTCGTGAGTATGAAATCTATGTGTATAATACGTTAGTATTAAAGTTACATATAACTAAGAAATCTCGATGTTTTGTGAAGTCGTAAGTCGCCAGTTTAATATAAATTCAAATTGTGATTCACTCCCATGTAGGAGGCTAGGTCATCATTTTGTCATGTTTTGTATACGTTCAACCGCGCATCAGTTGTAACCATTTGACATTGACAGCTCCTTTATGTCGTAGTGGTAAGGTGAATTTCGTAATGCAAGTGTTACTACTGATAAGCGCAGTGCGCTTGAATGTAAATAAAAATAAAACTATGCGAAAGTCCTATAAAACCTACCAAGTCTTAGTGTAGCAAAAGCTATACAAACTAAATAGTTACTTACCGTTACTGTAATACTGTTAGCCTGCATCATCCAACTGCTGGGCAAACACCTCTCCCCATGACTTTCATCTCTTTTGATCCAGGGCTAATGTGGACCACAAGTCGTACTTACCCAATAAAAAAAGTAAGTATTTATCCTACAATAAAATTACATTTCCTACTATTTTGTTTTATTTTTAAGTTGGCAACCCTAAATACAGTATAGTATTGGCGATGGCGTAGGTAGACAAACGAGACGTAAGTTATAATTTATACTAAAGCGGGCGGAGCGTTCAGAGACCGCCCACTACGCCCCGAAGACAGGGCCACTCTGTGATAGCTCTATCTATTTTTATACACATTATAAAATGGTTTGTCGCGAGGAGGCAAAGGTAAGACTGGACGGTCGACTTGAAAAATAAATAAATAAAATATGCGATGTTTTCGGTGGGAAATGTCATTGTGTTGTTGGATAGATTCAAGGAGCTGCGGATGCGCTGAGGTAGCCTGCGAAATAGATTTTTTTTCCATTTTTGAAATTTACAGGCCTGTATCTGGTTGTATGTTGATCAAAATGAGATTCGCGACCGTAAAATCCATACTAAATTCGAAAGTAACTCTGTCTGTCCGTCTGTATGTTACCTTTTCACGCCTAAAACACTGAACGGATTTCGATAAAATTTGGTAAGAAGACAGATGGTATCCCGTGGGAGGACATAAGCTACTTTTTATCGACATACAACGCGGGCGTACAATTGGGAATCATATTTTGATCAACATACAACCAATCAATCAATCAGAATCGGAATTGCCTTGAAACAAATGTCTTATCCATTGCTTCGCATGTTCGAAAAAAAAATCTGCTCAACAACGTAAATAGAGCAATGAATGTTATTGAACTGTCAAAATGAAACCAATTAGTCTTAATCGATTACGAAAATCAGTTACTCAATTAGATAGCTGATACATAGCCAGTAAATTGCAAAAAAAATCAGAAAAAAATAATTTCGCGGGCTAGCCTGGCGCTTTCGCCTTAAAAGAGGCACTGACCTTGGCAGGGTGGCTGGTGAGTGAATGAGCCCAGCCGAGGATCGAGCTAAATAGTTTTTTGAGAGGCCCCTAGGAGGTTTGGGGTCTAGAAGTAGATTAGTACCTATAGGCTGATGAGAAGTTCACAAAGGAAAAAATCATTACCTTGTAAAAAAATAAACTAGAATCTCCAGTAACATCAGAAGATGCAAAAAAGAAAAAAAAAAAATATCTATCGGGGCCCAATTTTTAATAGTCCCTGGAAAACAATTTGTGCTGAGTATAGTTTTGTTCTTCAAATTATAAAAAAAAAAATCAAGTAATAAAAACTAAAACCCAACTACGACTTAAAAGGTATAAACAAGACACCACAGACAGACAAATTAAAAATCCGGAGTCACGTGTTAGGGCATAAATCGAACAGATTACGTGTGACTCCGGATTTTTCTTTTGGGGTTATAATATATATATTTTTGAAATGTGCTCATTAAGCCCTTTCATTTGATACCCAACATGGTACGACTAAACCATTTTTTTTTAAGTTCCTCGCTTTGTGTCCTCTAGAGGGCGCCATTTTTAATTTAATGTGACTTCACATAGCCTATAACCAGCGGACAATCACGACGCTTCTAACGATACCTCATTTGTCAAATTGTGATAAGTGGTTTGGAAGATAGGAGGGAACAGATGAACATACATACATACATACCGGTCAAAATTATAACCCTCCTTTTTCTTCGCCGTAGTCGGGTAATGAGCTGCTCTTAGTATGCTGTATACTTAAATACTCTTTACAGTAAAAATCAATAACAAAACCGAATATTTTACATTTATCTATTGTCTTTGCCTCGTAGCCATTTTAAATCACACCTAGAGTGCGTTTCATCATACATTTCCTATGCCGCATGCCGTAATGTTGGATACCCTACGCCGCTACGGCGCTACCCAATAGGTCCGTTTTTTAAATTGAACAGTGGAGCCAACATTACGGCAAAGGAACTATTTGATGAAATGTACTCTCCTATTACCCCATTCGAAATTCAAAACTCATTCTTCAAAATTACACATCCTAATTTTAACCCTTTAACAAACACCATAGAGTCTTTTATCTATCGGTGACAGAAATTGGTCCTCTGATACGTGACAGGACAATGCGAACGCGCCAGTGGGTCCTTCGGTACTTCCCAATGTAATGATTCTTTTCCCACGCACAGGACGAATATTTCGGGAATTCTAATGAGCAATTTCTCGTGTATAGTTTTGTAAGGCCTGGTGGGCGGCCATTTGTGAATGGACATGAGAACATAGTAATGAATGACGTGTTATTATTATTACGGACTGGACTAGGCTGTGTGTATGAATATTTATTGAAAGAAACCACTTTCTCCGCTAAAAGGTGAACCAGGACTGAAGGTTCAAGCCGTTCAAGCAACTCATTTTCTCGCCCTCAGTGGTCAAGCTCGCGGTGCCTTGATTGGAAAATATCAATCAATCCAATTTTTATCCGACTACGGCGAAGAAAAAGGAGGGTTATGATTTCGACCGGTATGTATGTATGTATGTATGTTCATCTGTTCCCTTGTCTTCTAAACCACTCATCACAATTTGACAAATAAGATATCGTGTTAGAAGCGTCTTGATTGTCCGCTGGTTATAGGCTATGTGACGTCACATTAAATTAAAAATGGCGCCCTCTAGAGGAAATAAAGTCAGGAACTAAAAAAACAATATTGTTTAATCGTACTATGTTAGGTATCAAATGAAAGGGCTTAATGAGCACATTTCAAAAATATATATATTACAACCCCAAAATAATTTAAAAAAATATTAAGTAATAAAAACTAAAACCCAACTACGACTGAAAAGGTATAAACAAGACACCAGAGACAGACAAATTAAAAATCCGGAGTCACACGTAATCTGTTCGATTTATGCCGCCCTAGCACGTGTGACTCCGGATTTTTAATTTGTCTGTCTGTGGTGTCTTGTTTATACCTTTTCAGTCGTAGTTGGGTTTTAGTTTTTATTACTTATTTTTTTTTCCTTTGTATACTTGTATTTTAGTGTCAATCAATCTGCCGAGTCTTTTCCCAACTATGTTGAGGTCGGCTTCCAGTCTAACCGGATGCAAGTGAATACCAGTATTTTACATGGAGCGACTGCCTATCTGACCTCCACAACCAAGTAACTGGGTATAACGATACCCCTTGGCAAGACTGGGTGTCAGACTTTCAGGCTTCTGACGACCCGTAACGACTGTCAAAGATCCACGAATGACAGCCGGGACCAACGGCTTAACGAGCTTTCCGAGGCACGGATATTTTAGAGTTTTTTAACCGACTTCTTCAAAAAGGAGGAGGTTCTCAATTCGTCTGTATGTTTTTTTTTTTTTTGTGTGTATGTTACCCGATTACTCCGCCAATTATGAATCGATTTTGATGATTCTTTTTTTGTTTGGTAGTTTATGCTTCAGAGGTGGTCCCATATAAATTTTATTAATTTTGCTTGCGTAGTTTTTGAGTTAGCTTCAATAATTACGTAGTTTTCCCACTTTGCGATGTTGATGACATGTTAATTGACTCCGTCACATAGCAGACAACGGTATACGAATTTGTGTGGGGTAGTTACCACAACTAAAAAGTGAAAAATAAAAACTTTTTCCAAAAAAAAAAAACAACCGACTTCCAAAAAAAAAGTGAAAAATAACTTTAATTTCGGAAGTCGGTGGCAAAAAACGAAAATTGAAAAGCAAAGACACCGACTTCCGAAATTAAAGTTATTTTTCACTTTTTTTTTGGAAGTCGGTTGTTTTTTTTTTTTGGAAAAAGTTTTTTTATTTTTGACAATGTGACCATGTGCGATGTGGTTTTTAACATATAAAGAGAAACATTAAAAGCCATTGGGAATGATAATCGGGGAATTAGCGATACCAAATCACCAATACGTGACTTCCTTTCAAATGCATTACTTTCGATTCGAACACATTAATATGGATTAAAATGTTTTGGATTTAAGTCATTGCAGATTTCAGTGCGAGTGATCGATAACTTTTTTAAACATACATATTATATAATCACGCCTGTAATCCCCGAGGGGTGCGGCAGAGGTGTATATCCACATTTCGCCACACTTATTTAAGTCCCATGTAATGGGGGCGAGATGAGGAGCTCGTGGTTAAGTAATAACAGCCGCACGGGTCGATCCACCAGGTTAAGCTACGCTTGCCGGGGTTGGTCCGTGGATGAGTGACCATCTTTACATACCGAGCCTCCTCCGTGCATCGGAAAGCACGTTAAGCCGTAGGTCCCGGCTGTCATTTGTAGATCTTTGACAGTCGTTACGGGTCGTCAGAAGCCCGAAAGTCTGACAACCAGTAAGACTGGTTAGGGGTATCGTGTTACCCAGTCACTGGGTTGTTGAGGTCAGATAGGCAGTCGCTCCATGTAAAATACTGGTATTCAGCTACATCCGGTTAGACTGGAAGCTGACCCCAAAATTGTTGGGAAAAGGCTAGGAAGATGATGATGTAATGGGGGCGAGCCTATTGCCATCAACCGGGAACAAATCCAGACTCCGGGCTGCTACTGAGAAATTCCTGATGGAAAAACCCAATTAATACTATGCCCGACCGGGAAGTGGTCGCCCTGCACGCCTAGCATGACAACCATAGAAACGGGTTTTCTACTGGTTTTGTCGACGGAGGAATAGACAAAATTATAGATTGTGATTGTTTATCTGTCATTTAGTCTATCCTTCCTAAGCAACCAACGAAGCAGTCAACAAATAAATGTCTAAAGGCTCTTACACACTGGGGCGATTCGCCACGCGACGCGAATTTTAACAAAGTAATTTCTCAGAAATTGTTTTGTTAAAATTCGCGTCGCGCGGCGAATCGCCCGAGTGTGTAAGAGCCTTAATGCATTATAAAATTAAGATATGAATATGGCTGGGAAAATTCTTTAAAAATAATTGACTCCGCTTCCGATTGCCATTGTAACTTGAACGTAACGTTAACGTCTGAAGCGAACCTACAGAATAGGACTGCAGAATGTTGCCATAAGGGAATAATAAAAAAAAACCATAAAATGACCCAAATCATTTCGTCAGATTTATATAGGTAAGTACTACAACATTACAAAACAAATAAAATTATTTATTTGTAACAAACAACAAACAACAATATTAATACGTAAACTACAACCATCAGCTGTCCGCCCCAACGAAAACCGACAGGCGGGAAATATATCGTCATCGAATCACGTCGTAATACGGCAAAGGCATTCACCGTCACGAACCTAACAATCAATACTCATGTCCAACCTCTTTGTGTGGGAATCTTTATTTATTATACTCTGTTGTTACATTTAAATAAAATTAATATAAGCGGATGTCAGGGAGGGACATTATGGTAATCGCTTGGCTGAATAGTGCGATGTTTTGGCATTTATTTTGGAAGTGGTAAGTGGTAGAGTGGTATCGCATGTTACTTAGTAACTGGAGGTCAGAGGGCCTAGACAAGTGACAATCGCTTCGAAAGCGTGTCGTATTTCTACAACGACTTTCAACACGATTGACATAAGCTTTTCGATAGTGTAAGTCAGTTCTATTAATTTTTTGCCTTTACCATCATCGTTATCGCTGATAGAATGTCACTTTGTCTAGGCCCTCAGATAGGCAATCGCGCCACGTAAAATACTGGTATTCTGCTGCATAAGCCGAAAATGATGGTGAGAAGTATTGGTCTGTTGGTACACACAGCTACACATCAAGCTATACATTTCCAGTTCATGCTGATCTCGCATTGTATAGGATGTCCGTACAATGCGAGGTCAGCTTATACTGGAAATGTATAGCTTGATGTGTAGCCGTGTGTACTAAGGCGACCGCTGAGCGTGGCGTCTTTGGTTTGATCCCCAAGCCGGGCTTTTGAGCTTTTCCATTGAAAATTTCTCAGTAGCAGCCCAGAGACTGCTTTGTGGAGATCAGATAGGTAGTTGCTCCATGTAAAATACTGGTATTCAGGTGAATCCGATTAGATTGGAAGCCGACCCCAACATAGTTGGGAAAAGGCTAGGCAGATGCTGTCATGAGTCCATATTCACTTATGGCACAATTCTGTTATAACCGATTGCAGGCAGTGTTTCTACAAATTAGCGCTTCCGTACACGGTATTTCATAGAAATACATAGAAAGTAATGTCGCTACGGCACGTCGCCTGCTGCTGCGGCCTGCAGTCGGCTAGGGGCTTGTACCTTTTTTTTTACTCTGGCGGCATCTACATCGCCACATGCGAACTACGCGTCAAAGACCTGACGTCACACAACATCGACATCAATCGTTGGGCAGGTGCCCGCCAGACACAACACCCGTCTGGTCGGAGGATCCTCCCTTTTCTATAGAGGATGAGTGAACTTTACACCCTGTTCTTCATACCTCTAAAGTAATATCCATACGTATACATCTCTGCCTTCCTCTCTGACAAATATAGGCGCGTTGTTATGTAGTGCTGAGCTTATTGTGTTTCTAATTCAGTTCCGCGTTTACAGGTTTACTGCTTTATGGCTTGTCCCAACCGTATTGTATATGGCATGGAAATTGCAATTACAAAGTAATTGTAGGTTCTAAGTACTATATTGGTACCTATGTAGGTGTTGAAACTTATAGAACTAATATACCTTTTGCTCATGGCTTCGCGAGCTCGGAAATTGCTGCACGACCCCTTTTCCCATTTTCTTCTTTGTAAGAGGGGTCAGGTAATGCAAAGCACTGACTATACTACTGGGATAAAAAGTACCCTATGTCCTAGCTCAGGTCATGGTCTACCCATGTTCCAAATTTCATCTACATCCGATCAGCCGTTTTAGCATAAAAGCATAATAAACAACTCACTTTTGCATTTATAATAATAGCTTCCGCCCGCGGCTTCGCCAGTAACTGGGTTGTGGACTTGTGGAGGTCAGATAGGCAGTCGCTCCTTGTAAAATAATGGTATTCTCCTGCATCCTTAGACTGGAAGCTGACCTCAATATAGTTGACAAAAAGCTAAGCCTAAAGTGAGTTTGTTTAAAAGGACGTTCAGAATTTAAATAAATAATAATAATGAAGGCCCCCGGAATCCGTTTGATGCGGGAAGCACAGAACCGGTCGAAGTGGCGGTGCTTGGGAGAGGACTTTGTCCAGCAGCGGACGTCTTTCGGCTGAAATGATGATTAAAAATAATTAAAATTAGGAAGCAGTAAATTAAAACTTTTTCAGTGGGCCTACTAAGCTTCCTTGCGGTACCCCAACATGTTATAACGTTCGTAGTTTTCATTTCGCTATGTAATAAGTTCTAATTTTATTTCTTCACTTATTTTTAGCTGTAAACTTTGACGTGCTGTCAAATCAAATTGAAGATGTATGAATACTTGAACTGTTTATTTAGGTATTAACAATATCAAATGCTTAGTTAAAATCTGTTTGCTCTGATAACCTTATCTATCTTATTCCACTGATATAAATGTTAAAAATATAATATTGCCAAAGTTCTCTTAAATCGTACTTAGGCACTGAAACTCGAAAAGTATTCCGTAAGATACTGACTCAATGTAGCATTATTTTTATGTCGTGTAAAACTAATAAAAATAAAAATAAATCTTTTGATTTTATTTCATTTAGCTCCCAAAGAATAACAAAAGTTAAAAAACCGCCTATAAATATTTTCAAATACTTTCATGAACAGATATTATTTTAAAATTACAATCCTTACCCGACGCAAATGACATTCGCGCCCAATAAAAATCTCTAGTCATAATTTGACAGGTTATCGTCATCGATCGGCGTTCGGACAAAGGCATTGAGTTATTCAGCCGCACGTAAGGGCTGTTAGCTTCGATACTCCTTTGTTCTTTTGTGGCTTGTTCGATGTTTTAATGGCCGTCGCGTAAGTAAACGATTATTATTTTATTATAATAGTAATTTACTTTTATTTGTGGCAGTTGATTGCTGTAGCTTAATTTCTTCAGAAATTTTAAATGGCGGAAGTTATTTTTGATGTTATTTTAGTACGGAAAACCTCTAGTTATTTATGAAACTTGGCTCTTGGGATGACAAATTGATCTTGTAATATTTTTTTTTATAAATGAAGAAAAATGAATGATGTAGGAATGTAAACGAAGCAAAAGGAGTACCTATGTAACTACATAGAATTTTAGTATATACATAAACTGAAATTAAATTAAATTAAATAGTTTATTCTGTAAATAGGATATTGGAATCACTTTTACACGTCATATAATAATAATAATAATAATAATTTATTTATTTCGGACAGTATCCATAAAGTGTTAGTAACAATTTTCTTAAGATCTATGTTAGTAGGTACATCATTTATTCATGGAAAAAAAAAAGAAAAACATATAAAAAAATATTTAAAATAAGCTAGATGAGCTCGGTGTTTCCTATCCGACTACTCTGAGAAGAAAGGCTGAAACAAACTCAGAGGTCGCAGTCTCTTTGAAAGTCCAGACATAATCTTGGTCAAACCATATGAGGACCATATAGATTAGCGTCTGAAATGGTCTTTTGAGGAAAGAACCACAACGATTTGAGTGGACATGTCCAGTCAGTGCAAGCATTTGTCAGTAATAGTCGAGCTCAACTCAGAACTTAAAGAGATACAACAACTCGACGAACAATACCAATGAAAAGGACATTTGGGTAGGTCGCACAAAATAGCCAGACAATAGTTTAAAAAAAATCCACGCCTTGTTCCAATGGCAGAAACTACGGAACGCCACCTGCTACGATTCTTACATACTCCTTTTACTTCATTTACATTCACACACACGAGTTTTGAAAATAGTTTAATCAAATAAACTTCTTTCGCTAAACGCCAGTTTTATACCCTAAATGGGCACATTTACGAGAAAGTTCATAAACATATAAAAATTATAGATTTAAATTCACACACATTAAAAAAAACATTAACAGAGTGGCTACTACAGAAGGACTACACATACACGGAGTCTTTACTCACTTACATCGCCTAAATGAAAAAACGCACACTTACAAACATATTCACACATACATCCATACACATTCACCCTTCATTCACACATACAAACCCACAACAAGCACATCACACCACTACCCATCCCCTCAACATTTTACTCATACACGCACAACTATTACTGCAGTCAAGTTTAAACGGTAGATCGACACTGTCCACTGTTGTATAAAAATGGTGAATTTATAAGCTAGACACTGTCTCTTAAAATACAGGATAGCCTAGTTTAAGAGGCAGGGTTACATATAATTATGTACAGAAATTTTTGCAACACACTGTAATGCTTAGAATAAGTCTACCCACTAGTTATATCTACTTGTGTACATTTCTGTAACTATTTTGGTAAATAAACTTTACTTTACTTTACTTTACTTACTTAAATATTTTACTTATGAAGCACCTTACGTTACGTTTATTTATTTAATAAATGACGACAACGGTTATGGTTGGAAACGTGTTCTATCTATATTTTTATAATGATTTAATTATGAACTCATCACTTTAATGGAAATTGACTTGGCATGTGTGCAATGCCTAATACCTACAGGTAGAAATCTAGTTTTGTTTTTCATTTGTTTTATGTCATCTCGCAGGACAATCTAGGAGGTTGTCGGCTGCTTATCCGGGCTTCATCTCGTGTATGGATATCTTGTGGAGGCCTCAATAAATGAAGGCCTCCAACCAGGGCATACTATAAACTAAGCGACTACACACTAAGGTCATGTATATGCCCTGTGGGATACGGACCTCGGCTAAGGGCGTCTCTGGGGCAAGAGAGATCAATTACGGCAGCTTGTCGAATTTCATTTTTAGAAGCCTTGACAACCTCCAAAATTAGCTACTCAGCATTTAAAGGTTTTATTTATTACTCGCTGCGCCCCGCGGTTTCACCCGCGTAAGTATCGATCTCGTGGGAATATCAGGATAAAAAGTATGTCCTATGTCCTATTCCAGGACATACAAAGGTCATTTTGAGGTTTCCTACACTCAAAAAAAAAAGTGTATCCGAGACTCCTCCGTGCCTCGGAAAGCACGTTAAGCCGTTGGTCCCGGCTGTCATTTGTGGATCTTTGACAGTCGTTACGGGTCGTCTGAAGCCCGAAGGTCTGACTTACCAAGGGGTATCGTATTACCCAGTTACTGGGTTGTGGAGGTCAGATAGGAAGTCGCTCCATGTAAAATACTGGTATTCAGCTGGATCAGGTTAAACTGGAAGCCGACCCCAACATACTAGTTAGGAAAAGGCTAGGCAGATGATGATGAGTCACAAAGCTACCTTCGCCGTTTAAAAAATTACACCATCATTATAACATTTTATTGTAAAATATAATACTTAACGTAAACACAATCGTAAATGAGGCCACTGCTCACATGTGCAGGGCTGCACGGCCATCTTCACCGAAACGCTGAATCGACTAAACTTTGACATTGATTTTTAACAAATAATTCAAACAAGGAAGTAAAATTAAATGCAATTGTCTTTGGTACAAGAAATGTCTTCTTCATTCAAACATGGTGCTGTGTTCAGAGAGTTGAGATCGCGCGCGTTTCCTTTATTTAAAAAAAAGTTCGGTTTCTATTCGAATTTTGAATAGTGAAAAGTGTCGTGCTTGTGTTATTTAAGTGATTTTTATATTTGACAAAGGAAATTTATTAAATTTTGTGTGAAAATGTCAGGTGAGCTTTTAAACTACACACTACTCATATTTCTACAACTGTAAAATATGTATCGGTTGAAAATGCAGACGTTGCTTTATTTCATAAAAGCTGATATCGCTTTAAAACAAGATTACTATTACAAGTTCAGTATAGCTGCAATTTATTTCTATAATTAGAGTTATTATTCTAATCTGAGGCCCTAGACAAAGTGACATTCTATCAGCAATAACGATAATGGAAAAGCTAAAAATTTTCAATTTTAATCCTGTTGAAAATCTTTGTAGAAATACGAAACGCTTTCGAAGTCTCGGAGTTAGCGATTGTCACTTGTCTAGGCCCTCTGGTATATACATCCTATACATCCAAGGGTGGATCCAAACAGTTTGGCGGGGGCACGTGCCCTGTGCCTCCACCCAAGCTCGCTCCCAATTACATAGGACTTAAACATGACTGGCGAAATTTGGGTGTAGGTACTATAAGTACACCTCTGCTTAACCCAACGGGGAATACAGACGTGATGTTATGTATCATCATCATTTTCCTGGCTTTATGGCAATTAGGGATCAGTGGAGCAATGTTTTCTTTTTCCATACCTATCAGCCGTCATCTCAGCTCCTTTTTCTCACTCAATAAACTCTGCTGGACATAAGACTGTCCCAGTCTGCACCACAGCACCGTGTCCTCCGTCTTCTGCATCCACTCTGTCCCAGCCGTCTTTTTATTAAAGCCGTCGGTCCATTAAGGAGGGCTTCCCACACTACGCTTGCCGATACGCTGTCTCCACTCCAGGACTCGTCTGCTCCACCGCCCATCGGTTCTTCGACAAACATGGCCAGCCCACTGCCACTTCAGCTTACTTACTCTGCAAGCTAAGCTATAATTTCATTCTTTTCCAAATAATTTCATTCTTCAAAGAAACTCCGAGCATAGCCCGCTCCATAGTGCGCTGAGCGACCGTGCTGCCCAACCCAATCAAAGTCCATCAGCTGGATCCTTTTGTCGGCTACTTTCTCAAAGTTGTGTCTACCGAGCTGGATGTCTTTCACACACAATCCATGAATAACTACTACTACAGTAATAATTTACTAGGTACTATTAAGTACCCCGTAATTTCTTGATATCTTGTTAGCTTGCTTGCTTTTGTTAACGATAGCCATATTAGACATACGAGCAAGCTAGAACTTATTGTTAGAATTCTAATCATCCTTTGTTCTATATATAGCTAACCTACTCCTATATGTTATACATTGCTCATATTTGGACGGACTTAGTCATAAAATAGCATTAGGTATCTTTTCGATAGTTAGTTGATTCAGGCGTGACTTTGCGGAAATCCATTATACGATACAATAGACGAAGATATATTTAGTAACATCTATTCTTCAAGAGTCATAAAGCCCTGTAAGAAATCAAAAAGTCACTTTATCACCTTCGAAAACTATGAAAACAATATTTGAAAATGTTATCAACCGCCATCATATTTAGTAAACATTACTAAATATATCTTCGTCTATTGTATCTTAGGTATGTTTTCCTAATGCCATACCCAAACTGTTCGGTTTGCCCCATCTTGTCTAACTTTGAAACCGGTATGTCCTAGAACCAAAAAATCTAAAACATTTGACACCCACCCACCCGCACTGGGCCCACGTGGTGGATTACGGACCACTCCCTTTCACAGAGAGGAGGCCTGTGTCCCAGAAGTGGTAACATAACGGCTGATTAAGCTAAATATTTATACTCATCCATACTAATATTATAAATTCGAAAGTAACTCTGTCTGTCTGTATGTTGTCTTTTCACGCCTAAAACACTGAACGGATTTCGTCAAAATTTGGCATGGAGATATATGGCACCCTGGGGAAGGACATAGGCTTCTTTTTAGCGGGCGAAGCTGCGGGCGGGAGCTAGTTCTAAATAAAATCTATCTATACAAATTCCCTAAGTATCTATCCATCAGAAATGTATTTGTTAATAAACTTTCATATCTCTGTATGCGCATGATTTCAGCCACTTATCAACGGAGCCCCCTGATTGGCTTATGATAATAGATAAGATTACGTAATAAAAGCCTACTTATCATAATATTGAGTCAACCTCTATTGGCGACACGTGCGCAATAATGAACTTATTCTATACTAAATGAGCAATATTTGTATATACCTATATACAGGGCGTCCCACGGATATGCCACATGGAGGGAAATTGTAGATGGAACATTTTACTGAAAGAAGACATTATTTGAATTTTTGTGCTCTTTGCAAACCGCTAAACTACCTATACAAGAACTAACTGAAATCTAAAAGAATAATAAATTCTCGCTACTTAAAGCAGTATACATCAGACTGAAAGCTCGCCACGATTTTCACAACAATTTTGCTTTAAAAGGCAAAAATTTACATTTCATCACAATATTTATCAACAATTAACTACCATAACATTGTATTTTAAACCTTACCCAAAAGAAACTAAAGTTTAAAATGAGATGCGTGTGCGCATTTGACATATAGGGCGACGGTCCACGCACGGCAAGGTTTACAAACCATTTCTTTCAATTAGCACTGAGATCACAATTATGACTGATAGTTTTTGGGTACCGTATGGATGAAAACGCCTTAGAAACTACTATTACTACTATTTATGAAAAATAAGAAAAAGAAAATAGGGTGATTTGCGACAAACATGACGCTAAGAAAGGACAAATACACGAAAATAAGAAGTTGGGGGAAAATATTTGTGACATTCACGCAAAACCGCCATCGTTTAGCATAATGCTGCGACCCTATGTGAGACAGAGCCCCAGTGCTGGTTATTTATCAGTGACAGCCAGCGTTCACGTCATAACATCAATCGGTGCAGCATACATTTATAACGAATTATCAATAATAAATAAAATAAATACACTAATTAATTCTAAATGTTGTTCAAAGAGTCTTCAAAAGAAGAATCCGATAACAAATGCGTGCCGAAGAACAAAAAAATGTATACTAGTATACCTACTGGCCGGTAGGTAAGGAAAGCTGTATTTCCCAAATGCAAGATAAAGAAACAATACGAAATTACAAGCTTTCATAAACACCGCTACAAGAAACACCACTTAACTATAATAAATAATTTATTATCATATCTAGTCAACTCACAATACACATGTCTGCGACTCTACGGGGCCCTCCAAAATTGTCCATTACCACAGAAACCGGTCCACAATAAAACGTTTGTTTGAATATCGAACGCGCGGTAGCCATCTTGTATGTAAACATAACAAAATGGCCGCCAATGGAACCTCCTTTCTGGGAATGATGAGGTTTTTTACCTTTTTTTGGTATACGATCTCTTTGCATGGTTTAATGTTTGTAAACTTTGTATAATGAGGTAACTGCATTTCGTATAGATAGCATGAAGGTTGTATATTCTTGTTGTAGTCTTGTAGTTCTAGACTATCTAGTGTTGTTACTTGTATTAGTTACAGATAAAGGACATCAGCTGCTAAACTAGACCAAAATAAAATGTAGTCAGGAAAGTTTTGAGATATGAATATGGCTATACGAGTAGGGAAAGACCAAAGAAACGATGGATGGACTGTGTGAAAGATGATTTGGCTAGAAAGGGAATGACTACCAAGATGATACTAATGGAGAATATGGAAAAAAGACATGTTACGCCGATTCAAAATGAATTGGGATAAGGGCAGGAGATTATTGATGATGAACTGCGAAACTAGACCCCAGGGTCCACGGGTAACGGAAGGAACACGGGTAGGTTTTAGTCAGTAAAAGTCTGACACGCCCTTCCGCTCCGCCCAGAGCGGGAGAAGTCATTGGATGATTTCCCAACCTCAAAGTAAAAGTCTCTATTTTGCAATCATGCCATGCAAATTCTAATAAGCCATATAGTGTGACGCTGATAAACCAAAAATAATTCCCTAAACTCAACTTGTAGCCACACTGGATTCGCTAAAGACAATCAACAAATTCTTACTGTGTGTGAGATTAAATCAAATCAAATCCATTTATTCGCATGAATTTATTAACTTGGGCCCTTTACATTCTACTTTTACATATAGTGCGCAAATATTAAAAATTTTACCCAACGTTAATTAAATTTATAAAAAGTCAGCATCAACAAATAATTTCTCATGCATTAGGATTTTAAGGATTCAGATTTATACCTATGTCAGTTCAACGGATAAAGTTTAATATAATGTCAGATTAAGAATATAAAAATAAAAATTATTGTAAATTGTAATAGATGATATTGTCATGTCTACTAAAATGTCAATGGGTTGCAAACTTCACTAAAATTTTGAAATGCGACTCCTACAAGCCAGTTTCATAATAAGAGAATTCCAAAAAGGTCTGGCAACAAGCTCATGAAAGGAAACCAATTCAGATATCAAACTGCAACGAATTGTGTAACACATTCGTAATTACAAAACCCTTTTATTTTAACAACGCACGTAGGCGATGGAATTGTTTACAACCGTCAAAATGAAAGCGATTGTCAATTCGTGTTGATTTCCTTCAGAAAGACCAGAGATGTGTCTTTCAATAGTAAGCAAGAAAAGTACATAATTTAAGCATAAATCGATTAGCATTTATTAGTATCTAGGGCGAGTGAGCCTATTGCCATCAGGGATCGCATAACAGCCATTGTACATTAGATGGCTAAAAATATTGTTTTAAAAATATTTTTAAAACTGATTTTATAATGAATTAAGAATTCAGAGAAAAGGTTTGAAATTGCCGATCCTAAGCAGAAAGAGGGCAAGAAACTGCAAACGACAATAAACAAGAGGTATCAATCTGCCTAGCCTTTTCCCAACTATGTTTGGGTTGGCTTCCAGTCTAACCGGATGCAGCTGAATACCAGTATTTTACATGGAGCGATTGCCTATCTGACCTCCACAACCCAGTACCTAACTGGGTAATACGATACCCCTTGGTAAGACTGGTTGTCAGACTCTCGGGCTTCTGACGACCCATAACGACTGTCAAAGATTCTCGAATGACAACCAGGACCAACGGCTTAACGTGCTTTCCGAGGCACGGAGGAGTCTCGATATGTAAAGATGGTCACCCATCCACGGACCAACATCGGCAAGCGTAGCTTAACCTGATGGATCGACCCGTGCGGCTGTTATTATGTAGCCACGAGCTCCTCAATAGACAAGAGGTATGTATGCTACATAATAAAGTTCACTTCAAACCTCACTCGGGTGTCCGCACACAAACCGAAAGCGAACTCATTTGTTTTTAAAGTCACGGATTCATTCCTCGACACCATTCGAATTTAGAAGTGAACAGAGAATATCGGTCCTTGATTAAGGTACCTCATTAATCTTACTTACACCGATATCGTAAGCCATTCATTCATCTGCTCCTAATTTAAAACGCATAGCCCAAATAGTTGCACGTCCAAATTGAAACGTACGCACCAATTTGTTTGCACCGTAAAAATCTACGCACCTCGCACCGGATCAGTCTAATGGCGAATTCGTGACTTCCAGAATGCATTCCGGTGCAATAAAAACAAATATAGTTTCAAACACAACAAATAAAATAGAAAAAATAGAAAAAGTGCCGCCATATTTGAATTCGTCGTATGCACGTTCCACGTCGCCGAAATCTTTATAGATAGGTTTCGTGCGTGAGGTAACAGAGATTTGGTGCGATCGACTTTTTTTTCTTGTCTATGATATGTTTACGAGAGGCGTTTTTTTTAAAGTCAACTCGTTCATTCATTCATGTTTTTATTTGACGTTTGGTGGGGTTAAAAAAACAGCTGTTGCGTTGCGTGCGGTTTATGTATGTACTTATTCGGTTTTTTTCTGACTGTTTTTTAAAGGTGTGTTAATATTGGGGATAGGTTAAGTGCGGAAAAACAGAGTGTAGGTACTGTAGAGTGAAGCGCTTCCACCACTTGTGCAGAGTAGAGCTTGTATGAGCCATGGTACCGGAGTAGGACGGACAATACTAAATTTTAACTATTTATTTAAAGAGAACGTGTACATCTTTACACGCCTAAAACAATGTTTAGTTAAAAAACAAACCCTTCTTTTACAATTTTGAAACTACTTATTTCTTAATTCAATTCGATCACTCGAATTAAGAATTCGTTTCAAAATTATTTATTTATTGCAACAAGAAATTTTCAGCCAGCCTGCATGATGTAAGCAGACAACCTTTACAGTAGGTGCGATGGCCGCATTTTGTCGCACCACTTGAGTCTGTGTAAGCCCATTTACGCCAAGCATCGCTCAACCAATAAGAAATTAACCCACAACAGTTTTCCTTCTACGAACCACCTAATATAAAATTACGTAGAGCTCTAAGCGACCATATCATCGCACAACTATGTGCAACAATGTTGCGGTACGTGTTTTTAACGTAAATAACGCGTACGTCGGGTAAGAAGCACGTTCGTCCAACTGTTAACCGGTTAGCTGTTGCTAATAACCGCTACAAAGTTGTAGCTGCTACTTTGTTGTTATTGCACTTGTTTTGAGATTATTGGCCATTGTTTTTGGAATATAATGCGCGAAAATTATCAGTTTTTTTGGAAAAAATGGTCCAATGTTGAAGTTGAGAGTTACGCCCCCGGCGCGCGCACCAACATGTCCTCTAACTGTCACTAACGAGACACAATATAATTTTAATTGTTATCGGCATTTGTTTCGAACCGATTCCGGAATATGCATGTGATTCAAATATGGGTCAAATATTTTTTCTATAAACTATGTTACTTCAGAATTAAGCCTCCATCAATATTTTTGAATAAAATTTATTTTGGAGCGAGAAATTAATTTTTAAAAAGTCCCAAAAAACTGTGTGTAATTCAAATACTTGAAAAGGCTAAGAGCGGATGTGACGTAACAATCCGGGCTAACAATCAAAATGTCAATGTCAAGTCAATCAACAAGTGTCAAGTCAATGTCAAACGCTCATAGAAAAAGGAGTGTTTGACGTTGATTTGACAGTTGCTTGTCTGTTTTCACGAACTGTGACGTCACCACACCAAGCGCGCCAAATGGAGGGCGTTTAAATAGCCCGGATCGGTTGGATATTTTTAAACATTTTTTTAACTACTTTAAATTGCTTTTTTGCCGTCGAATTTTTTTTAACTATTATTTGACGATGTAAACTATCGAATAAAAATATTAAAAAAATACATGCATATTCCCTATTGATCGTTTCTACAGCTAATATGGCCGGCACATTTGCCACTGCAGCTTGCTTATTCTGTGAGCTATGTCGACAACTTTGGTTCTCTGCCGGATCACCCTGTTCCAGATTCGATCTCTCAGGGAGACTCCAGGCATAGCACAGCACAGCTAGTTTTGAATAAATCGTCTAGATCAACGCAATTTGAAATTGTTTTGCTTTCTTTTCATCGCATTTCGTAATAAGGAAACACATGGCTAAACATCAAGCTCATCATTTCTTACTTCTTCACGTTTTGTGGCACAAAAACTGTGTTTGTGGAAAAGGTCCGCCATTTTATGTGAAACTAGCTTCCGCCCGCGGCTTCGCCCGCATGGTATGTCGATAGCCTATGTCGTTTCTCAGGCTCTGGACTATCTGTGTACTAAATTTCATTTAAATCGGTTTAGTAGTTTTGGCGTGAAAGCGCGACAGACAGATAGACAGAGTTACTTTCGCATTTATAATATTAAGTAAGGAGTAAGGATAAAAAGCCCCATTTTTTTGGTCCCTTGTCCCAATCAATGTTACATCGTGTTTCCATGTACACACGGCTACACATCAAGCTATACATTTCCAGTTTCTGCTGATCTCGCATTGTATAGGATTTCCGTACAATGCGAGGTCAGCTTATACTGGAAATGTATAGCTTGATGTGTAGCCTGTGCTTGTGTACAAGGTCCGCCATTTTATGTGAAAAGACCGAATTTTTTAGTCCTTTCTCCCAATCATCGTGTTTTCATGTATGTACTTACTGCAAAACAACGAAAGTACATTGCCAAAAGCATAGCAAAACTGTTCATTCCTACATACTTTCCTAATTTCTACCCTTAAAAACTCGCTAGCTATTAACCGAATTGGTCCAGATGTTAGCAACGGATTACCAGCCCCACACAACTAGTCTTCATACTAATCCTATAATCCGAGGAACAGTTTGTGTAAAAAATATGGAAGCCAAGTTGATTTATATCCTCTTCCTGTGATTTACGCTGTGTTTTCTCACCTTTGGATGGCAGTATTTTGTTTATAAATAAAGGGAGAGTGATTTAGTTCGATTTAAAGATGTTGTGGCAGAGGAATCTTCTCTATCTTGTGTACTTTAAATTCGAACTACGCGACGTGTTGTCAAGTCATCGATAATTTACTTTTAAAACTAATCAGCAGTTGGATAGTTCTAAGTTTCTATGGCTAAAGTATCATTTACCTAACGGCATAAATTAAAATTATATGCTAATTATAAAAAAGCGAAAATACTTTTGGTAAAAACTTTAAATGTCAAAAGTTTTCCGCCGAAAATAAAAACTTCCCGCCAATTCCGCTCTGTCAAAAGTGTTGCATAGACAAGAATAGTTTTTCAATGCAAAAAGCAAACTTGTGTCCTTGTTATAAGAACTCTTTTATTGAAGTGAAGTGTAAAATTTAACTTGTAAGGAGGTTTTATTGTCTAATACATAATTCAATTGTGTAGCTGTTTATGAATAAACGTGGGAATTGGGAAAGGAGCGGGCATTTGTGAATGAAGTTGTATTTGCATGGGAGACGAGAGTTTACGGTTTCAGAACTTTAAGATATTTTAAACTTTGTCGCTCAGAGTGTGGTCTACGCAACAGTACCTACTTAATAATAGAATAGAATAGAATTATCTTTAATGAAGTATCATGACTCAAAAATGGTTTGTAAGACTTACAACTATATTAGTAAGAACTCACAATTCACAAAAACAAACAAATAGAATCACCGTTGTGGCATCCCATGTGAGATGCCACAACAGTGACCCACGAAAACACAGTCTATGCGACTGGAAATCATGCTTAGGATATTGTTGGAGCTGCTCCACACCCTGCGCACCATGGAAGCGCACCTTTTGCGCATGGTTGCGTAAAAACAATCTAAATGCGCATCCGCGAACATCCCTGACGCACTACAGAAGCGGGGCAGCCCCACCAAAGCATCCTAAACGCGTTATTAAACTGAACGCGGAGAGCCTTGTACGATCTTTGCGTATATCTAGCCCACAGGCTGCTCGCCATAATGAAAAGTGTATGAACAATAGGTAAGAATTTCCTACTTCGTTTAGAAATCGATTAGTGAAATAATTGTGATGTATCTTGCCTTTCTCGGTTACTGCGACCTGCTATAAAGGTTAATGGTTTCTTCCACCATATTAACTTGTCATCCACCTCACAAAAAAAAACATAATTTCTGCACACCCGGTCGAAGAGCTTCTATCCAAACATTTCGCATGAAATTGCACAGTTTTACATTTCCAAAGACAATTGATTCGACAAACAAAAGCAGGACACCTTACACCAGCCAGTTCCCACGTATAGACGCAAATTACTGAACGATTACTACACGAACTTGTGAATGACTCCGCAGGTGTCTATATTACGTTAAAAAAAAACTAAACAAGTAAACAAAACACAGTAAAACCTGTCATAGACACGTGCGTCCTTTGCGGCCAGAAACAATGGCATTACCGGCTCTGTCCTTTGCCTGTGAAAAAAATTAAACAAAACCATAGATATTGACTTTTCGCGCGTATTTTATTTATTGACTTGTTACTCGTTTCCCACGCGTTCGTAGTAAAATTTCGGACTTTTAGGGTTCCATAAAAATGGTAATGCTCATTCATCTTCGTCATAATGATAAATGAATGAAAAAAATATTGTCAAAAAGTTTCTATTGATACAAAGTTGAAATTATAATTGCCTTTGGTGAATGCATCTTTTCTTTGATACAATCATTCAATGAAAAATATTTAATAAAGTAAAAAGAGGTAGAAAGCTTATACACGCTCCGTATGTGGCACGTCAATATTTGGCTAACTAGCCACATTTTCTTTGTCTTGTCTTTTTTCGCTCCCAATAATTACGACATGCCGTCCTACTTCCACGTATGCCGTTTTTCGCAATCACGCCATTTGGTTTGTTTATTACTTTTTGATTATTTATTAAATTTGTCTTTTATATAGATTCTTTTCTATTTTGTGAATGTGAGAACGTCGTAGGGTTAGTGTACTGTAGATTTGTTGGATATCTTCTATTTTGTTAATTACCTGGCAGGTACTTGTTGAAAGGCCTACATTGTCGTCCCATCCTACTAACACTGTAATTTGAAAATATTGTAAAAGCCAAATATTTTTAAAAGAGTAACCATGGAGTTTCTTGCCGGCAGTTCTCCAGAGGAAACGACCAATTGAAACCGTGCACCTAGCTTCTGACGTTTCATAAGTGCCCATGTAAGGTTTATGTGAAATAAAATCTTTTGATTTTGATTTTTTCAAGATTGAATGTTGAAGTAACCTCAATGTCTTTTTACAAATATTGTTGGAACTAGGTAAGTCTTACTTATCAATTGCTTTGTCCTTTACTGATTTGGCCCAACTGACAGCAATAGGGAATATGCATGTATTTTTTTAATATTTTTATTCGATAGTTTACATCGTCAAATAATAGTAAAAAAAAATTCGACGGCAAAAAAGCAATTTAAAGTAGTTAAAAAAATGTTTAAAAATATCCAACCGATCCGGGCTATTTAAACGCCCTCCATTTGGCGCGCTTGGTGTGGTGACGTCACAGTTCGTGAAAACAGACAAGCAACTGTCAAGTCAACGTCAAACACTCCTTTTTCTATGAGCGTTTGACATTGACTTGACACTTGTAGATTGACTTGACATTGACATTTTGATTGTTACCCCGGATTGTTACGTCACATCCGCTCTCAGCCTTTTCAAGTATTTGAATTACCCACAGTTTTTTGGGACTTTTTAAAAAATAATTTCTCGCTCAAAAAGAAATTTTATTCAAAAATATTGATGGAGGCTTAATTCTGAAGTAACATAGTTTATAGAAAAAAATATTTGACCCATATTTGAATCACATGCATATTCCCTATTCTCATTACGAGTGAGTTACACATGCATTGCTTGACATTTTGACAGTTCAGTTACATTCATTGCGTTACGTTGTTGAGCTCACAATTTTTACAAACCTGTGAAGCGATTCAAGAAATGAATTAGGAATTTCCTTCAAAACCTTCGAATTGCGTATAAAATATCATAGAGTTACTTCTTTATCTATGGTTTTACTTTCCGGCGGAACCACAGACAGCTAAACCTGGTTACGTCAAACCTTTCGTAATCATCTTCCGGCACTTAATCCTTTAATCTCTTACAGGTGGATGATTATCCAATTTTAGACAGATTACTAGTTAGTTATGATTGGCACATCTGTGGTGTCTTAAATGAGGTAACTTTTTGTATGAGGAAATATTTTTCCATAGTGTTGTGGGAGTAATTATCGGATTTATTATTCACTATTGTGCATCATCTGGGCGGAATTATTGCTGTGGATTTAGCACAATTATTAAGAAATTGGATATCTAGTAAATATATAAATATCTAGTAAATATATATATAAAGGTCTATTAAATCGGTTGGAACCATTTTAGCGTTTGTAATACGTCATTAATCTATTTGATTAACTTTGAATTGCAAATTGAAATTGAACTTGCAAAATGACTCTCAAACTAGGCAATTTTGACATTCTTACAATAATTACAGAGCGTTGACTGAGTCTGATTGGCGCCGTGAGGCAGAAATAGGCCGAAAATCAGTCAATTTTCTAGACTATTTTGACAGCTGACGGCCGAAGGGTTAATTGACAGATCCGGTTCCTGTCATGAGACAGGACCCGGATCTATCGATAATAATTAATTAACACAATCCTACAGGCGCTCATGATTCTAAATTCTGAAATTTTAACTTCATGAATAGTTTTGTTCAAGTTATTATAACATTTTGGTCAACACCTGAAAAATTGATCAGTAATTAATAGCCGTCTGTTCATTTCTAATTTCTGTTACTGTTTCGAAACAATAATTTCTTCCAACTTAATCTACCAAAAGTCTCAGTAAAACCTTTAATCTTGCACAAAAACGTCCCCTCCACCAACACTTCACTCCATACAAACTACAAAATAAATCTCTAACAAAAATAATAACACACTAACGTTACGCGACGCGAGACCACCGCGGTGCCCGGATCCTGCACTCACACGTGTGCTTATAATACGGTGGAAGCTGAAATATCGGGTTACATCTACGTTTTATTGTGCGTTTATTATAGTAAGTAGGTATAGTACGTTAATGTATAATGTCTATGGCTTTTTTTATCGGTTGACATTGATAACGATATTATTTATATGTTTTTGGACTTGCTCAGTAATAGCCCGTAGTCTGGATTTGTGCCTGGTTAATGGCAGTAGGCTCGCCCCCGGTTACCAGGGGGCCAAGTATACTAATTTACAAACGTGTCGGTGGTCTCGCAATGATGAGTTTTTGACAGATTTTTTATGGCATATCTGTCAAAAACTGATCATTGTGAGACCACTGACACGTTTGTAAATTAGTAGACTTGGCCCTTGGTGGGATGTGGGTGTGTACTATAGGTACCTACACCTCTGCTCAACCCTTCGGGGAAACAAGGAGTACCTAAGCGTGATGATATTATGAGTATCTATTTTTTTGGAAAAATCTTGAATTGTTGAAGAAACATTTAACCCAAATTAATGAATGATCGACTAATTGAAACTATCGCTACTTATGTCATCTAATGATAGAGATGCTGCTCTTTTCCTAGTAGGTATTCCACTTTTTCCATAAATAAGAAAACAAATGACGAAAAACGTATTTTCTCTATGGTAAAGAAGACGACTTTTCCAGATTGAAAAGTTGGTTACATCCTGATTTTTATATTTCCATATTATCACATCTTTATTAAATGAGCGAGAGAATATTTGTTTATCCATATATATAATAAAATAAATATATAATAAATAAAATAAATAAATAAATATATTTGTACCTAATCAACTTCTAGAAAACGGCTCTAACGATTTCGATGAAAGTTGCATTATAGGGTTTTACGTGGGCGACAAATCGATCTAGCTAGGTCTTATATCTAGAAAAATTCATTTTCTCTATTTTCGCAGCCTCACGAATGTGATACAACGTTGGTATACTTGGACGTTACGTTTATCTATCGACCAGGTACTAAGTAAAACAAGAGGATGGCATGTATTTTCATCGTTTTCTTAAGGCAGAAGGGCTGTTTTTATGATAAGTTGAAAAAAGACAGTTCTGGCGCGGCATCTCTGGTCCAAATTCAAAACAAGAAGTGACAAAAGTGACATTGTCATAAACAAAATTATTGTCCACGAGTTTTTTTTTACGGTCTGGCGTGGGAACCTCCCTTGAGTAATAAAACAATAAACTAATTACAGTTATTAATTGCGTGTCAAAAGTTTTCTTTATTTTTGAATAAGATCTATTTATTGATTTTTCTTAATTTGGCGAGTTTTCGTGAGTAGATACACGCACTTAAGGTTGATGCGCTAGAATTATAAACATTAATCAGCAATACAACTCACTAAGCTCATGAAAGTGTATTGAATGACTATTTCATGAAATCATGACATTTGTCACGTTCATGTCATGAACTTAGAGAGTTGTATTGCTGATTCTAATGTTTATAATTCTGTAAATTAATATTTGTTACGAGCGCTAATAACATTTAGATCAACATACAACCTGATACTGACACGCAAATTGCAAAAAACGTAAGAAAATTTGAATTTCGCGGGCTACCCTAGCGCATCCCCCTTAAGTGGTTTTTTTCTACCATAGGATTAATGATTAATAAGGCTGTTTACCTCAGCTTTATGTAATCAATTACAAAATTCAAAGCTCGTGAAGAGAGATGCAATAACATAATCACGTTGGCAAAAATAGTCATCTGTTACTACTTCCAAAAAGTTTTGATGCGACCGTGTCTGCAATTTATAACATACAGATTGCCTATTTATTGCAAAAATCGACTCTTCGATTAACTAATTTTGTGCGTCGATATTTATTTACATCAAGCACAACAACAGCCAACAGTTTCCTTTTCTCTTTTTAAAAATATGAAACAAAAAAAACGTTTAATCTATTCCAACGCCAACTGAACATCTCGAGGACACTCCAAGATTCAAATTTCGAATTGTCATTTTTTTTCCACCAGCATCAAATTGCGACGCTGTCCTTTTGCTGAATGAACGAAGATGGCGCGCGAGATCGCGAGATATGCAAATTGTATTCATCGAGAATTTTATTGATTTTCATCCTTTTCAACTGCGATATGAACTGTGAGCGCGCATAATGAGTTGTTTTGTTAAATGATAGAGTGTTAACGATCGTTTTGAATAAATAAAGATAATGTGTTACTTCGGTTTGTTATTCGCACATGAGGTGATTATTGAGATCCATAAAATATTAAAGCATTATAAAAATACAGTGTTTCGGACACACACATGACTCCCACTATAAAGCCTGTCGGAGCCTGTCTTTCGGCTCTACTGCATAGGTAATCTACTGGCCAGGATTCTTATATCTACACTACACTATGGTGCCCTCCCCCACACCGCTCACGTACGTCAGGCGGTGACTACCAGTCGCGCGCGGACTATAGAAAAAACACAACAAATTACTTTCATAGATATCGTTTCATTGATGTCATTCGCCAGTAAATTACGGACACTATATGGGGGCCACGACTCTTTTACGAAACCGTAGCTTATGCAGCAATTTGTGACTTTTCCCTCGACCACTGTATAAATAAGGACAGTATTCTATCTTCATAGAAAACGGCCGAAACGACGCGCTTTGAAATCTCAGTTTATATCAGTACGCAACGGTATCGAGTGCGCGGCAGTTACGCACGGACGCGGATGGTTTATCTACCGAGCGCCCGTAGGTTATTATTTCAAGGTAATTGCCGAGATATAATACTGCTACATATCCTGTGCCTCAACGAAGCTGTGAAATCGTGTTAATCTCAGCAGGACTGCAGCCCGCACACAATGACATCCAATGCAACTCGGTTGCATGTGTACCTCTTAACGCATTAGTACAGATAATCTTTGACAACAACATTATCAATACACAATGCGTATCAATCGAATCTTGTCAACAGTATACGGGTTCAACGGGTGTCAACGGTATCTTCAGATTTGGCCGCATCCTTAGATTACACGACGTCGTGCCAAAAGAACGATTGTGTAAAAATATTTTTGCTAAATCATAATTTTATAATAATTTACAAAAAAAAATGGGAATTTAATTGAGTTCTAATGATGTACATCTTTTTATATTACGAGTATTATACCTCCAAAAACTTTTTGGGCTTCTAATGATGCATACTTTTTTAAGTAAGTGAACCTTTTTTTTATCTTTCTGGCCTCTTCTTTGCTTTTTGGTGATAGGGATACAGTTACGGAATAATTACTTTATTAAAAGAAGGAAAAACTTACGCGATACTCAAGCCAATGCATCGTCTGAAGTGTGACGTTCAAAAATAACATAACAAAAGCGAGTAGTCATAAAATTGATATCAACAAGTTTTACAGTGTAACATTATGGGCAGTCCTAATGTTTTCCTTATTTTATCTTTACTGAAAGACATATCAACAATACCGAAGTACTCTTGGCAATGGAAACCTCCTAGTTCAGTTCATTTTTGGAGCCACTTGGTATAATTGGCCCAGTAGTTTAAATTCAACGAAAAAACTCGTTCATAAACTTATGATTTCCTAGATCATTACCGCTCTTCTTAAAATTATTGCCCGCACCTATACACCGCCCTGCCCTCAAGAATGACGTTTGATGACGTAATACAACAGTGTCTTTTATTGTCAATGTATTGCCGTGCTATTGTTAGTACCTGTCATTTGTTTTTTTTTTGTTTCGGAAACGGACATAGGAAAGAAGGTGGATGCTGCCAGTATCGATTTGAACCTGTTCGCGTAAAGTGCAGTTTTATTATTTTATTTTTAACTGTTACGCGTTGCAAAGTCAAGTTTTTGTTTTTGTTTTATGGTTGTAATAGTGCGGTTTTACAAACAGATTTCGAGGACAGTACATTTTTTTTTTATGGATTGCAATTTTGGTTTTTAAAATTTCAAAATGAAGTATCCGAGGAGAAAATTATTTACTAAATGCGCATCCGAATATGATACGGGCTTATGTAAGTATATATATTTTTTTTGCGAATATGTATACCTAGGTATTTTTTTAAATTAATACGATAATAATTAGATAAAGAAAATTAAAAAATATCATTAAACATTTAACTACCCGCAACAATACTTCTTTTTTAATGTACACTAGCGCGTCATAATGGCTATCCGTAAAACAAAAATAATCGCGCGCAAAATTCGTAAATGGAACGTACGGAATCCGATCGGGCGCTAGTTTATGGCACTGTATAAATGACGGCCATATGTCGTTTGTCGCCAGTAGGGGTGGCATTCCTTTTACTTGAAATGCTGTGCACATGTACTTCATATAATTAAAATCAGAAGAAGGCCAAAAAAAATATCGCAGTGAGATGTCAGGACGGGGTAAATTATGCATCCAGAACAGAACCATATGACTGTTAGAAATCATTTAAAAAGAATTGTAAATTGTACCGAAAAACTGGATTGCTGTTCAGTAACTTGATGAGGCCTACTTGTATGTCCAGCAGTGGACTGCGCTGCGATAAGCAGAGTTTATTGATTATTAGGCAAAATAATTTAAATAAAAATAAAAGTTATAAAAACTAAAACCCAACTAAAAAGGTAATATGTAAAAGGCACATAAATATGTAAATAAAACATCACAGAAAAAAAACGGGAGTCACACGTAATCTGTTCGATTTATGCCGATTTATAACACGCGTTTGACTCCGAATTTTTAATTTGTCTGTCTATGATGTCAAGTTTATACCTTTTTAGATAGCTATTTGTCGTAGTTGGATTTTAGTTTTTATATCTTAGCAAAAATACGTACTAGAAAACGTTAAAACAACAACGTTTGGTACCTTTATGGGCAACCCTACGCTTGGTCTAGCCAATAATATTCAAGGGAGTGGTTTATTTCGAATAACTGTGATTGAGTTTATTACACTATTGCTGTCGAACCTCATTACTATGCTTTGCACTTACCAATAATACACTACTAAGAAATCAGACATTCTCATGCAATGGAACACGTAAATTGAAGTTACGAATATGAAGAAATATGGCTTAAATTGTAATGTTTACTGAAATGAAGAACTTCGCGTGAAAGAAGTGCGTCACCAAACAATTTTCAGTTGATAATATAATAAGAAATATAATAAGAAATATAATCATCTAATAAGGGCGAATTTTACTAAACTTTTATAACGAGTATAAAAGTCTTATCCTGCGAATAAATTTTGAATTTTTGACAGTTTTTGTATGGAAAAACTGTCAAAAATTAAAAAATATCCGACTTTGATAAAATCAACCCTAAGCACAGATTTCCCTATGCAAATTAATTAAAATGAATAAAAATAAATTGTACTTACATATATATCAGCGAGTCACGAAGGACAGCGTGCTGATTTTCTGCATTCTCAAACCCAATATCACAAAAATAATACATGTTATATTTGTTATTTTGAAATAATATCCATTGCATATTTACTATTTACTGATGTCGATAATAATTTATTGCTCTAAAAAATCTATTTGCATAGATTTTTATTTTATTCAGCTTATTAGAGTTTTAGGTCGCTATTTTAAGTTAACTTTTTGCCCAGAAAAATCCACACTACAATAAATCATCTATGTAACTTAGCTACTCCGAGTAACCCCTAAATAATATATTACGAAGACAGATACAAAATACTCCTAAACTTATTACCTTCAAACATTTCGTATCTATCTCCGCGTCACATGAATCATTTGTAAGCATTAGCACTACGCTTCACTTGAATAATTCATCACGATGTTGTTTTCCCGCCAAAACTCTATGGTATGTTTTTATTTTCTGAAGCAAAGGCATGGAGTGCCTTCAGCCTCCGTGCTGTTATAAATATGCATGTGATATCGTTAGCGCGGATGATAATTTTTTGAATGTATAATGACGTCATTAATTTTGGCGTGGCGTAGGTCATGGATGTTATTTTTACTTCATGATCACTTTGTGAAGAAGTTAATTATTTAGGTTTTCTTTAATTTTTATCAGTAAATATTTGAAGTAGGTAACGGGTCGATCGATGGTTAAGCTACACTTGCCGCGGTCGGTTTGTGGATGGGTGACCATCCATTTCATCTAGAGACCCCTCCGTGCCTCGGAGAGCACGTTAAGCCGTTGGTCCCCGCTTTCATTCGTAGATGTTTGACAGTCTTTACCCAGTCAAAAGTCTAACAACCAGTCTTACCAAGGGGTGTCGTATTACCCAGTAACTGTGTTGTGGAGGTCAGATAGGCAATCGTTCCATGTAAAATATTGGTATTCAGCTGCATCCGGTTATACTCGCCACAGTACATAGTAAGGAAAAGGCTGTGGCGGCATCTACATCGCCACATACGAACTACACATCACAGTGACGTCACGCGAAATCCTGCATCGCACAAGCAAAGTTTTACCACACGATCAGCATATAATTATGTATTAACTTCCCGACTTCAATCACCGGCGGGCATTTGTCCACCAGACACAACACCCGTCTGGTCGGAGGATCCTCCCTTTTCTATAGAGGATGAGTGAACTTTACACCCTGTTCCTCATACCTCTATACAGGGTGTAAGGATAAACAATCTTGTCATTCAAACCATGGGTAGTTGACTTAAATATAAAAATAAATCACCAAACACAACAAAAAAAAAAACGTCATTTTCATTAAAAGATTTTAAAAAGTTTATATCCGACACCGTGCTCTCTAGCGAAACAGCTGACTGACTGAGGGAGGGGTCGCGCTCGCGGCCGGTCAGGTCACATCCCGTACCCGCCGCCCGTGTTGAGACGCAAGTTCGTTGCCCTAGCGCATAGGACAACGAACTTGCGTCTCTTGTAGTAAAATGTAGATTTAAAAAAAGAAAAAAAAAGTTGTAATTTTCCATTGATTTTACGTTCTATAAATGAAACCAAGCCACTGGTTGCAAGGATAACGGTGTTTACCCTAACACCCTGTATACCTCCAACTATCATTAACGAGACACACTAGAATTTTAATTGTTATCGGCCATTAGAAGGCCAATCGACAGTTGAGCGGTAGGATACACAGATTGATTGATTGTATAATTTTCTCCTTTAGGGGTATGAGGAACAGGGTGTAAAGTTCACCCATCCTTTATAGAAAAGGGAGGATCCTCCGACCAGACAGGTGTTGTATCTAAGATAAGAATAAGATAAGAATAATTTTATTTGTTCCAAAATATACAGACATAAAATAATAATATGGTGATACACTACTTAATTCTATCTGGCGGGTAACTGCCCAACGATTGATGTTGGATTCTTGTATATAATGTCCATCGCGCGGTAAACTCTAATTGTGCGATGCAGGATTTATGTGACGTCAGGATTTTTGTGTGACGTCAGGTCTTTGATCCGTAGTTCGCAGATGGCGATGTATATGCCGCCACAGTCCCATTGTAATGAGGGGCGAGCCTATAAAATATGCCTAACAAAACCTCCCTTGTTCCAGCCTGTCGTAAAGACAGCTCACGTCCCTTGGACGCAGCAGCCATCATGAAAGAAAAGAGCAAGAATGCTGCCCGTTCCAGAAGAGAAAAAGAGAACGCGGAGTTCCTAGAGCTGGCCAAGCTACTCCCTCTGCCGTCGGCGATTACGTCACAGCTCGATAAGGCGTCCGTTATCAGATTGACGACGAGTTATCTGAAGATGCGGCAGGTTTTTCCTGATGGTGAGTGTAGTTTGAGTCGTTGAGCTCCACTATTACTGACAAATGCTTGCACTGACTGGACAGGTCCACTCAAATCGTTGTGGTTCTTTCCTCAAAAGACCATTTCAGAAGCTAATCTACATGGTCCTCATATTATGGTCTGACCAAGATTATGTCTGGACTTTAAAAGAGACTGCGACCTCTGAGTTTGTTTCGGCCTTTCTTCTCAGAGTAGTCTGATAGGAAAAGCCGACCTCATCTAGCTTATTTTTAATATGACGTTAAAAAGTGATTCGAATATCCTATTTACAGAATAAACAATTTCATTTCATTTTATTTAAATTAATTGAGAAAGTCGCACCAGTGACCGAGAAATTGTGTGGAAATCGTTTGTCATCGGTGATGCCGGTCGCGGGAAAGTCCGAAAGGGATACCGTCCCCTCTGGCAAAGTACAGGCAACTGAAGAACACGGGTGGGTTTAGTCAGTAAGAGTCTGACACGCCCTCCGCCCGCCCGAGAAGTTATTAGATAAATTCCCACCAAAAAAAAGGGTTTGTGATGGGAAGGAGTGAGGGACATGTTGTGAGGAAAGCAGTGGCGGATTTACCAGCAGGTTCAGAAGGCTTGAGCGTAAGGGCGGCAAATTTGTGGACCGAAAATATTTATTTTTTGGTACATCTTTGCCCCTTCAGAAAATACATTTGCAACATTCCATATCCCCCTTCCCCCAGGTCTCGGCGACGCATGGGGCGCCGCACCACCCCCACCGCAACCCAGAGAGTTGTCAATACGAGAGCTGGGCTCCCACCTGCTGCAGACCCTGGACGGCTTCATCTTCGTGGTAGCCCCTGATGGCAAGATCATGTATATTAGTGAAACGGCATCCGTACATCTTGGGTTAAGTCAAGTAAGTTCACCATGCATCGTATTTTTCCCGACTACGGCGAAGCAAAAAGGAGGTTTATGATTTTTATAACAGATATTTATGTTCATCTGTTCCCTCATAACTTCTAAACTGCTCATCGTAATTTGACAAATGAAGTATCGTCAGAAGCTTCATCGTCCCCTGGTTATAGGCTGTGATGTCACATTAATATGGCGCCCTCTAGAGGACATCAAGTCATGAACAAAAGAAGCGTTCGCGTGCGGTAGTCGCGCACGATTGCCGCTTTATGTTTGAATACACCTTTACTATCGTCTCTATCCCACAGGTAGAACTAACTGGCAACTCGATATATGAGTACATCCACCAGTCCGACCACGAGGAGATGACGGCAGTCCTCAGTCTACAGCATCCCCACTCGTACCTACCGCATCAGTATCCTAGCCTCGGGTGAGTACAGTATCCCTAGATGGCTCATGCGTGACTTTGCGGAAATTCATTATAAAATACAATGGAGACGTAGACTAAGTATATGTATATTTAGTAACCTATTCCGCTTAACTATTCATAAAAAAAACCTGTAAGAAATCAGCCCGTGTTTCATCTCTCAACGAGGCATCCTCAGATTGACGATTGACTAGTCGCGAACCTGAACACGACGTGTTGCCAAGCCGCCCGGGCGTAACGCGCGCGTCTCTGGCGCTCGGCTTTTTTATGAATCTTTAAGAATAGTTAAGCCGAATAGGTTACTAAATAATTATCTACGTACTCTTTAAACTCGTGACTTACTTACTTTGAAATGAGACAAAAATAAATAAATAAATAGACCCTATTTTTACCCAACTATGGCCAAGCAAAAAGGAGGGTTATGATTTTGACAAGTATCTTTGTATGTTTGTTCATCTGTTCCCTCATAATTAACATTAGGTACAGACACACAAATTAAAAATCCGGTCAAAATAATTTATTTGCCTGTAATCTTGTTTAAACCTTTTTAGTTGACTTTTTTTGTCGTAGTTGGGTTTTCTAGTTTTATAACTTTTATTTTGTATCTTTTTACCTCATGGCCCTCATCTCTACAGTTTCTTACAGACTTATTTATAGTATTATTCCTTGTCAGTTACCCAGTAGGGGGAACGTGGGGCCCAACAGTGGACATCGAGTGTGAACGAGCTTTCTTCATCCGAATGAAATGTGTCCTCGCTAAAAGAAACGCTGGTCTTACCACGTCAGGGTATAAGGTAAGTGTTTTGGCAAATTATTTAACAAACATTGTTTTTTTAAAAAGAAAGAAAACGTTTCTATTTCTAAACATGAAAAAGTGGGTACTTCTATAAAGTAAGACGTTATTTTAATAGTTTTATTACTAATACGACTTTTTTTTTGTTTTTATTTAAGTATCTAATATTTATTTTACAATTTAAAGTAAAATATACAATCTAACACTAACATAATGTACAAAGGGAAAAAATATAATATAAAGGAAGAGCTCATGCATCAAACAATCATATTTCTTAAATACACTGCATACCATGCAATGTGTACCTATCACTTCCTGTTTTCAAGTAAATCAGAATTTATTCTAAAGAAAACCCAAAAAAATACAATACTTAAACTTAGATATATTTAGTAACCAATTCCGATTAACTATTCCTCGAGAGTCATATAAAACCCTATAGGAAATCGACACGTGTTTAACCTCTCAACGAGGCATCCTCAGGATGACGATTGACCTATCGCGAACCCGAACACGACGTGTTGCTACACCACGCGAAGGACTCGGAGTAGACAAAAATTCCCGATTATCCACAAACATAGTTCCCTAAAACCCCTTCGATTAATACCAATATACTAATAAAACATCTTACCCCATAGAACCCCGTGTCCCCATATTGTCCCCGGTAATTCCCCCATTCCGTATGTTAGCATAATTGAGTGTGTTGAACAAAACCCCCTTCAGTATGAATAATGCAACGCGTGCCAGTATTGTTTTAAGCATTTAAACAGTAAAAATACTTGGGATCATAGTTTTAAGGGATTTTCGACACATTATTTTGAAAGTAGTGGGAACTGGCGAAGGAAATACAGTGTGAATTAAGGTTCCCATCACATGTACCACAACCACACCACACCACAACGACACTATGTGGATGGGCGCTAATTTGTATGAAATTGTAAATACAGTCTAGTCACACGGACCACACTTAGCCGTCAAAATCAACCGAGTGGGCGATACCGACCACATCAAGGCGACCCACGTCGCAACCAAAACGCAACTACAAAGTTGCGTCGACGAGACAACACTGTCACAGCGAGTCGATCTATCTGCAAACACTAGCCACAACATAACCACATCCAACTACTATAGCGACAACGCAATCACAACGCAACTGCAAGAAGTTGCAACGACACTATTATCACGTAACCACTGCTCGCTCACATTTTGTCGTTATGATGTGGTGTTGTTTTGGTACGTGTGAACGGGCCCTAAAGGCTATGGGTTACAATACAAGAGACATTTGAGCTCTGGTACTGCAAATGCGCAAGGATTCGGTGACCACTTATCATCAGATCACCGTCCCTATCTCACCGATGACATCATTTTCAGGTTATACATTGTTCGGGGTACCTCCGAGCGCGTCGTTTCGGGGAAGGCTCGGCACCTCTCGGCCTCATCGCGGTGGGACACTCGCTGCCGCCGTCTGCAGTCACAGAGCTGAAGCTACACTCCAATATGTTTATGTTCAGAGCTTCGCTGGATATGAGACTGATATTCCTGGATGCTAGGTATGTGGAGACTTATTTATTCATGCAATGATACCTATGTCATAATACAATCCTTACTTCCTTACTTAATATTATAAATGCGCAAGTAACTTTGTCTGTCTGTCGCGGTTTCACGCCAAAACTGCTGAACCGATTTAAATTTTTGGTACACAGATAGTCTAGAGCCCGAGAAAGGACATAGGCTACTTTTTATCGACATATCACGCAGGCGAAGCCGCGGGCGGAAGCTAGTATAACATAAAATTACAACTTTTAAAAGTTGCTAAGTGTATACATATTGGTGCTTGTGAGTGTACCTAATTATTTAACAATCATTGTCTAATCAGCCTAAGTTAAAGTCCATAGTTGGACATAGGGGGCTCCTTATACCTACCTCATCTGCCTATCGGATGCAGCTGAATACCAGTATTTTGCACGAAGCGACTGCCTTTCTAACCTCCACAGCCCAGGTACTGGGTATTACGATACCCCTTCGTAAGACTGGTTGTCAGACTTTCGGGTTTCTATACCTCTAACGTACCCACCTCACGACAGTATTATAATGTAATTCTCACCTCTATTTTGTAACGTTAAAATCCCTGAATGAAAGAAACCACATCAAATCTAGTGCTGTAAAAACACTATACAAACACTATCGACAAATAAAAATAAAAAAGAACACAATTCAAGCTACAATAAACAATTTGATGCGAGTTAATAAAATCAGCGCAGAGCCGTAACGGTGCGACGCCAAACGATTTCACAGCCATCGCGTCGTCGGCGTCTTGGGCAGTATCGATATTAGCACGACACTAGTTAATTTTATCCATGACAATTTATACTTATTTTGTACAAAAATTTAAGCCTTTTGCTATAACGAGCGACTATTGCCAGCTTAGCACAAATACAGAGTCCAAACTACGCATTTTAGGTATGAAGCTACAAGTACGCGGCTCGTCTTGTCGCGCCAATTCAGTGAGTGTAACGTAGTCTGAAGATATAAGAGTTACGCGATAGAAAGCAACTTCTAGGTGAATATAACTGTAGGTAATTAACCTGAATTGCACTATATTGTGTCGTTGCAAGAGTCGCTTTTTATTTAAATAGTTTTGCGGAGTGACCTATCTGTAGGTACTACTCTGTGCTACTAGCGAGATTTTCGTAATGAAAAATCTCTCAAGAAATTCTCGTAATAAACCAAATTCGGGGATTTGAATGCAACTGGTCAGCAGTAGCGCTCGCTCGCCAGCACCAGACCAACGACGCAGTCGAAAATGAAATGGAAACAATTTGGGTTTATTAATTTGTATTACTAACCAAACAGGTGCTCGTGCCTAAATAATAATAGCTGAACGGGTCGATCGATCAGGTTAAGCTACGTTTGCCGCGGTCAGTCCATGGATGGGTGACCATCTTTACATACACAGACTCCTCTGTGGCTCGGAAAGCACGTTAAGCCGTCAGTCCAGGCTGTCATTCGTGGAACCTTTACCAATCGTTACGGGCCCGAAAGCCCGAAAGTCTGACAAACAGTATTACCAAGGGGTATCATATTACCCAGTAACTGGGTTGTGGAGGTCAGATAAGCAGTCGCTCCATGTAAAATACTGGTATTCAGCTGCATCCAATTAAACTGGAAGCCCCAACATAGTTGGGAAAAGGCTAGACAGATTTATTAAGTAGGCAGTCAATTTGAATTTATCTTAACATTTTTTTTTAACTAAAAAAAAAACTATCATTCTGGCCTTTGTCCCTACGGTCGCTACCAAGCAGGGGACCAAGTCTACTAATTTACAAACGTGTCAGTGGTCTCACAATGATCAGTTTTTGACAGATTTTGTATGGCATATCTGTCAAAAACTGTTCATTGTGAGACCACTGACACGTTTGTAAAATAGTAGACTTGACCCCCTGGTTGCAAGTTTTTATTCTAGCATTTTTCTCAGGTTTCAATTCATATTATCCCATGTTAATCCATCAGATCTGCCAAGTCCTTAGCCACAGAGTCCTGCGCAATTCTACGAACCGCTAACGCGCATTGTTGAGCAAGGTTTACGCGACCCTGATTGGCGTGAACTAATAAATGGTTGAACTTGCGGCCACTGCGCTTGTCCAATGCTTACGACACGCCAGAAATGGGACTGATTTATTTCAGACTAGCTTCCGCCCGCGGCTTCGCCCGCGTGGTATGTCGATAAAAAGTAGCTTATGTCCTTTCTCAGGCTCTAGACTAAATTTCATTTAAATCGGTTCATTAGTTTTGACGTAAAAGCGCGACAGACAGACAGAGTTACTTTCGCATTTATAATATTAGTAAGGATGAGGCGTGTGTCGGTGGAGAAAATAGAAAGGGCTCTAGTAGCCTTTTCCGTAAAAAAAAATTACTGTACTGTGTTCACGAAATAAACGGAAATATTAATTCTGCAATCCTGTGATCAGTACATTCTGATTTCAAATATCATGGAAGCTGTGATTAGAATCCAAAATAACAACAACATACGTAGATTGAAATTGAAAGTATAGATTTTTCGACTTTTAGAAGGAATCTGAATTTTATGATCAGAATTCCTCTCATAAAACAATGGTCTAAGTCAATGGAAATAGTCCAAATCTACGACAGTTATACCTACCTATTTCTTACAGTCGATAAAATGCTCATATTTTTTTAGACAATTGCCAGCTAGTGAAAACGGTATTTGCTATTAATCAACTTTTAACAAAGTATTTTATTAAGCTTAAGACAATAAAGCAACATGTCGACACCTATGGAAAACACATAGGCCCTTGGCCTTGTTCGTTAGCCATTCAGTCTTATGAGACGTTTGGTCACAGCGACGGTCGTTACGATTAACGCTGTATTTAATACTTACTAAGATAGTGACAGAATTAACTTCAACTATTTGAAGATGAATAAGTGTCGAGGCAAGTGGAAAAGTATTTAATAGATTAATAATGATTATTTGTGTTGTATTGTACTACAATACAAACCTACTGTAGAAATCAAGAATTTGTTTAAACTTTCACGTGTCGATTCAATCGGAAATCGCAGTGTTCAGATTAATTAATTAGCGAATTAGTTACTCTGTTTCTCACAACCCTTATTGCTACTAAGAACTCACGCACGTAGATAATAACTTAGGTACATAAAAATGTTCAAAATACATTTGTATATCGTTCTCTCACGCCCAAATAACTAGTTAATTACAAAGAATTATCAACAACTATTTTTAATTTTACAGCAAAATAATTTCTGTAACCTACTTTATAAAAAACATGTCAAAATACATTCAAAATCAATCTGCCTAGCCTTTTCCCAACTATATTGGGGTGGGCTTCCAGTCTAACCGGATGCATAGCAGTATTTTACATGGAGCGACTGCCTATCTGAGCAGTAACTGGGCAATACGATACTCTTTGGAAGACGATACTACACAACACACATACATGTCAACATACATTGATGTGCAAAAAAAAAAGTTCAAATGAATTAATTTAAAAAAAAAATGAATTAAGTACTGTCATGCCAGTGACAGGAAAAAGAAGAAATGCAGCATCTTAAATCTAACCTATCGAACTTATATCTGTGTCGATCCCAACGTGTCGACACCACTGGAGAACGCACCGAGTCCTGCATTGTGTTGAGTGACCAATACAGAGTTATGCCCTGCTTCTTAGAAGCGCGTGTATAGCGGCTGTATGACTGTATCGTTACTTGCGGTTATTTTCAACTATTAATTATGACTGGCTTATTTCCATGCCCATCTGCGAATAAGTACGAGAAAACTTTAGTGTTGGGAAAGATGGTTTATCGATATCGATAGTTAAAAATAATTTACCGTAAAAAGTGTGTTCTGAAATTCGTGACGTAAAAAAAATAAGTTATGAAAACAGTAAAACTACCTATCGCAAAATAATAAAGTATAAAAAAAATACATAAAGGCAATACATGGTCTTTATCAGAAGAGGTCTTATTGTCTCTTATTATGCGTGGGTTTGCGGGCTAGGAGACGTAATTAAATTGGAATGAACAATAATGTAAACGACGTTCCACTGAGTACGTGAGGCGCGAGCGCAGATCAATCAACTCACTGCCCTGTCAGGGTAGTCACCATGATCACCAATACCACAGTCGCCATGAATCCTTGCCGGTTTCCCGGTTTCGATCCATCTCCGTGATCTTCCAATCTTTTTGGCGGGGGGCCGCTTCCTCAGTACCCGGGGTTACGTCAAGTTGACAGCTGTCACAATCGTTCGAAACTCCGTAAGTTAAGCGTCGTAATATCTTTAGACGCGCCGTCATACACATATTAAAAAATACCTGGAATCAATATTTTAATAAAAAATAATGTAAATAGAATGCCTTGATGGTTTGTGATCTCAATTCTCAAGCACGGTTTAATCCCGGGTTGGACAATTGGGTTACTGGGTTTTTCAGTAAAGGCTTAGTGCCTAGATTTGTGTAAAGTTGATGGCAAATATGGCAATATTAATATACAGTATGTTATCTAACGAAGGGCGTTCCCGATAACCTGCAATAGTATAGCGTATATACATGCTAAAAAAATATTACCATTTAAACATATTATTTTTTTATAGTAAAATATTCACAAAAAATATAAAATTGATACGTAAAAGAAACACTCTGAACACACGGCTACACATCAAGCTATACAAAACCAGTTTAAGCTGATCTCGCATTGTATAGGATTTCCCTACAATGAGAGATCAGCGTAAACTGGTTTTGTATAGCTTGATGTGTAGCCGTGCGTACACGCACACTTGTCACACGTTGAAATAAAAGTGTGCGTGTACAGAGTGTTTCTTTTACGTATCAATTTAATATTTTTGTGAATAAGTATTTCACGACTTTTTTTTTTTTGTGGTTTTTTTTTTCTAGCATAATAATGCGTAGTAGTACGCTATAATAATGCGGGTTAGCGGGAAGGCCTTTTTGTTAGATATCATACTGTATTATTCACCGCAAATACTTACGGAGCTTATTCTAGCGAAATGTGAATATAGACGACATCTCTGCCCATTCCCTTCGAAAACTACAAGCGACACTATTATTTACAAGCAAATCAATGCAGTACCTTCCAAGTACCAGGATAACATAACTTTATGGATATTAAATGTCAAAACATCACCACCTGGGCCACAGATGTTGCAACGTGACACCACAGATAACGTATTTGGACAGATAGCTAAGCTTAGCTAAATCTATGGAGTTATGAGTTTATCTATGGGCTTCCCTTTTTTGGTTATCATTGTCTATGATGAGTCATGTACACGGTAGCCATGTTGGGAATAATTATGTAGAAACCTCATTAATCCTCAGTGCGAATAGTCCTGGGTCCTAGGTTCTATTCCCGGGTCGGGCATTGTAAAATATTGGGTTGTTCAATTAGAACATTTTCAGTAGGACCTTGGTTGCATTAGCATATGGCTATAAAGTTCCCACTGCTGGGACACAGGCCTCCTCTCTGTGAGAGGACTTAGAGGGAGTGGGTCATAATCCTCCACGCGGGCCCAGTGCTTGTTCGTAGATATTGTCACATAATGTCTTCGAATTTTTGATTCTAGCCCATGCCAAGTTTCCGCATGATTTTTTCCTCCACCGTTTTGAGAGCAGTGGTGATGAAATAATTTACATAAAGTTTTGCGCCCGTCAGGGTTCGAACCTACGACCTACAACTCGTAAGTCGCGGCCGTTACCAATAAGCCACCACTACTCTCCTTGCCTTGGTTGGCCCTGGGCTTAATTTTTGCACTGTTTTGCCCGATTTCACGAACACTAGGTAAATCCTAATGCCTAAATATTATTAGATGTTGGATTTTCAACTCTCGGTGCTGAGCCGAGCATTGAAAATGGTGCAAACTGGCATTAATGTAGGTAAATAGGATTTCCCCTGTTGGAATGTTTGCAGACTACTACACCTCTGTGTACCCCTTCGGAGAACCAAGCCGTTATGATAGTTTTATTTGCAAAATCCTTTATAAAAATTGTAACCCAACATTTTTTCAGTTCTCAAAAACATTAATAGCTCTTAATCCAAGAAAATAAAGTCTAATTTCATTCACCTAAACAAAAATCGAACGCACCAAGCACATTTTGTTACCACGTTCTATCCTCCCGAAAATCGTCCCTGACTTTTATCACATGACAAAAAGGTATATTTTCGCTTACCTTTGACTGCGTTTAACAGCAAATATAAATTAGTGTTTAGTACGTGCTAAAGTGTGCGAACAAAGGATCACTTCCGTACTGTCAGCAAATTATGAAGTTTGCTGTATCGAAGATAATTTATTACGCGAAGATATTTATTTATATTTTTTTAAATGTGAATTTGCTGACGGTTTTTTTTTCTAACTGCCTCTAGTGGTCTAGTGGTCGCAAGAGCGAATGCTGAACGTATGGGTCCTGGGTTCGACTGCCAGGTCCGAAAATTGGTAACAAGGTGTTACTGGGGATATTAATTCTCAGCTGTTTATGTCTGGTTAATGGTAATAGGGTCGCCTCTATTTGAGACTTAACATAACTGGCGAAATCCTGTAGTTTGTTTATCTACACCCATGCTATAAATCCTCTATAAAAGTTTCTGAAAAACTCAAACTCAAACTCAAAGCATTTATTTCAAATAAACCAATTACAGGCACTTTTGAATTGTCAAAGGGTCGGTCAGTCAGAAAATATGAAGCTAGATGCCCATTCCAAAGCGTAGTAGGTTCCTATGGAGAAGAACGGGCAAGAAACTCCACGGACACTCTTTTAAATCAGAATATTGTTACAATATGTTGTTTACATCATTCATGTTGGAATCATACATGTGAGTACAATGTAGAAAAACGTGCAGGTTAAAAGAGTCCGTAAATAAAAGATAAAACGATACAAAACAATTCAAAAATTAAAATAAATCAAAATAAGCCGTGGCAGCTAAGAGATGACCAGTCCCTACTGATGGCGCCCGTTCACGAACATGACGCATGGATCAGCACCATTCAGCTCAACCATTTTGAAGGGAACTTAATGATCCAACACACACGCCACCACCAGCGAGACATTAAAGTGAGCATGACATGCTTTCAGCCGCCAGGGCACATTCAAGTCAATGAAAGACGTACCTAGTAAATGGTAGCTTTAAAGTACTTAGGTAAGTACATAGTGCTCACACACATGTGCTATGCAGTTATACAATACTAGGAGATTGAATTTATACAATGTAAAGATAGTTTTTACAATCTTCAGCAGCTCCAACAATATTTTCGTATGCTAATCAATTAGTTGTTGCGCCCTGTGGAGCTGGACCAGCGCTGAGCCAAGCATTTTTGTCAGTGATGTAATCCCCCAATTTATAATATGCTTGGCGGCATAGTGTGCGTTTTATACAAGATTTAAATTTTGTTTCATTCAGTTGGCTAGCGGCTAGCTTATTGCCAACATTAAAACAGCCAGTGTCATAGTAATCATAATATCATCCAATCGGGTTATAATGTTGTACTGAACTTCATAATGCAACTCATTTAAAAAAAAGAACATTGTCATTCACGAGCATTTCACTAACAAAGCACCGTAATTAAAAAACAAAACACATTCGAATTCGAAAAATTCGAATTCACGTCGTTCCGCGCCATTTTTGTTCGATATTGGTATTGCAATGAAACGTTTATAGAAGATTCATATCATGGGTGTAGATAAAGTCTTGTATGCAACTGTATATAATTAGGTATTAAAACACTCATGTGATACTATTATCACACGTGTACATGAGCATCTACACACAATTATCCCACAAATTTAATTTAAATTGATATCCACATAAAAAACATGAGATAGAAAATGTCCCAAAAAAAACAAAGCACTTTTTATTTTTTAGGATACGAAAAAAATCACGTCCTCACGCGAGGGGTTAAAACAAAGACTCCCCAAGTGGGGTATAATTGACACCCGTTGTCACTTACCCTTGGGGACCGGGGTATTAATTGACACCAAAGTATCGGATGTCCGCAGTTAAACAATGATCAATTAACTATAAAACTAAACAGCTCTGTTATAATGGGTACTTACGGCTTTTTACACAAACTTTTTGGTCCATGGTTTTTTTATAAAGTTTGCGCCGAAGCCTATCATTAAAAAGCCTACAATTAATCTGCAATCAATCAATCTGCCTAGCCTTTTCCCAACTGTGTTGGGGTCGGCTTCCAGTAATTAGTCCACCTAAACAAATAATTGAAGAGACTGTAATCCAGTGGGGTCCAGGGCATTTGTAAAAATCTAGCACCTAAGGCTTCTATGTAATCTGTTACTCGTTTTCTTTTTCATATTGTACCGAGGTTTTTTTTCTGTACTGAATATAGCTTTTCTTTTTTTAATGACACTATGCACAGTCAATATCCTGATAACATTTTAATAAGAAAAAACATTTAAAAAATCGATAACAAACACTTTCGATTGATATTTTGTCACAGCTCTAAAATATGTAAAACGTGGTGACGTTACTATCAACAAAAAGAAAAGGGTTTGGGAGCCAAAGAACTAGTTCTTATGTTGTAACTACTTGTAACCGTTATCGTAATGATAAAAGTTATAATAGTTACCGTTAATTATTTAAAAAACGTTTTATCTTATGCTCACAATGTTATCTTTCGTAACGGTTAAAAATTAACATGTTAAAGTCTCTTACATACTGGGGCGATTCCTCGCGCGACGCGACGCCGCCGCATTGTTCGCCGTGAAGTTTTCTCAGAAATTGTTTTGTTAAAATTAGCGTCGCGCGGCGGATCGCGCCAGTATGTAAGAGCCTTAAAACCGATTGCTCTATTTGAAGGGTTGTAAGTTTAAAATAATCATAATAGATAAGTCTATTGACACACCATCAAAGAATGGTATTTACTTTTAAACGTCTTTAGTGAAATCAAGTCAAATAGAAAGAAGTCTATAAAAATTCATCATTTTCACTTTGCGTTTTTTCTGACTTTTATTCTTGTTGCTCGGCTCCTAAGAATCGTAGCGTGATGTTAATCTATCCAAAATTGTTCTTCAAGAACTAGGCAATCAAATGCAAAAATAATTTTTCAAATTCCGAGTGCTAGTTCCCGGGATTGGCGCGTTCAAACATATAATCGAAAAAACAAAATCTTCAGCTTTATTAGTGTAGATTTGATTTGTATTTTGTGGGAGAATAATAAATTTATTATTTAAAATAAAAATGCTACCATAATTTTAGCGACTTGCTCTTCCCTATCCAACTAAGAGATACAAAAATCACTCTCCAAACAAACTCCGAACACCTTTTTTCTACCCAATCAAGCAAGCATATTGTTTTTCAAGCGTAAAAACTGTTGACGCTCAAAAAAATATTGCGCGTCACTTCCGGCAATTAGAATTGCAAAAAACCAATGCGTGTCAAAGGGACCGACCCTTGGTACTCCAGTTTTAAGAGTTAACTAATTACCGAGGGGACTGTTCTACTAGCAGAGGGGTTGGTATCGAGGCGTCTGTAGTTTGATTTCAGAGTTGTTTTTACGGGTTATAGTAGGAAACTTGTGAGAGGATCTCGTGGCTAAGTAATATCAGCCGCTCGGGTCGATCCATCAGGTTAAGCTACGCTTGCCGGGGTTGGTCCGTGGATGGGTGACCATTTTCACATATCGAGACTCCTCCGTGCCTCGGAAAGCACGTTAAGCCGTTGGTCCCGGCTGTCATTTGTGGATCTTTGACAGTCGTTACGAGTCGTCAGAAGCACGAAAGTCTGACAACCAGTTTAACCAAGGGGTATCGTATTATCCAGTTACTGGGTTGTGGAGGTCAGATAGGCAGTCGCTCCATGTAAAATTCTGGTATTCAGCTGCATCCGGTTAGACTGGAAGCCGACCCCAACATAGTTGGGAAAAGGCTAGGCAGATTGATTTTTAGTAGGAAACTTGTGATTTTGTCAAACTCAAACTCAAAGCATTTTAAATTTCAAACTAGCTTCCGCCCGCGACTCCGCCCGCGTGGTATGTCGATAAAAAGTAGCCTATGTCCTTTCTCAGGCTTTTCATTTAAATCGATTCAGTAGTTTTGGCGTGAAAGCACGACGGACAAACAGAGTTACTTTCGCATTTATAATATTAGTAAGGATAAACTAATTACAGGCACTTTTGAATTGTCGAGGAGTCGGTCAGTCAGAAATATGAAGCTAGTTGCCCATTCCAAAGCGTAGTAGGTACCTATGGAGAAGAACGGGCAAGAAACTCCACGGACACTCATTTGTCATTAGTGAATTTTGATTTGTAAGAATTGAGACGATGATAGTGAGATTAAAATAAAATAACTAGCTTCCGCCCGCGTGGTATGTCGAAAAAATGTAGCCTATGTCCTTCCCCGGGATGCCATACATCTCCATGCCAAATTTTATCGAAATCCGTACAGTAGTTTAGCCGTGAAAAGGTAACATACAGACAGACATGCAGACAGAGTTACTTTCGAATTTATAATATTAGTATAGTTATGGACTAGTTGTTGCCCGCGACTTCGTCTGCGATCCAGGATGAAAAGTAGCCTATGTCCTTTTACAGTTCAAGGGCTACCCCTGCCCTGTGTCAAATTTCATCCAAATCCGTTCAGCCGTTTTAGCGTGAAAGCGAAACAAACAAACAAACTCATTTTCGCATTTATAATATTAGTTAGGATTGACATGTAATGAATTATGAACTGTTTCGTACTATGCAGGGTCAAATTAGCTAGCGAAACTTCTGAAACGCAATGGGTATCGATATTTACATTGTTGCGTTAGTTGAGCAGACGAATTTTTCAAACCAATGAAGCAATGCATTAGCAATATCCTTTTAAACTGTCGAATTGTGATTGAAAGTGTGTTACATAATTAAAGCCCTATACTAACTCAGCTCAGATTCACTTTTTATCTCGCTCGCACCATAATACTCGCGGCCTGAGTGGGAGCGCGACGGAGTGGGGTCCTGGCGGCTCCAAGCCTCGAATAGTTTTGTAATTGTTTTTTACAGTGGAAATAATGGTAGGTAATTAAAAAAAAAAACATAAGTCCTGCTTTATAGTTAGTTCAGTTACTAAGCAAAGTTTCATGATCTAATTTGAAGTATTTTTTTAATACCACCGGTTTATAATTCGGTTTAGAGGTAACTTTGGATTTTTTTTCTATCAAGAAAATGTTATGTAATCGTGTTTTCGTCAAACATAGGACCTACCATCAATCCTCAACTTTAACATAATATTTATTTCAAAATTAATGATGCAGTATTTTCTGCATAACGGAGGATCATGCTAAGCAATTTGGTTGTATGGGTCCTTAAGGCGCAGGCTCTCTTGATAGACCTAAAGTTGTAACCATAGTTTGTAACGATAACGTTACGTTATTTCCAGGGTGGCGTCGTTAACGGGCTATGAACCTCAGGACCTGATCGAGAAAACGCTGTACCACTACATACACGGCACAGATGTCTTACATATGAGGCACTCGCATTGTACTCGTGAGTATTAAGAATTAATAATTATAGTACCTAAACTACCTACCTCATCATCTGACTAGCCTTTTCCAACTTGGGGTCGGCTTCCAGTCTAACCGGATGCAGCTGAATACCAGTATTTTACATGGAGCGACTGCCTATCAGACCTCCACAACCCATTAACTGAGTAATACGATACCCCTTGGTAAGACTATTTGTTAGACTTTCGGGCTTCTGACGACCCGTAACGACTGTCAAAGATCTACAAATGACAGCCGGGACCAACGGCTTAACGTGCTTTCCGAGGCACGGAGGAGTCTCGGTATGTAAAGATGGTCACCCATTTACAGACCAACCCCGGCAAGCGTAGCTTAACCTGATGAATCGACCCATGCGACTGTTATTACTTAGCCACGAGCTCCTCACACGCGACATGTCCTTTACATAATATATTTATATTTCAGTTCTAACAAAAGGTCAAGTCACGTCTCGCTACTACCGCTTCCTAACGAAGAGTGGAGGCTGGGTGTGGATGCAGAGCTACGCGACCATCGTACATAACTCGCGGTCTTCGAGACCACACTGCATCGTCTCTGTAAATTATGTGCTGAGGTAAATAATTGAAAAAATGTTGTTACAAAAGTTATAATTTTAACTTGGTAAGTAACATCCTATGTTCAGCAGTGGGCGTATTTGGGCTGAAATGATGATAATGATAAAGTATTTGGGGCAAAATATTGAGATTTGCCACATAATACTTGACACTACTTACTTGATTTGACTTATGACATTTTAAAAAGCTATCGGTCGTCGAACTATAAGTTTATTGGTCGAGATTGATCGGCATCTCAGGCGTTATCGAAACTGCTATCTAATTGAGTAACTTATTTTGGTAACCGATTAAGACTTATTTGTTTCATTTTGACAGTTCTACAACATTCATTCCGTTATTTACGTTTTTGAGCAGATTTTTTTTCGAACTTATGAAGCCATGGATTACTTAGGTAATTTGTTTCAAACCGATTCAGATTGTGAGTGATCGTGTATTACGTAATTAGGATCTGGACATGATTTATTATTAGGACAGACAAATAGAAGTAATTAACTAAAACATGTTTTCTAAATAGGAATCGATATCTAACCTCATTTAAATGCTTTAAAACAATTTTCATCCGCGCTGCAACAGTAGCCTTCTTTTTTTTTTGATGCTGTGTTATCATCAAATGACGCTCTCGGTGGAGCAGGAGGGCGTGTTAGACTTTTACTGACTAAAACCCACCCGTGTTCCTTCAGTTGCCTGTTGCCAAGGGAAGGTATCCCTTTCGGACTTTCTCGCAGCTGCATCAGTAGCCTAAAAATCAACCAATGAAAAAAAACAAACAAACTAACTCAACTCTTCTCTTCCAGTGACATTGAAGAGAAACACCTAATCCTAAACATCAGCCAAGGTGCCCCGAAGCACGTTAACACCGTGGACCCCACGCCGTCCCACGTCCCCACCACCACATCACCACAAATGCCCCACGTACGACACACTGAGAAAATCAACCCTGTACAAGTTCCCGAAAGCGAGTACAGCGACTCTAGTGGGGGATATACGTACCCCGAATACCTCCCCGTGATACCCCCTTATGAAGCCCAAGAAGAATATATCCAGCAGAACGGAGCCTACCAGGAGATCTTCTACGAAAATTACACTGACACTAACGAAATTTTACCCAATTATGTTAGTTACCCCCAGAGTCAAAGGCCATTTTCTGCCAGTTCCTCTTCCTGCAGCTCTATAGAAGGCTCCGAAATACCGAACCAATACAATTACACGAATTTAATATCGTTTTACGGACATAATCAGAATCAAAATGGAAGGCCGGTGGTTGAAAACTTTAACGGGAGCTTTGGTAAAATGGCTGCCAGTCCGGCGGCGCAAGAGGGCGGTTATACCAGTGTCATTGTTGATAATACGCAACAATTTCATCATCATGGCGGAGGCGTTAACGAATTTGTTCATTGACAGACTGCTGAAGTGATTGTGTAAATAAATAAAATTAAATATAAGTATTCTTTAGGTTTTCGATTTGAAAACTTGTGCATGTAACGTATTATCGGTTTGATTTGTATTCAAAATGGTTAATTTTCTAAAATTAGCATAAAAGTGTGATCTCTTGGAATAAATCCAAAATCTTTTCCGCTATCTATTATCTATAAAAATAAAAATGATACGCTGTTCGTTGGTAAGCGCATCACTTGAGAACGGCTGGACCGATTTGACATTTTTTTGTTTTATAATGATCATTATAAGTAATAGTCCAAATTAGGTTTTCATGGAAGGAAAAATTTGAAAAGTTTAGCTGATTTATTTTTTAAATTCGGGAAAAACTGAACGTACTTTCTTCTTTGCTATTTTGGTAAGTATGAATAATTGAAAATTGGAGAGGACGTCTGTCGGGTCAGCCAGTTTCAAATAAAAATTGATTTTTAATATCATTTTTTTTATTGATTTTAAAGACTGCATTTTCATTACTTCATGAAAACGAGTAATTGAATTCGAATTCTCATTGTAGCTCTAGGATAACGTTAAAACGGTTACTGATAAAATAACGGTTACCGGTAACCGTTACTGTATAGTGTATCGATACGAAAAATTAAGGCATTTGTAATATATTGTAAATAAATGAAAAATAAACTAGATTTAAGAATGATTATTGTAAGATAATATAATATTTATAAATATAATTTTCAAGTTATGAATGATTGACGAGATAAATTACAATTATTTTTAAAGGTAGCCATTTGCTTTTCATTTTTTTATTTTCCCGCGCTGGATGCGGGACATTTCTACACGACTGCCCAAATTTTGTATCTTTATTCATCTCATTTTAATTTTGAAATATTAAAGAAGTTGCAATCTTAAAAAAAAATACAAGTATTCTAGCTATACCAAACTGGCGAATATCAAACAAGTATTTTACCTACATAAGGCGTGGCAGCCATCGCCTCCGCCTTTTTGGCTACGCCCCGTGTGACGCACAGACTACTTAGAGAACTAACGGTGTGACGCATCGCGCATTATAATTTTATCTTCACGATAGCGTTCAACCAATGGTAACACGAAAGTACTAAATTCTCGAATATCCTCGAATATTATTTACACTCCTACCAACTTATCTGTGAAATGGCGAAAATTGGAACTACGGCCGCCATGTTGAAAGTCATTCGATTGTCAGTATCTACTACATTCAGTGCACAATAAAATTATTATCATTATTAGAATGTAGATGAATTCATTCAATCTGATGTTAGAATGTTAGAATTAATTTGTATAATCAAATCAATTGGCAACACTGAATCGACGGTGCCGTCCTCTTTCAGTTCACAGATAAGTTGGTAGGACTGTAACCGAAAGTCAGCAGATAAAATAAAATATCTACGATAATTTAGCTGTCACTAAAAGTTTATTTTTTGATCTAGTGACAAATTCTTGCTAGTATGTATTTGGTATAAGTCGACTCCTCATGTCGTTGTATATCAGAGAATAGACAATAATAGCTAGTAGTTCTTATTTATCTCATTATACGTTATGGTAAATCTACTCTTTCCTACATTTTTGCCAAATAGACCTTGTCGTTTTATGAAGTTACCTACAAGTGACATTCCCCCATAGAGCCCCATTTACACGATGCAAGTTTCTTGCCTGTGGCAGTGGCATACAACATAATTGAAGCAACAATAAAATTATTGTATTTATTACAATTTCTATTTTTTTTTTTAATGTCCCTTGGCATACGAATCATTCAAAAAGAGTTTCCTGTACCTAGATTTCCTCTCTTCGATTTTTGAAAGCCGTAGATACAGTTGTCACCACGAAACGAGTTTTCTTTTTAGACAGTCTCAGTAGGGACAGACAGGGAAAATTGTTAAGGCCATTTCATAAATCTGTCAAAGAATGCCAGTCGTGATTTGAATAAACGAAGAATTTTTTTACAATTTTAATTTCCTTGACTTTGACGTGAGGCGGTGACCATCGAGTCTACGAGTGACACTGCGTAGGTAGATTCTCTATGTTATTTTAACTTTGGTTTCATAGGAAAGTGTTGACCGGACACACAATAACCGTTGTTGTAGAGCGTTTTTTGACACCTCTGTCAACTACTGGTGAAAATGACAGATTTTCATAAATTTCATAGCGGCATTTGGGCTGAGACCGGCCGTTATATTATGACGGAACCGTTGCTTTCCTAGGAAAACAAAGATTTTCTCTGAGATCTCCACTCCAGCTAGGAAAGAGTAGACAACGAGGCTTTTTTTTTTCAAGTATAATCGTTACGATAAAAAAATGTAAAAAGACTTCGTGAATTAAGTGCCATTTAATTGGAGTCTACTAGTCTATAACTGTAAATATTAATATTACCGACTAATTTTAATAAATAAAGTTGATTCTTACTCAAAATGCCGATAACGCTACGAGCTAAATGATAACCTATTGATAGAAAACGGTAACTATAATGGGTTTTTTAAGCTTTGGTTTCATATGACATTAACGGTTGTCCAAATACAGAGCGTTTTTTGACATTAATGTCAGCTATTGGCGAAAATGACAGATTTTCATGACAGCAGTTTTACTAAGATGAAACCTCTTTTTATGAAACCGAAGCTTTAACAAAATTTTGAAATTCGAAACCGTTCGAATTTCGAAATAAAACAAATGAGGTCGCTCGCTTCCAAATTGTGTGATAATTAAATCCCTATTTACCTACACGATGCAAGTTTACGTGTGGCATAAAATTGAAGAAAAAAATTACTTCCAACTTGAATGTTCAACATAGAGCAATGAAATCGTATCTTATAAATCGGGCTGAATGGTCCAAAATCAGAGGTAATTTTCTAACCTTATCGGCATAATAAAGCGTGAATTATCCCGTTAATAGTATTCCATGTAACAGATAATACAATATTTATATTTATTTTTATATTTAGTTAAATTAAAACTTCGATTAGGTACTTACTATAATATTCAGACATTATCTTTTCTTCAATGAGGTCTAAACTGCCCTTGCAACGCAATTAATCCAAGTACATATAGCATTGGTTAAATTGGTTTCCTAACTGTGCGTTTTACACAGGCGAAACATTCACAACAAAACATGTTGTAGTCTCTAGTTCTAGTCAAAAATTGTATGGAACATTGATAGACTGTACTTAAAAGACATGTTTTGTTGTAAATGTTTCGCCAGTGTAAACGGATAGTAACAACGCACACTGTGTATGTATTACCATGATTGAAATAACTTTGCAATAACTGAAAAACGGTTTATTTTGTAAAATAAAATAGTTTCGCCCTAGTTTTAGATATTATTTTAAAAACAATTGTATAAAAATATTGTTACGCCTAGTTGATAGCTAAATATTTGGCGAGTAATGAACAAACAAATTGTGATATCCCAAACATATTACCTATTTATGATATGAAATAAAGTGCATTCAATATTCGTACTTATTTGTTGTTTTGTTTTATTTTGGACAGATTTTTCCAACGCCAATTATCTCGTTCCATAGTCCAGGCCGAATGAACGATTTTTTTACAACAATTTGTTTTGCGCGCCGAGCCAAGCATAAAAAAGAATTTTTTATTTTATTTATTTATTTATTTCCAACTTACATCTATCATTACAGGGTAACCTATTGCGATAGTGTACTTGTCTAACTCTTATCCTATAAAATTTTGTAACTTATTACAAATAAAGCATTCTTTGTGAACTCACTCAGAGAACAACAGAATAGGTCCGAGTCATTAGCTATGAGGTTGAGAGTGCGGAGCGCAGGCGTCAGTGGCGCCTCACTTAATAGATTGGTCCGAGCGCGCGGTTCCGCCAGCAGCCGTGGCTGTCGGCGTCGCCACACGTACCTGTCCGGAACACACAAACCTATGTGCCCTAAAATGCTCGCATTATGTACTTTCCCTCTAAGTACCTTGAATATGTACGATATGAGTGCGAGATCCCTCCTGACCCTCAGTTCGTTATATCCAACCATACCCAAAATAAATAAAGTTGGGTACATAAGCGGATAAAATGGGTATACACCATACAAGCGCAAGTACAAGTACCTCACAAATTTGTTTTGTACTCTCTTCAGCATGAGTCTATATTTAGATTCGTGCGGAGCCCAAATGACTGCGTTACATTCTAATTGACTTCTAACTAAAGCATTATATAAGGCGATAACCGCTTTAATGTTATTAAAACCACGAACCATACGGAGCATAAACCCTAAATTACGGTAGGCTTTTCTGCAACAGCTTGTGACGTGATCACGAAACGTTAGCCCAGTGTTGAATTTCACCCCTAAATCTCTAACTTCCGTAGCCCTAGTCATTGGCAACCCGTCTATGTTGTAATTATATAGAATAGGAGTACGCGCGCGAGAGAAAGTAATTGTTACGCACTTTGTGATGTTGAACTGCAAGAGGTTATCCCTGCTCCAGGTCACCACTCTATCTATGTCACTTTGAAGCCTGTCACAGTCCTCCAATTCACTTATCTCCAGCGACAGCTTGAGGTCATCAGCAAACAGTAAACATTTAGCGTCTTTTACAACTTCTGGCAAATCATTAATCATAAGAATGAATTGCAAAGGCCCAAGGTTACTGCCCTGACTCACCCCCGACCTGGTAAAATATGGATCAGACTGGTGTCCCCTATACTCTACGTACTGTTGCCTACCACTTAAGTAACTTGCAAAATTGTAAGTAATTTGCAAAGATGTATTGTAACTTGTAAATAATTCCATATACTACTAGTACCGCCATCTATTGTCGAATAGCACAACTAATACAGCATAAATACCATGATCGGCCGTATACGTTTTTCAGTGTTCAGCCACAGATTGTTTTGTGAAAGTGTTTTGGAAAAACAAGGTGGCGGCATTAGTTCAGATTTTTGCCACGCGCCAGAAGATCCCGACGATTTAACCCTAACACGACGTGTGACTCCGGATTTTTAGTTTGTCTGTCTGTGATGACTTGTTATACCTTTTTAGTTGCCGTTTTTGTCGTAGTTGCAAAAACTACTGCGTCCCAAAAATAAGTGACGACCGGCTGTCAGTACGTTCATGCACTACAAAATATGTGCTGTGTGGACCTGCGTCTCGGCATAAGCTTAGCCTGACAGTGAGTAGGCTTGCAGAAAAAATAGTGATATATCGAAATATCGATTCTTTTCGATATATCGAAACCTATATTGATATTTTTTATAAATATCGATATGATATAAATATCGATACTTTTCGACACTTCTTGCATCCTTATCAGTGAGACAACACAGGCTATTTGTCATACGAGGCATGCCTTTTAAGTTCTGTCGTTTCCATATTTACCGGCAATTTTGAATTTGGAACTGTTCTATATTCGAATGTGTTTAAATTTGGAATCTCAAAACAGTTGAAAGTATTAATTCAAATTCAAATTCAAAATTTTTATTTCAGACCAAGCATGGGATCCATATAGTGTTAGTATGAACTTAGCCTATGTTAGTAAATTCCAATATCAATACCTACAATACTAAACATTAATTGGCTACATGAACATGTGCACGCACATGTCTGCCAGCCCAAAGCCTGATAAATGGTCCATCAACCTTGTCCGCCAGTGTAGCTAAAATACTGTTAGGGCTACCCCTGAATCGCCGCAACATCGATGCACATCGTTTGCGCATGATGGCATGAAAGTCGTCTATTCGTGCTTCCGCAAACATGCCCGATGCACTGCAAAACCGAGGCAGCCCCAACAATATCCTCGGCGCATTATTATACTGTACGCGCAGAGCGTTGTAAGCCTTCTACGCTTGCGTTCTAGCGTTGTAAGCTTTGTTCTTGTTGTTCTTTCTTCTTGTTGTATTAGGATTAATGCTATTGTTTAGTCACAGCGTCGATTGGAATCTGTTAGGTTACGTACGAAAATGAATCTCTCTAAGGAAAATGTTCGTGCAATAATTTTCTACAACTTTAGAAGAGGCCTGACACGGCTTCAATGTTTTGAAGAGCTAACATCTGTGTTCAGTAATGAAGCCCCATGTCTGCGGACTGTCGAACGCTGGTATTTAGAATTCCAGGGTGGACATACCAGTGTTAGTGACAAATCTCACGAATGACGCCCAAAATCCGCCTTCACTGAAGATAACATCATTGCTGTGAGACAACTAATTCTCGAAGATCGTCATGTGACGTATCGGGAGATATAGGCTCTATTAGGCATCTCAGGGACAACCATTCAGAAGATCTTGCATGAAGCGCTTGGTGTGAGAAAGCTAGTTTGCCGTTGGATACCGCATCTGCTTTCCGACGATCACAAGGCGGCCCGTGTCAGATGGTGTAAGAAAACTCTGCAAAGGTTCAACCGAGGACAGTCAAATCACGTCTACGATATCATCAGTGGTGACGAATCTTGGATCTATGCATACGATCCTGATTCCAAACAACAATCTACAATCTGGGTCTTTCAAGACGAGCCAAAGCCGACTAAAGTTATTCGTTCTTGAAGCACTTCAAAGAGGCCACGTTCGTTGGAAAAACGGGCCATGTTGCGACTATTGCACTTGAAGATCGTAGAACGGTTAACGCAGAGTGGTATACCACAGTTTGTTTACCACAAGTCATCGCCGAACTTCGAAATTCTAACTCAAAGCGACGCATCATCCTGCACCACGACAACGCAAGCTCACACAGCGCTCGTCAAACGATTGAGTATTTGAAGCAGGAAAAAGTAGAAATTCTTGACCATCCTCCATACAGTCCTGACCTAAGCCCTAACGATTTCATTACATTTCCTAAAATTAAGAAAAGTCTTCGTGGTCAAAGGTTCCAGTCCGCTGAAGAAGCAGTCGACGCTTTCAAGTCAGCTATTTTGAACACCCCACTTTAGAGTGGAATAAATGTTATATAAACTGGTTTGAGCGAATGGAAAAGTGTATTAAGCTACGTGGTGAATACTTTGAAAAACAATAAAAAGTACTATAAGGTTCTAGTTGTGTTTTTTTCTTCAAACGACTAAACTTAAAAGGCATGCCTCGTATGCATCTATCAATCTATTTAGAGGACTTATCTATTTATCAAAGGATCTTAGGTCACAAAAGTTATAAATAAAACGCAGGTAAACTGATCAACACGTATATTTATTGCATTAGTCGAGCTCAAACTCGATGATATCGCCGAGGTCAATGTCGCCGTCACCGTCACTGTCACTGCTGTTCCCGGCCGCTGGCTGTAAACACACACATAATAATTATTTATTATATTTCTAATCCATAATAATATTATAAACTAGCTCACGCCCGCGGCTTCGCCCGCGTGGTATGTTGATAAAAAGTAGCCTATGTCCTTCCCCGGGATGCCATCTATCTCCTTGCCAAATTTTATCGGAATCCGGTCAGTGGTTTAGGCATGAAAAGGTAACAAATTTGGCAAGGAGATAGATGGCATCCCGGGGAAGGACATAGGCTACTTTTTATCGACATAACACGCGGGCGAAACCGCGGGTCGGGCTAGTATAATATGTAAATGCTGTTTATCACATTATATTTTAGTAAGGATTTATACTAGCGACCCGTTTCTGCTTCGCAAAGTTTTTACGACTTGAAAAACATCAAGATTTCTTAGCTACATCACAGATATTATAATACTACGTACAGATACCCAATCCCATACAAAGAAATGACACCACCCTAAGTCTGGCTATTGAGCTGGCTATTTTTCTTCCTCCATTTTTTTAAAAGATGGCAGCATCAGCGACTCACTAATTGCCAGAGACTGTAGTTTTACAACGCCATCTAGGAGTCTTGCCTAGATACTACGCGAGACTCCTAGATGTTTTTCTTCATTTTTTAAGTTTTTTCTTCCTAGGTGTTCAATTTTTATATTTCTACGTAAAGTACTAGATTTAAAAAAAGATGTTGTTTGATTTTCCTTCATGAAACGATTTAAACGCAAGTTTAAATTGACCCTGTCATCACTTGAGTAAAACGCCATCTATTGCAAAGAGATCTCAACAAAAAGATTAACAGATGGCTACTTTATCATTCTAACACCCGGTTTCTGATTTGAGAAAAGTAACAAATCTCAACTGATTATTCTCAAATACATAAGTATGCGCTTTTAAAATCGAATTTTGTTAAACCATAATCAACTGATCATTTACTTGAGTGCAAACACGTTCCAGTCTTGATCAGAAACGAAATTCGATTTTAAAAGCGCATACTTATGTATTTGAGAATAATCAGTTGAGATTTGCTACTTTTCTCAAATCAGAAACCGGGTATAAGGGTTCGAATTGAAGTAAACGGCTTAATTTAAGTTTTTTTGTTGAAAATACGAGATTTATGGTTGTAAATACATAAATCAGCATTAAACAAAGATGTTTTGATTTTTAGTAATATTACCTCAGCCAAAATTTGCCGTACAACGCTTTTTAGTGATTGTTATTTTGATAAATTGTTACTTATGCTGCCATCTATGATTTTTTTTCACGACTAATTATAATTTGTTCGAGTTGAGACCCCATGGCTACATGTAACTTTAATAATAGGTCTTTACCTATGAAATTGCCGTTCTGCAGTACTGGCCATTTCAAATCAAAATAATTTTTGTTTGGCTAAGAATTCTAATGTCAAATTAATTTTATTTTAAAAACATGGAATTCTTTTTTCAAAAGAAGTCATTTGTTTAATGATTAGTGTTACATTTTCATCGCATTTCAATCTTTATCGTCATCATGGATACTTTAAAAATACGAGTAATTATGGAATATGAGTACCGTCATGGCAGCAACGCGGCACAAGCGGCACGCAACATCAACGACGTTTACGGAGCTAACACTACAAACCAACGCACCACCTGTTATTGGTTTGCTCGCTTCCGTTCTGGAAATTTCGACTTGAAAAATGAACCTCGCGGTCGTCCGAAGACTTTGGTCGACAATGACGAATTAAAGGCGATTGTGGCAGCTGATGATACACAATCTACGGCTGAATTAGCAGCAGCTTTCGACGTTAGTGTCAAAACAATATTGGTCCATTTGCGTCAAATTGGTAAGGTAAAAAAGCTTGACAAATGGGTGCCCCACGAACTCAATGATCGCCAGCGCGAAGTACGCGTCGAGGTGTGCCTTGCACTTAACAGACACACAAATGAAGGAATTTTGAACCGCATTGTTACCTGCGATGAAAAATGGATTCTGTTTGATAACCGCAAGCGCTCAGCAAGTTAGTTGGATCCTGGTTCAGTACCTAAACAATGCTCTAAACGAAAACTTACCCCTAGAAAAGTGATGGTCACTGTTTGGTGGTCTAGCGCTGGTGTGATTCATCACAGCTTCTTACCAAACGGGGTGAGCATTACTGCAGATGTGTACTGTGAAGAACTGAACACAATGATGGAGAAGCTGGCACATCTCCAATTCTCTCTCTCATCTCTCTCATTTCATTTAATTTCATTTTTTTTCATTTCATATCATTTCCAGCATTGGTCAATCGCTCGTCTCTGCTGCTCTTGCACGACAACGCGACCTCATACTGCACAGCAGACGGTCTCCAAGTTGCAAGAACTGGGGTTGGAAGCTCTCCGTCATCCGCCCTACTCACCAGACCTTGCGCCTACAGACTACTACTTTTTCCAGAATTTGGATAACTTCTTGGCGGTAAAAAAATTCAATACCCGAGAGGCAGTACAAAATGCCTTTGAAGAATTTGTTGCCTCCCGTCCAGCTGATTTCTTTAAGAAGGGCATCAATAAACTGCCACTGCGTTGGCAAAGATGCATTGATTGCATGGGTGATTACTTCGATTAATACAAATAAAAAATACATGAAAAAAATTCGTTTAAATTTTTTCATACAAAACGGCAATTTCATAGGTAAAGACCTAATATTAACGTATTATACACATAAACCTTTCGGAATAAATTCTCTAAACGATGGTGAAAATCTCATCAAAATCTGTTGCGTGGTTTAGAAGAACAACGCGGACATACAAACACGAAAAGCGACTTGTGTTTTTATTTTTTTATTTATTAACTCATCATCACTATCATTACAGGAATTTCCTAATTCAATAGTGTGGCCATAATTACAGCTTTATTATACACCATAACATATAATGTACAGCGCGGTTAATCCAGTTTATAAACTATCTATTTGCCAAATTTCATCCAAATCCATTCTGTAGTTTTTACGTGACAGGGTAACAAACATACATCCATCCATCCATCCATCCATACTTACAAACTTTCGCGTTTATAATATTAGTTAGATTAGATTTGTAAGTCGCATGGAAATGAGAATTTTGCTTTATCACAAAACGGGAAGAAGCCTGGCTAAAAAACGAAAATTGAAAAGCAAAGACGCCGACTTCCGACATTAAAGTAATTTTTCACTTTTTTTTTTGTAAAAAGTTTTTATGAAATTTCAACAACATTAATTGCGTTATGTACGTTGTTGAGCTGACAAATTTTTCGGACATATGAAGCGATGGATTAGCAATACTCTTCAAAATCATTGAGACTGTGATTGAAACTGTACTACGTATAACTAAAAATTACACCAGTGTTACATGTACACACGGCTACACATCAAGCTATACATTTCCAGTATAAGATGACCTCGGATTGTACGGAAATCCTATACAATGCGAGATCAGCATAAACTGGAAATGTATAGCTTGATGTGTAGCCGTGTGTACAAGCACCAGAAAATAAACCACTGTAAGCTACATGAAAGCCATGCACGATGCACTAATTAATACACACAAATTAATATTTAAGTAGGGAAAAATTAAGGCTATAATAATCCTTACTTCCTTACTATTATTATAAATGCGAAAGTAACTCTGTCTATCTGTCTGTCGCGCTTTCACGCCAAAACTACTAAACCGATTTAAATGAAATTTGGTACACAGATAGTCTAGAAGCCTTTTTTTTTTTAGGCTGGGAATTCATCCTATGACTTCTCCCGCTCTGGGTGGAGCGGAAGGGCGTGTCAGACTTTTACTGACTAAAACCCACCCGTGTTCCTTCAGTTGCCTGTTGCCAAGGTCCCGGTATCCCTTTCGGACTTTCCCGCAACCCTGGCAGGATAGTCTAGAGCCTGAGAAAGGACATAGGCTACTTTTTATCGACATATCACGCGGGCGAAGCCGCGGGCGGAAGTTATAAAATAAATATTCAATACGTACCAGATCGAAATGAATGTAAATTATGCTTTGTTTTCGCTATTTCTGAGGTGGTGTCATTGTAAAAGATACTAAATTATATGATTAAGGGCTGATTACATCAAACTCAGATATCTTTTATCCGTTGAATAAAATTGTCGACTGACAGTTTTTGTATGGAAAAACTGTCAAAAATTCAAAATTTATTCGCAGGATAAGTCTTATACTCGGTATAAAAGTTTGGTGAAATTCGCCCTTAGTCATTTCATAGATACTAAGTATACCAATAAATATAATAACAATAGGATAATTAGACGTTGAAGTACTCGTCCGCATCGCTGTCATCCGGAAACGTGCCCAGAACACTGGCAGCATTGCCACGTTGAATGGCAATGCTAATTTCCATTATTATTAAAAACTAGTTCTGTTATAAAAAAAAAAACTAAATCCATTGTCTCGAAACCCATGCGCATGCTGTTAGTAAGCTTTAAGTGTTACCGATTCCTCCCCCCGAGCACTCACCCGCCGCCTGCGCACGCGCCGCCTGCGCGGCACGTTGTCGTCGTGCGAGGAGCTGCCCGAGCTGCCCCCCTCCAGGTTCATCACTGCGTTGCGTAACAGAGACGACGCCACTATAGGATTGGTGTTTATAAATATTTGTAAGTATTCATCTGAGGTTAAAATACCGTACATATTTAAATCCAACATGGCGTTCTATGAACATGGCGAAAAAGTTAACTACAACGCTAGAGTCTGTCTAGTGAAAGCTGAGAGTGAAAAAGAGCGGCGTATTTAGAAAAAATACGTCGTTTATCCCCGGATCAACTAGGAAATGACGTATTTGTAGAAGAAAGAATAAAAACAAAACTAAATACTGTGTATAAAAATATTCAAGTATCAAATACGTTATTTCCTAGTTGATCTGGGGTACACGACGTATTTTTTTAAATATGCCGCTCTTTTTCACTCTCAGCTTTCACTAGACAGACTCTACAAGGTTCTTCTGGCGCATAGACAAAAACAACGGCTCAGTCCGTTCTCTATGTGTATTTAGTTGTGCAGTGAATACAGACTACACAATAGAAAAAGACAAAATAAGAAATTATACAAAAGTAGCCGTAATAACAGCCGCACGGGTCGATCCATCAAGGTTAAGCTACGCTTGCCCGGGTTGGTCCGTGGGTGACTATCTTTACATACCGGGACTCCTCCGTGCCTCGGAAAGCACGTTAAGCCGTTGGTCCCAGCTGTCATTTGTGGATCTTTCCAGTCGTTACGGGTCGTCAAAAGCCCGAAAGTATGACAACCAGTCTTACCAAGGGGTATTGTATTACCCAGTTACTTGGATTGTGGAGGTCAGATAGGCAGTCGCTCCATTTACAAATACTGGTATTCAGCTGCTTCCGGTTTCACTGGAAGCCGACCCCATCATAGTTGGGAAAAGGCTAGGCAGATGATGACTGTCCTGTCAGTCATCATTTTGAACTTTATTAGTATTGTAACTAAGACTTTTAAATTTAATGCTACCGATCGCGTCACGGGTCAAGTTATCATGAACACACTGCAGTTGTCTATTTCGTTACGTTCATAGTCTTGTCGAAGTTGAATCTATGGATGACCTCAGATGAATAACCCCTTCATTTAAGAGCTAATTTTATTCTTATGTCAAAATGTACCAAATTAAAAAACATATACTTAAATAATACAAAATTTTATAAAATTTTATTTCAAATGATATAATTTATAATAAATTAAAAAAATATATATACAGGGTTATTGGTAAAACACCATTAACCTCTTAAGGAGTCATTGTACTCATCATTATGAACAACTTTTACTATGAGAATAAATAGGAAATAGTGAAAAAAAAAACAGCTGTTCCATACATTTTCACGATTTCCTATTCTCATAGTAAAAGTTGTTCATAATGATGAGTACAATGACTCCTTAAGAGGTTGCTGGTGTTTTACCAATAACCCTGTATATAAGTATTAGGTACCTATATTTATTTATTTATTTATATATACTTTATTGTACACCACAAAAATATATAACGAAAGCGAAAAAAAAAAACAAACACTACAAAATATACAATGGGCGGCCTTATCGCTTTCCGCGATCTCTTCCATATTCTATATTTTAATATAAAAGTACACACGGCTGTACATCAAGCTATACATTTCCAGTATAAGCTGACCTCGCATTGTACGGAAATCCTATACAATACGAGATCAGCAGAAACTGGAAATGTATAGCTTGATGTGTAGCCGTGTTTACCTTTCTGGGATCAAACCCATCTCCCACGATATGTAAGTCAGGGTCGTCAAAACTGAGCAACCACTTCTCTCAGCTCAGTAACCAAACGAAATTTACGCTCCTATTGGTCAAGGAGCGCGTGCGCAGCGCACGCGCCAGTCGCCGGCTATTTCCTTTCTTGTCGCGACCATCCGTGTCCGCATGAACATCCATCCGCATTCATTATTGCGGATGCGGATCATCCGCAATAGGATATCCTCAACGTTCCATCCCATTTTGACGTGACAACGTGTAATAAATCGATGAACGCCGGCTGCACGCACGAAAAACGAGGACTCATTGTCCCGTTACGCTCATTGTAACGATCGGAGCGAGAGCGCTACACGAGCGAGCGAAAGGCACTTGTTATGACATTGTCACGTTAAACTATCGTCCGTACACTGACTTCACAGACAACCATTTTTTTTTTGTATTTTAAAATTTAATTTTAAGAAACCTAATTTATTTAATTGCTCATTGGTGCCGATTCTGTTGTTCACAAACTAAACTAAATTTAAGTTCAGTGCATCTTTTTAATTCTATTTCATTAAGAAAAGGACAGAAGATAAATTTTAGTTTAGTCCTGTCAAATTAATCAGCGCCTGTAACTACTCCATACAAGTTTAGACATGATTAAAAACTTGCCTACTAAAATTACGTCAATTTACGTCAGGCGCTGATTAATTTGACAGGACTAAACTAAAATGTATCTTCTGTCCTTTTCTTAATGAAATAGAAAGAAAAAGATGCACTGAACTTAAATTTAGTTTAGTATGTGAACAATAGAATCGGCACCATTGTTAACTAAATGGAAGAAGTAACTGGCTCCTGAAATACAGGTACTCTAACCTAGCTCTGGGTGCCTACCACCACCGCTTACAGCAGTATTATTTTAATCTTACTTCGTGGGAGAAAGAGATGGAGCTATACGTCCTGTACAGCTTCATCTCTTTCCTACACTGAAGTAATAATAATGCTGTAAGCGGTGGTGGTAGACCACCAGGAGTCAGGGGTCAAAAAGTGTTTTAATACCTAATTATTTACAGTTGCATACAAGACTTTATCTACACCCATGATATGAATCTTCTATAAAAGTTTCTTTGCAATACCAATATCGAACAAAAATGGCGCGGTACGACGTGAATTCGAAATTTTCGAATTCGAATGTGTTTTGTTTTGAAATTACGGTGCTTTGTTAGTGAAACGCTCGTGAATGACAATGTTCTTTTTTTTTAATGAGTTGCATTATGAAATTCAGTACAACATTATAACACCCGTTTGGATGATATTATGGTTACTATGACACTGGTTGTTTTAATGTTGGCAATAAGCTAACTGTTTCAGAAACTTTTATAGAGGATTTGTGTAGATAAATAATGTATTTATTTATTTATCCCTGGTATAAATATGAATGGTACTTACAATCGTCGTCATTATCCGATCCTGAGTCAGAACCGTCGTCATTCTCGGAGCCTCCAGCTAGCTCATCGTCGTCATCTTCCTCCTGAAGTAAGTTAATAAATAATAAGGTTATAAAACAAGCATAATCTTGCATAATCAGCTCGTGGCTAAGTAATAACAGCCGCATGGATCGATCCATCAGATTAAGCTACGCTTGCCGGGGTTGGTCCATGGATGGGTGACCATCTTCATATAAAGAGACTCCTCCGTGCCTCGGAAAGCACGTTAAGCCGTTGGTCCCGGCTGTCATTTGTGGATCTTTGACAGTCGTTACGGGTCGTCAGAAGCCCGAAAGTCTGACAACCAGTCTTACCAAGGGGTATCGTATTACCCAGTTACTGGGTTGTGGAGGTCAGATAGGCAGTCGCTCCATGTAAAATACTGGTATTCAGCTGCATCCGGTTAGACTGGAAGCCGACCCCAACATAGTTGGGAAAAGGCGAGGCAGATGATGAATTTTGCATAATCAGCCTATAATTTTTCCACTGCTGGGACACATTCCTTCTCTCTGTAAGAGGGAGTGGGCCGTTGATCCACCACGCGAGCCCAATGCGGGTTGGTAGATGTCACATGTCTTTGAAATTTTAGTTCTAGGAAATGCCGGTTAACAATGTATTCCTTAGCTGTTTTGAGAGCCTGAGATATCTCTCAGGCTCTCAAAACGGCTAAGGCCTCGACGGCATGTGAAGCCAAGTCAGAGGCCGACTCTTCACTTGACCATTCATATTGGGCCCAAAACAGAAAGTCCGGCCAGCGAAAACAAATGTGTTACCCCGGTACTAGCTGAAGGAATGGCCTTAGAGATTCGGCGCCCTAGTAAAAAATGATTAGGAGGACTTCCCCAACCCCCTAGCACATTTTTTTTCGCTAGCCGGCTCTTTGTGTTTTGGGCCCAACTTTGTATGAAACGTGAATGGTTTCCGTTTTGAATTTCGCGGGCTACTTTTTCGACGCTTTCGCCTTATCCGGTCAGTTCACATAGAAACGCGAAGCGACGCGCACTTTTTTATGATCCGATACAATATCGAATTTATTTACTACACAATAAGGTACACGTGCTGCGCAGCACCGCGCATCTCAGCGTACAGTCGAAAAAATTGAATTTTGACCCACCATAAGCTTATTTTCTTACAGACATTGAAATACAATTAGGTCGACATTCGCGTAAACATACATTTCCTTGGTAACGACCTTGACATCTGCCATCTTTGTTACTTTGACGGTTTCAAACGATTTATCGACAAAGTGGGTCATGATTCACTAAGCCTGACTGTACATTGACATGTGTCAACACTCACACTGAAATTATACCTTTACGTGAAGAAAATAAGTTCGATAATTGTTAAAAAGTGCGCGCAGCATCGCGTCGCGCACAAAAAAAAAAGATTTGATGATTTCAGATAACGTAGTCGACTTACCGCGTCATCGTCATGGTCCCTCTTGCGTCCAACATCGTATACTTTGACACACGACTCTTGCATTTGTTCGAAGTCTCCCATGTTCTCCACTAGAGATATCTGCGTCCCGTACCGCGACACGCCCAGCGCGTAGATGTTTCTTTTAACGTCAATTGTTGCTGCCAATTGAGATGGGAGATTATTATTTTTGGGTAAAACGAAAGAGAAAAAATAAATAGTTCTAGTGAATAGGATCATCAAAATATTTATTTATTTAAGGTAGCTCGCGAAATTCAAATTTTCTTACGTTTTTTCTCTAAGTTCATGTAAGTGCATTGCATGGCTATTTCATGAAATCATGACATTTGGCACTTTCATGAACTTAGAGAGTTGTATTGCTGATTCCAATGTTTATAATTCCGTAAACTCATATTTGTTACGAGCGCTAATAATATTTAGATCAACATACAACCTGACACTGACCTGCAAATTGCAAAATACCTAAGAAAATATGAATTTCGCGGGCTACCTTAGCGCATACCCCTTAAATCGCCATTATAACACCTTTGAGGAGCTCGTGGCTAAGTAATAACAGCCGCACGGGTCAATCCATCAGGTTACGCTACGCTTGCCGGGGTTATGTCCGTGGATGGGTGACCATCTTTACATACCCGGCTGTCATTCGTGGATTCACAGACGTGGATGGACAGTCGTTACGGGTCGCCAGAGGCCCGAAAGTCTAACAAACAGTCTTATCAAGGAGTATCGTATCACCTTGTTGTGGAGGTCAGATAGGCAGTCGCTCCATGTAAAATACTGGTATTCAGCTGCATCCGGTTAGACTGGAAGCCGGCCCCAACATAGTTGGAAAAAGGCTAGGCAGATTGATGTTGAGATATCGATACCTCGTTTTCGCAGTTTTTATTTTCATTGGACCCTGTAGTTCATGCCGCATACGAGCGAAAAAGCGTCACTTACCTATACTAGAGTAGTCATAAGGGTCTAATGTCTTGAAACTGGTATCGAACTGGTTCCTCTCTTCCGAATCTTGGTCTGAACATACCGCGTATAGCGCTGTGCATGTTGGGTTGAATAATACCTGTAAAAAAAATGATCTATAGTCAAAGTCAAAGTCAAATAATTTATTTCAATTAGGCACATAAAACGCACTTTTGAACGTCAAAGAAATAGGACTGATTCTAGTTGCCCCTTCCAAAAGTTAGTTTTCGTATGGAGAAGAATGGGCAAGAAACTCCGCCGTTACTATTTAAAAAAAAAAACAACAGATGTATGATTTTTTTTACATACACTGGAATGTAAGAGCGAGAACCTTCTACGAGTATTAACTTGGTAATAATATATGTTTGAATAGTTTTAGTAGCTTTTAAGTTAATGATTTCGAAGAGAATCATTAACTTAAAAGCTTAAAAAATAATATTAAAATAATTCTTACCTCTGATTTATCTAACGTAGGCACTGTTCTTAGTAGATGAAATGTTCTAAGATCCCACACTTCAGTATTTGATATTACCTGCAATCAAAAATACATAATTATTTTTTAAGAATGGCAACAAAACGCGAACAGTCGCACTGCAGGGAAACTTGATTGCTTGCATAAACTTCAGTTTCCTAAGAAGAGCGGTGGCCGTCACATAACGGCCGCAGTGACGGCTGTCATGAAAATGAAGGCAGCAGCAAAGATTTAAATCGTTAGATTCGTCCTCACACGTCAAAAGATAGTCGCGTTCCTGTTTCGTTTTGACACACAATGACGCAGTGACTTGACTTGACTGTCATGGAAACTTTAAACTATTTCCTCCCATTTAGAAACTAAATTACATTAAGTTAAAAGAGTATTAACTTCCAAGTCGATTGAGAGCGTCCGGTCTCCACCAAGTGCAAAGGACAACTGATAGAAATCCGACGACTGTCGAAACACGAAGTTTGCCGAGTGACATTAAGAAAAAAGTTGAACTGTACTTATGTGTGACGAATGTAAGTATTAAACTTACTTTCATACATAACGTTGCAGTGACGTCATACGTAAATTGCAGACGCTATGTGGCGGCCACCGCTCTTCTAGGAAACCGTAGCTATTGTACCGATGTAAGCATGATTGTGGGTATGATATTTGTATGGTGGTGGGTAGGTTGATTACTTATTCAATAAATCAGTGTATCGCTAACCCTCGCCTTTCATTGACGCTGCATTGGCGACGAGTACGGGATTATAAAATAATTTTGTGACTCACTCAGACGTACAGTATTGACATTACTGTTATTAAGATGCCAATCGGGAAGTTAGAACCGTTCAACATCAGTTCAAAACAATGGCCTGCTTATATACGCCGGGTTAATCAGTACATTTTATTAAACGACTTAAAAGATAACCTAAAAGTGCCGATGTTAATTACAATCGTAGGCGAAGCCACCTATTCGTTGATGTGTGATCTGTGTTCCCCTGACTTTCCCGAGAACAAACCTTACGAGGAACTGGTGAAGCTAGTTACCGATCATTTGGAACCGCAGCGATCTGAAATCGCCGAGCGGCACGTGTTCCGGCTGCGGCGACAACGGACCGGCGAACCCTTGATGGAATATTTACAGGCACTAAAACACCTCGCAACAACTTGTAATTTTGGCAAATGTAAGAAGTGTTCTACGCTCGAGGAAAATCTGAGAGATCAGTTTGTTTCGGGTTTGACAAATGACGCAATGCGTTCTAGAATATTTGCCGAAAGGAAAATAGAATACAAGGAGGCCGTGGAGTTAGCACTAGCACTGGAGGCTGCAGAGAAGCACGCGGAGGTGAGCGGCAGCACAGTGCCGACGACGACCTCAGGTGCCGGTGGCGAGGCAGGTGAAGACCTGCACTACACACGCGGGGGGCGAGCACGCACCCGCGGCTCGCGCAAATCGGCTGGCGCGGGCGGTGCGCCTGGCCCAGCCGGCGCGACAGGCGCGGCGGGCATGGAGCGCACGGTGGACACAGCGCTGAGTGGCGCGGCGGCTGCGCCAGCATGCTGGCGTTGCGGCAAGGCGCATCGCGCGGACAGGTGCCGTTACGTGAATTATAATTGTGACGAGTGTAAACAAAGAGGTCATTTACGAGTGATGTGCAAATCAGTGAAAGGTAGTGGCAACCGGGCAGACAGTCGGCAAAATTATATGAGTGGTGAGGAAGATTCAGACGATATGTTTAAGATTGTGGCAGGAGGTAAGGATAACAAACCGTACTTTATAAACGTCATCATAGATAACTTTGAGACCAAGTGTGAAATCGACACCGGTAGTCGTATTTCGGCAATTAATGAAGACATGTATACCCGCAAATTTTCACATAAGACAATTAAGACTGATAATTTGATGTTACGTAGTTATGCCGGTTCATGCATCGAATCGCTTGGTTTTATAGAAGTCCGGGTTAGGTTACGAGACGTAGAAGTAAAATCCTTGCCACTTTATGTAATTAAAAACGGAGCGTGCCCATTACTGGGACGAGATTGGTTGCGTGCCCTGAAAGTAACACAAATAAATCTGTATAAGATAACCGAAGATGGATTCGTGAACCGCTTATGCGCTGAATTTCCAGAAGTGTTTACGGATAAGTTAGGTACTTGTAAGCGAGCCATTCGACTACAGCTGACTAACGATGAACCTGTGTACGTACGTGCGCGGCCTGTACCGCTGGCGTTGCGCGCTCGCGTGGAGCGCGAGCTGACGCGGCTGGAGTCCGACGGCTCCATATACCGCGTTGACTATTCCGACTACGGAACGCCCATCGTGCCGGTTGTAAAAAAAAATGGGGATATACGCATTTGTGGGGATTACAAAATTACAATTAACCCAAAACTCAAACGTGATTATTATCCCTTGCCCCGCATTGATGAATTGTTCGCGAACTTAAGCGGAGGAGAAAAATTCACGAAAATTGATCTCACTCACGCTTACGAACAGTGTTTATTAACAGAGGAGTCACAACCCTATACAGCAATTACAACGCACCTCGGGACATATGCCTACCGTCGTACGCCGTACGGACTAGCGTGCATACCCGAGAAGTTCCAGAAATTAATGGAGGAAACCCTACGTGGTATTCCGGGTTGTGTTGTTTTCCTGGATGACATTTGCACAACGGGGGTTAATGATAAAGAACACATTAGTAATTTACGTGCTGTACTCGAAAGGTTGCGCGAGGCGGGTTTAACAGTTAAGTTAAGTAAGTGTAGTTTTTTACAGGACACCGTAAAGTATTTAGGTTTTGTTATTGACAAAATGGGTCTACGGCCAGACACTGCTAAATTGGATGCAATTTCTAGCGCACCCAGACCAGAGAATATAACTCAACTGAAAAGTTTTTTGGGAATGTTGAATTATTACGGCAAATTCATTAGTAATTTGAGCACATTGTTGTATCCTTTACATAATTTACTTAAAAAAGATGTGCGCTGGAAATGGGATGCTAGTTGTGAGCATGCGTTTAAAGAAGCTAAGCGAGTTCTCCTGGGCGAGCGAGTTTTAGCACATTACGAGGAAGGACGGCCGCTCGTGCTCGCGGTAGACAGTAGTGCGTATGGGCTAGGCGCAGTGTTGGCACACCGCTATTCCGATGGCAGCGAGCGCCCGGTTAGCTGTGTGTCCCGTACACTTAACGCGGCCGAGCGGAATTACAGTCAACTCGATAAGGAGGCACTCGCGATATTGTTTGGTATAACTAAGCACCACCAATACTTATTCGGTAGAAGTTTTATATTACGCACGGACCATCAGCCGTTAACGCACATTTTTGGTGCTAAGGGTGGCATTCCACAGACCGCTGCCAGCCGGCTACAGCGGTGGGCGGCGCGCTTGGCCGCATACGACTTTACTGTAGAATTTGTCCGCTCGGCTGACAATGGGCCGGCTGATGCTTTGTCGAGGCTACCGCTACCTAAGGAGGGTCGCTTAGTGGACGCAGTTACTTACATAAATTTAATAGAGGAAACAATTCCAATTAGCTTTAAGGATATAGCTAAGGAAACGGAGAAAGATACATTGTTGTGCAAGATTAAAGGTTATGTCAAATTTGGCTGGCCGTTGACAGTGTCGGATACTGAGAAGCCGTATTTTGCAAGGAAACAGGATTTAGTTATAGAATTGGGTTGCCTTATCTATAAATATAGGATCGTTATACCGAACGCATTACGAAAACTAATATTAGATGAAATTCACGACGGGCACTTAGGAATGAATAAAATGAAGAATTTGTCAAGGAATTATGTATATTGGCCCAGTCTAGATAGGGATATAGAGGAGGTATGTCGCGCGTGCTCAGCGTGTCGCGCTGTCCGCGACGCGCCGCCTCACGCGCCACTGCACCCTTGGGAGTTTCCGCTACATCCGTGGCAGCGAGTTCATGCAGACTTCGGGGATTGCGGGGGAAAACGTTATTTAATAATGGTGGATGCAAACTCGAAATGGATAGAAGCTATTGCTATGAGTAGGACGGACGCGCAGGCGACTATCACAGCAATGAGAACAATTTTTGCACGCTTCGGCTTACCGTCATTACTCGTCACTGACAACGGCCCACCATTTTTCTCACAGGAGTTTAAAACATTTTGTAAGAAAAATTGTATAAAACACGTGACCACAGCTCCTTACAGACCGCAGGGAAACGGTGCAGCAGAAAATGCGGTAAAAACCGTTAAGAAAGCGATCAAACGTGCTTTGTACGAGGGCGAGGACGTCGCCACGGCACTTTGTAAGTTTTTATTCCAGTATCGTAACTGTCAACATGCAACCACTGGTGTCTCCCCTGCAGTGGCGTTGCAAGGGCGTAGGCTCCGCGGGCGCCTAGATGCGCTTCGGCCTGATGTGTCTGCGGTAGTGCGCGCCGCGCAGGACCGGCAAGTTGCCGCTGCGGGCGGCACGACGCGCGCGCTTGCCCCGGGCGATGAGGTGCTGGCCCGCGACTACACCGCGAGGGGGGACAAGTGGTTGCCGGGGACAATAATGGGTCAGACTGGACCGGTCTCGTACAAAGTAGACGTTGGACGTGGAGCCGGTTGGCGTAGACATGTCGATCAAATTATGCCAGTACATAGCAAGGATCGCCACTCGTTATCTCGAACTAGCATAGTTCCCGAGTGTAAAGATTTATCCCCAGAACGAGAGGTTCCGTCGATATGTGAGGAGGCGGAGGACACATTCGAGGACGCGTCTGACGGAATTGGTGAGAAGGCACAGACCACTGCTTCTGAAGCGGCATCTGGGCCGGAGACACCACCACCACCGTCAGGTGCGTCTGCTCGTGCTCTGCGGGCTTATAATCGGGCTCGACCAGGAGTCACTAAATAACTGTTTTGCTAATTAATGTTAATTTTATATTTTAGAATATGCTTTAGCTTATAGGGGAGAAATGTACCGATGTAAGCATGATTGTGGGTATGATATTTGTATGGTGGTGGGTAGGTTGATTACTTATTCAATAAATCAGTGTATCGCTAACCCTCGCCTTTCATTGACGCTGCAGCTATAAGCTTTGGTTTCGTAGGAAAGCGGTTCGGGAAATCCGAAAACTCACAAAAACCACTTTATAACATTACTAGCTGCGCCCCGCGGTTTCACCCGCGTAAGTCTCGATCCCGTGGAAATATCGGGATAAAAATTCCATGTTCTATTCCAGGTCATGGTCTACCCCTGTGCCAAATTTCATCTAAATCCATTCAGCCGTTTTAGCGTGAAAGCGTAACAAACAAACGAACTCGCTTTCGCATTTATAATATATATAATAATAGGTCTTTACCTATGAAATTGCCGTTCTGCAGTACTGGCCATTTCAAATCAAAATAATTTTTGTTTGGCTAAGAATTCTAATTTCAAATTAATTTTATTTTAAAAACATGGAATTCTTTTTTCAAAAGAAGTCATTTGTTTAATGATTAGTGTTACATTTTCATCGCATTTCAATCTTTTTCGTCATCATGGATACTTTAAAAATACGAGTAATAATGGAATATGAGTACCGTCGTGGCAGCAACGCGGCACGCAACATCAACGACGTTTACGGAGCTAACACTACAAACCAACGCACCACCTGTTATTGGTTTGCTCGCTTCCGTTCTGGAAATTTCGACCTGAAAAATGAACCTCGCGGTCGTCCGAAGACTTTGGTCGACAATGACGAATTAAAGGCGATTGTGGAAGCTGATGATACACAATCTACGGCTGAATTAGCAGCAGCTTTCGACGTTAGTGTCAAAACAATATTGGTCCATTTGCGTCAAATTGGCAAGGTAAAAAAGCTTGACAAATGGGTGCTCCACGAACTCAATGATCGCCAGCGCGAAGTACGCGTCGAGGCGTGCCTTGAACTGCTCAACAGACACACAAATGAAGGAATTTTGAACCGCATTGTTACCTGCGATGAAAAATGGATTCTGTTTGATAACCGCAAGCGCTCAGCAAGTTAGTTGGATCCTGGTTCAGTACCTAAACAATGCTCTAAAAGAAAACTTAACCCTAGAAAAGTGATGGTCACTGTTTGGTGGTCTAGCGCCGGTGTGATTCATCACAGCTTCTTACCAAACGGGGTGAGCATTACTGCAGATGTGTACTGTGAAGAACTGAACACAATGATGGAGAAGCTGGCACATCTCCAACCAGCATTGGTCAATCGCTCGTCTCTGCTGCTCCTGCACGACAACGCGACCTCATACTGCACAGCAGACGGTCTCCAAGTTGCAAGAACTGGGGTTGGAAGCTCTCCGTCATCCGCCCTACTCACCAGACCTTGCGCCTACAGACTACTACTTTTTCCAGAATTTGGATAACTTCTTGGCGGGAAAAAAATTCAATACCCGAGAGGCAGTACAAAATGCCTTTGAAGAATTTGTTGCCTCCCATCCAGCTGATTTCTTTAAGAAGGGCATCAATAAACTGCCACTGCGTTGGCAAAGATGCATTGATTGCATGGGTGATTACTTCGATTAATACAAATAAAAAATACATGAAAAAAATCGTTTAAATTTTTTCATACAAAACGGCAATTTCATAGGTAAAGACCTAATACTAGCTCCTGCCCGCGGCTTCGCCCGCTTGGTATGTCGATAAAAAGTAGCCTATGTCCTTCCCCGGGATGCCATCTATCTCCTTGCCAAATTTTATCGAAATCCATTCAGCGGTTTAGGCGTGAAAAGGTAACATACAGACAGACAGACAGACAGAGTTACTTTCGAATTTATAATATTAGTATGGATTTAGGCCCAAAGTTGCCCAAAGAAAAGTATAGTGGTATTTACCTCTAAGCCATTGGGATGGAACACTCCACTGTGCGTCTGATTCAGTTTGTCAAACTTGTGGATTTCTTTGCCCGTGTTCACGTCCCATAACACGCCGTCTGTAACAAAGAATAATAATTATACTTACTTATTATCATAATCTGCAATTAATTATTTCAATAAAATATACAATCTAACACTAAACAATTTTCTAACTAATATTAAATAAAACTAACTGTACAAATAAACAACTCATATCTAAAATATGGCGTGGAAAAATTCCTCCGCATCGCTGTCGGCTGGTAGTGTACCCAAGAGACTGGCGGCATTGCCACGTTGAATGGCAATGCTTAGCCTCTGACCAAGGTAAAAGCCAGCCCTTGGGTCACGGGAAGTGTCAAACAGCCGTTTCGAGATTTCATTAAATAAATTACTTATTTAAAATACTAGCTGTTCATGCCCGGCGTCGCCCGGGTGCAGTTCCGACTTTTCCGATGGATTAAAAAAAAGGATTTAAAAAAATCATAAGTGTTAAATCCATATATCTTTTGATTCTGCAGGTCGATTATGATGAAATAAAGACTAAATGTTACTCACAATAAAGCTTCTTATTGTTCAGTAATTCAATTTGGAATACAATGAGTGGCTTTTACGTTATGCGCTCACAAACGAACAAACAAACAGACAAAAATGTCAAAAAATGCTTTTTTACTTTCTATTACTTATTTCTCGCGGCTTCCAGTACTTTTTTTGCAAAAATCTTTAATGTACAGACACGGACCGTTTACGATTTTATTATATGTATAGATTATTTAAAATATTAGATAGGAACTCGTGGCTAAGTAATAACAGCCGCACGGGTCGATCCAACAGGTTAAGGTACGCTTGCCGGGGTTGGTCAGTGGATGGGTGACCATCTTTACAAAAGCACGTTAAGCCGTTGGTCCCGGCTGTCATTCGTGGATCTTTGACAGTTGTTATGGGTCGTCAGTAGCCCGAAAGTCTGACAACCAGTTTTACCAAGGGGTATTACCCAGTTATTGGGTTGTGGAGGTCAGATAGGCAGTCGCTCCATGTAAAATACTGGTATTCAGCTGCATCCGGTTAGACTGGAAGCCGACCCAACATAGTTGGGGAAAGGCTAGGCAGATTGATTGATTTAAGATTTTAGATAGTTCATGGTAGTTCATTTCATTTTTGATCATTCTGCAGATGATTGAAAAATACCGAGTGTTGAAATCAAACATCGTTGGACATCGATAAAAAAATGATAAAAATTAATTCTCTCTCCTCCTGACTAGAGAATTCATTTTTCACTTTTGATTAATTTTGTGTTCAAACGTTTCACTTCGAATGAAAGACGAAAATGAACAAAAAGTGAAGCATCTGATTTCTGCTTTATTCATCCACGGACCGGCCGCGCAAGGTTAGCAGTTAATGTTATATCTGGTATATCTTCAAAAAGTCTGCCTAGCCTTTTCCCAACTATGTCGAGGTCGGCTTCCAGTCTAACCGGATGCAGCTGAATACCAGTGTTTTACCTGGAGCGTCTATCTGACAATCCAAAATCCAGTTACTGGGTAATACGATACTCCTTGGTAAAACTGGTTGTCAAACTTTCGGACTTCTGGCGACCCGTAAAGACTGTCAAAGATCCACGAATGACAGCCGGAAATCATCATATGACTTCTCCCGCTCCGCCCAGAGCGGGAGAAGTCATTTGATGATGATTTCCGATGATGAGGGCGTGTCAGACTTTTACTGACTAAAATCCACCTGTGTTCCTTCAGTTGCCTGTTGCCAAGGTCCCTGTATCCCTTTCGGACTTTCCCGCTTATTAGTACTACTTGTAACAATGTTAGGACTATTGTAATATCGTATACTTATACAATCTTTGTAAATATGTGAGCACCATGTATCTGGTAATTAATTTATTCATTATTGCTCCATTTATAATTCTTTTTACCTTTCGTAGTACAGTAATCTTATTGTAGGTGCATCGTCTTCACATATAATTATATAATTAATGTATACAAAATATTGTAAAACATTTTTAAAAGAGTAATGGTGGAGTTTCTTGCCCATTCTTCTCCATACGAAAACTACCTTTTGGAAGGGGCAACTAGAATCAATTCTATTTCTTTGTTTGACGTTCAAAAGTGCCTTATATGTGCCTATTTGAAATAAATTATTTGACTTGAGGCGGGACCAACGGCTTAACGTGCTTCCCGAGCCACGGAGGAGTGTTAGTATATCTTACATACCTGATAATACCAGTTCATCAGTGGGGTTGAAGGTTGCTCTATTCTTAGCGTACTGGTTGCTGATAGCAGGCGTCAAGGTCATCAGCTCCCTGCCCGTGCGGGTGTCGAATATCGTGGCCGTCTCGCCTTTCGTGCCTATTATTCGTTCGTCAGACATCTTTGAGAATTCTACGTATTCTTCATTGTCTAGTTGGAATCTGGGATGGAAATATAATGGATTATTTATTTGTAATTTATAGAAACCGTCAGAACCGCTTGTAGTTCCAAGTGTCTGATAAAATTGTAAACAAATCCTGTTCAGCACACTTTTTTTTTTTTTTTCAGGTTTGGAAATCATCCAATGACTTCTTCCGCTCTGGGCGGAGCAGAAGGGCGTGTCAGACTTTTACTGACTAAAACCCACCTGTGTTCCTTCAGTTGCCTGTTGCCAAGGTCGGTATCTCTTTCGGACTTTCCCGAAACCCTGGCAGGCCTGTTCAGCACCCTAACACACGATCAATCACAATCGTTTTCATTATGACAGTTCAACAACATTCATTGCATTATTCATGTTGTTGTGCAGACAAATTTTTGGAACATATCAATCATTGGATTAACAATAAGCTTCAAAATGATTCAGATTGTGATAGATCGTGTGTTACGCAGGTTAGATTCTTACACAATCACTCGCTAAAGTAAATTAATACATTCATCTCACATTTGCCACTTTTTTAGGGTGCCGTACCCAAAGGGTAAAACGAGACCCTATTAATAAGGCTCCGCTGTCGGTCCACCCGTCTGTCACAGGCTGTATCTCATGAATCGTGATAGTTAGACAGTTGAAATTTTCACAGATGATGTATTTCTGTTGCCGCCATAACAACAAATACTAAAAAACAGAATTAAATAAATATAGGGGGCTCCCATAAAACAAACGTGATTTTTTTGCCGTTTTTATAGATAATGGTACGGTGTATGGTAGCGTGTCGTGGGTTCGAACTTGAGACCTATGACTTGGCAGTCCGACGGTTACACCACTAAGCTATCACTGCTTAGGCGCTTTACTTTGTGTAAATTATTTCATCATCACTGCTCTCAAAACGGCTAAGGAAACCGGCATGTCCTAGAACTAAAAATTCAAAGACATGTGACATCTACCAACCCGCACTGGGCCCGCGTGGTGGATTACGGCCCAATCCCTCTCACAGAGAGGAGGCCTGTGTCCCAGCAGTGGGAACGTTATAGGGTAATTAAACAAATAATTTTATTGATAGTAATATAAATGGGATACTTACAATAATTCAAACTCTTTCATATTCCATAACGCCGATAGAGGTCGCCACGGCGTCGTCGCCGACGCTAGGAGTAGTAACCCGTCTCTGCTTGCCTGAATAACAAAATGCATTGGGATGGGATTATTAGGAGCTTTGCAGAAGTAGACTGGTTAACTAATACTGGGGGCTTAAAACGGTCACTTTAGCAGAATCATAATATGAAAATATTATGAATCATCGTAAAATGTCACCAACTGATAATTCATAATATGATCTGCGTGCGAAATAATTCATCTATTTGACAGTTTTCTATGGAGATTCGTAAAATCGTCCAAAAATTATGAATTGCTTTCTTGTAACATTAGTTAGAGGAATTGCTAATGACAGCTAGGATTCAGGAAATGAACTGCTTTTAGAGGAATTGCTAATGTGGCCGGTTTAGGCCCCCTCTACTTATGGCTAATATTTCGGTCAGATAAGCTTCTGTTAAGTAAGCTGGCAGATAAATTCGTACAAATTGTTCCATATTGTTATTTATCTAGTTGAAAGTTTCATTGTTTGTCTAAAATAAGCCCTTTGTGGATGAAATGTAATTATTTTTTCTGTAAATAGGATATCGGAATCACTTTTACACGTCATATTAAAAAATACTTATTAAAAAAAATGCTAGATGAGGTCGGCGTTTCCTATCTGACTATTTCCTAGCATGTCATGCTCACTTTAATGTCTCGCTGGTGGTGGCGCGTGTGTTGGATCATTTAGCTCCCTTCAAAATGGTTGAGCTGAATGGTGCTGATCCATGCGTCATGTTCGTGAACGGGCGCCATCAGTAGGGACTGGTCATCTCTTAGCTGCCACGGCTTATTTTGATTTATTTTAATTTTTGAATTGTTTTGTATTGTTTTATCTTTTATTTACGGACTCTTTTAACCTGCACGTTTTTCTACATTGTACTCACATGTATGATTCCAACATGAATGATGTAAACAACATATTGTAACAATATTCTGATTTAAAAGAGTGTCCGTGGAGTTTCTTGCCCGTTCTTCTCCATAGGAACCTACTACGCTTTGGAATGGGCAACTAGCTTCATATTTTCTGACTGACCGACCCTTTGACAATTCAAAAGTGCCTGCAATTGGTTTATTTGAAACAAATGCTTTGAGTTTGAGTTTGACTACTCTGCGAAGAAAAGCCGAAACAAACTCAGAGGTCGCAGTCTCTTTTAAAGTCCAGACATAATCTTGGTCAGACCATATGAGGACCATGTAGGTTAGTGTCTGAAATGGTCTTTTGAGGAAAGAACCACACAGATTTGAGTGGAAATGTCCAGTCAGTGCAAGCATTTGTCAGTAATAGTGGAGCTCAACGACTCGACGAACAATACCAAAGCAAGGACATTTGGGTAGAAATATCGAGATTTCTTAGTTATATGTAACTTTAATATTTAACGTATTATACACATAAACATTCTAATAATAAATAAATAAATTCTCTAAACGACTGTGAAACAAAATCTGTTGCGTGGTTTAGAAGAACAACGCGGACATACAGACAAACACGAGAAGCGACTTTGTCTGTTTCATTTTATTTATTTATTTATATTTATGTATACAAGGTGTTAGGGTAAACACCGTTATCCTTGAAACCAGTGGTTTGGTGTCAATTATAGAACGTAAATTCAATGGGACATAACGGCTTTTTTTTTAAATTACATTTTACCACTAGAGTCTTTCACCTTTTCACCTATGCGCTAAGGCAACGAACTTGCGTCTAAACACGGGTGGGGGGAGCGGGACGTGACCTGACCGGCCGCGAGCGCGACCCCTCCCACAGTCAGTCAGCTGTTTCGCTAGCAAGCGCGGTGTCGAATAGAAACTTTTAAAAATCTTTTAATGAAAATAACGTTTTTTTTTTGTTGTTACTCGGTCATTTATTTTTATATTTAAGTCAACTACCCATGGTTTGAGTGACATATGTTTGCCTTTACACCCTGTAGATTAATATTTACCTGCATATGATAGATATAAGACTCGTGCACTTGGTACGAGTTCTCCTCTACTCCGCTGAACAGGTTGAATATCCTAATGTCGCCGGAAGATGTCGCTGCTAACAATTGTTGTTGTGTTGGCTGTTGGAATAAAAAAAAACACATGAGTTACATATAATTTATGGGTCACAACCATGTTTTTGCAGGTTTTTATTCATAACTAGCTGCGCCCCGCGGTTTCACCAGCGTAAGTCTCGATCCCGTGGACATATCGGAATAAAAAGTATCCTATGTGTTAATCCAGGTTATAAACTATCTGTTTGCCAAATTTCATCCAAATCCATTCAGTAGTTTTTACGTAAAAGAGTAACAAACATCCATCCATCCATACTTACAAACTTTCGCGTTTATATTATTATTTTTTTTTTTTTTTTAATGTCTATTATAAATTTAGGGATCGCGTTTATAGTTAGATTACCGCATTGGCTGTCAAAATTAAATGTAAAATTACAATTAATTTTGAATTTCATGTGCAGTTTATTATTGAAGAGGCTAAGTAATAACAACCGCACGCTTGCCGGGGTTGGTCCGTGGATGGGTGACCATTTGTATATACCGAGACTCATCCGTGCCTCGGGAAGCACGTTAAACAGTTGGTCCCGGTTGTCATTCGTGGATCTTTGACAGTCGTTACGGGTCGTCAAAAGCCCGACAGTCTGACAACCAGTTTTACCAAGAGGTATTATTCTATTCATGGTGCCGAATATGCGGCGTTGCCAGCCCTCGCTAGCAGGTACAACTCACATGGAATATAGTGTGCGTGAAGTAAGCGTCGTCGTCCTGCAGGCGCAGCGTGCGCACGGGCGCGAAGTGCGAGTGCGCCAGGCGCGCGTGCTGGCGCGTGCGCGGCGCGGCCAGGCCCAGCTCGCGCCGCGCCACGCGCGCGCACACGTTGCCGGCGCAGCTGCCCGAGCACAGCGCGCCGCCGCCCGCGCGCGGCGACGGGCACTTGTGCGGCCTGGAGGACACACCTTCATTTTATCAAATGCAAAAAAATACATTCGGGGCAGTCTTTGTAGACTACCGATAGAAAGATGAAAACTAAGCAACAATGCGTAACCTCAACGTAATTCAAACAGTAGACGATATATGGCGCTAAAAAAAAACAAATCACTTCAAGCGTGACGATGACGCGAGTTCCATGATTTTCGTTTACCAAAAAGTTTTCAACGCACCTAGAGAAGTTTTCACTTCAAGAAATTCAAATCCGACTGGAAGTTCCAGAGATTAGCGCGGTCAAAACAATAAACAAAAAATCAAACTTTTAAGAGTTAACTATATTTTATGAGTATAGATGTTGAAACAGTTTGTTGCTTATCCGTACCCTGACCCCAAAGATTCATTAAAAAACCAGCGTCAGACAACATCTGTCTGGCATTAAGGGCCTATACTACCTCAGCTCAAATTCACTTTTTATCTTGATCGCACCAAACTACTCGCGGCCTGAGTGCGAACGAGACGGAGTGCTGGCGGCTCCAAGCCTCGAATAGTTCAAGTAATTACTTTTTACGGTGACAATAACGGTAATTTAAAATATAAAAAAAACATTAGACCTACTTTATAGTTAGTTCAGTTATTATGCAAAGTTTCATAATCTAATTTGAAGTATTTTTTTAATACCAGCGGTTTAAATTTCGATTTAGAGGTAACTTCGGATTTTTTTTCTATAGAGTAAATTTAATATAATCGTGTTATCGTCAAACATAGGACCTAGCATCTATCCTCAACTTTAACATATATTTATTTCAAAATCAATGCTGCAGCATTTTCGGCATAACGGAGGACCGTTATGCCGAAATAGCATGATCCTTCATGCTAAGCAATTTGAGGTTGGTTAGGCAATGCAGAAATGGACCTTTTTGATGATATTTTTTGAGTTACCAAAACATAATTATAATACACCTCTTTGCAAAAAAAACGGGCACCTTAACAGTCATTGGCTTTTGTATGGATAATATTAATATTTGTACAATGTCATTAGCATAAATGACTAGTAATTTGTTATAATCAATAAGAATATAGTTTTTTGGCTACACCCCTCTTCCGGTAGCGCTACAATTTTACTAGCTCTTATTGCTTTATCGGCCATTACAATCGACACAAAGATATCACTTTTAAGTCACAATAAGGCTGGATTATGCGAGAAACATAAATTATTCTACTAAAAATAACGAGAAGTTAGTTTTAGTTGCCAGGATAACCTTCTAACCGCAAACCTGCAAAATGTTAGTAAAAGCCACAAACGGAAAACGGTTTTTTTTTTTTTTTTTAAAGAGTTTCGAATTTGGAATTAACTTTTTTTCATACCCCGACTCTTCATTAAGTGCTAGTAACATAGTTTGCCTATTAAAACCTCTTTACAAATAAATGATTACCAATAATGTACAAAAATCAAAACCGCCCCTTTTTTTTGCAAAGGGGTGTATATTTTTTTATTTACCATCTCAGACCAATTAAAAAACCAAGACAGAGCGCTGCGAACAATACAGTGAAGCATGCCAAAACTACACCTCCGCTCTGTGCATACACGCTCACACGCACACATTTACAACCATTCACAATCAAACTACACCAAAATATGTGCACACATGTTTACGAAACCGGCCTCACGTCACTGTTGACAGCGCTCTGTCTTGGTTTTTTATTTGGTCTGAGGTTATCATAACCTAATTATGAGACCTACTGTATCACCAAAAATCACACTAATAAATACTTTAGACATTTGACTTTGATACTTACTCGAACAAGTTGAACTGCGGACAAGTAGCAACAGGGTTCTTGCACAGCGAGTGCTGGTTGTAGAGGTACTCGGTGATGATGGTGTGCAGAGTGACGTGGTGCGCGCTCGGCGAGGGCTCGCCGGCTGGCACGCTCAGCTGCTTTTGTAGCGAGCGTTTGTGCTCTGAGGTCGGGGTAGTTACTACTAGGGGTGGATTTTGTACCTTTCTGTAACAATACAGGGTGTTAGGGTGAACACCGTTATCCTTGCAACCAGTGGTTTGGTTTCATTCATAGAACGTAAAATCAATGGAAAATTACAACTTTCTTTTTCTTATTTTTATATCTACATTTTACCACAAGAGACGCAAGTTCGTTGCGCTATGCGCTAGGGCAACGAACTTGCGTCTCAACACGGGAGGGGGGTGCGGGATGTGACCTGACCGGCCGCGAGCGCGACCTCTCCCTCAGTCAGTCAGCTGTTTCGCTAGCAAGCACGGCGTCGGATAAAAACTTTTTAAAATCTTTTAATGAAAATAACGTTTTTTTTTTGTTGTGTTCGGCCATTTATTTTATATTTAAGTCAACTACCCATGGTTTGAATGACAAGAGTGTTTACCCTTACAGCCTGTATAATGAAATACAATAGACGCAGATTTAATTACTAACCTATTCCGCTAGACTATTCTTCAAGAGTCATAAAAACCCTGTAAGAAATCGACACGTTTTTCACCTCTCAACGAGGCATCTTCAGGATGACGATTGACAAATTGCAAACCAGAACGCGACGTGTTACCACACCGAGCGCTGGACGCAAAGACTTTTTTATGACTCGTGAAGAATAGTCTAGCGGAATAGGTTACTAAATATATCTGCGTCTATTGTATTTTATAATGGATTTCCGCAAAGTCACGCCTGAATCAATTAACTAACAATATAATGAAATATTAGTTACTTGATTTTGTTTTTCTTGGCATAATAAACATGCTTAGGGTCAGTCAATAACACTGAGACGCGAAGCGACGTGCACTTTTTTATGATCCAATACAATATCGAATTTATTTACTACACTCAAATGTCTCGCTGATGGTGGCGCGTGTGTTGGATCATTTAGCTCCCTTCAAAATGGTTGAGCTGAATGGTGCTGATCCATGCGTCATGTTCGTGAACGGGCGCCGTCAGTTGTGACTGGTCATCTCTTAGCTGCCATGGCTTATTTTAATTTTTGAATTGTTTTTATCTTATAATTGCGAACGGTTTTAACGTGCTTTCTACATTGTTCTCACATGTATAATTTCAACATGAATGATGTAATCAATATATTGTAAAAATATTTTGATTTAAAAGAGTGTCCGTGGAGTTTCTTGCTCGTTCTTCTCCATAGGTACCTACTACGCTTTGGAATGGGCAACTAGCTTCATATTTCTGACTGACCGACTCCTTGACAATTCAAAAGTAAACCATTTACAGGCACTTTTGAATTGTCAATTGAAATTAATGCTTTGAGTTTGAGACACAATAAGGTACACGCACAGCGCAGCCCCGCGCATCTCAGCATACTTTGACACGTGTCAACACTCGCAAAGAAATTATACCTTTTCGTGAAGAAAATAAGTTCGATAATTGTTAAAAAGGGCGTGCAGCGTCACGTCGTTTCACGTCGCGGTCTGAGCTGACCCTTATTGTCAACAACGGAAAGAGTTTTAAGCGCGTTCGAATACTAATCTCAGTCTCAATAGGAAATATGAATGTAATTCAAAACTTACCCATAATTTAATTAATACTACCCGTGCGCATTAACATGTCACCTCGCTCGGAACTCAATACTCCCCCGCTACCCGCGCCGCGCCCCGCGGTCGCCGTGCGGGGCGCGAGGTGAGGTACAAACGTCATTGAGCCAGGTGCCATGTTAATGCGCACGGGTTGTACATTATGTAGGAGTAAAGAAGCAAATTCCTATTTTTTTTTTCTTGCATTACTTTTTGTACAACTCTATTTTATGTTGCCTTTTTTTGGTGGAACGGAACACAAACTCCAAAATGCGTCGTCTTCGGCAATGCGGGAAGTGCCAAAAAACATGTTGTGAATAAAAATCTGTTTTTTGCAAAGTGCTTAAAAGTAAGTAAGTGCGATTTCTGCTTGAATAAATCACCAAAAAATAAGTTAATTTATATAATTTGGAACTAAAAAACAGATGTAAACAAAGCAGTATCGTCGTAAATGACGTCACATCATGTCCGCGACAGAAACGGAGTTTTGAACTGTAGTAGACAATAAAATTATTGAGTTTATAATTTTTGTGAGAAAAGCATTAGTTGAATGTAGCTTTTAATATTTTTCAAGGGAAGAAAAAACATTTAAAAAAATTACATGCATATTTCCTATTTGTCAAAAACATATAAACACTCTTTTGATCCAGTTTTTTTTTAAATCTCGTAACTAATTTGACAGATGCAAATGTCAAACTCTAAATTGAAAAAACAAACAACTATCACTTGAAATGTCAAAGTCTACGAGATTAAAAAACAGACTCTATTCTATGATCTAGATAAAGCTCAATGTGTTATATTTATGCCCGGGTAACGAAAAACATAACGATTTCAAACATACTAGGACGATTACAAGCGAAATTCTATTTGTATTTGCAGTTTGTACTGCAAATACAGAGAATTTCTCTTGAAATCACTAATCTCACATGCACAATCGGGGAATCGAACCCACGATACATACGTCACCAAGCCTAGCCACTTTGCTAAATGCAGTAAGTTCACTGTCTATCACATGCAAATCAATATTAAAATTGTGGTATTTTTTCTACATTAATAATAATTTAGTTAAATACCTTTTAACAACTAAACTCATATCCGACCGTAGCCAGGGAGGGTCGCTTGTGTAACAAAAACAATTTTCTTTTCAATCTTTGTCAGATAAAGGAATAACACTTCGTTAGTTTCAGGGCGTATGATCCGCCTTGAAACCATGCTATAAATCCTCTATAAAAGTTTCTGAAACAGTTAGCTTATAGCCAACATTAAAACAACCAGTGTCATAGTAACTATAATATCATCCAAACGGGTGTTATAATGTTGTACTGAATTTCATAATGCAACTCATATCAAAAAAAGAACATTGTCATTCACGGTCATTCCACTAACAAAGCACCGTAATTTAAAAACAAAACACATTCGAATTCGAAAAATTCGAATTCACGTCCTACCGCGCCATTTTTGTTCGATATTGGTATTGCAAAGAAACTTTTATAGAAGATTCATATCATGGGTGTAGATAAAGTCTTGTATGCAACTGTATATAATTAGGTATTAAAACACTCATGTGATACTATTATCATCCACATTCGTGTTTTAATACCCTTTATTATATAAAAGTTGCATATAAATAACTATTTGTAAGCCATGGGTTTCAAAAGGCCATTTTGATAAAATAGAGGCTATAATGTTTCCACTGCTGAGACACAGACCTCTCTGTGAGATAGTGCGGGTTGGTAGATGTCGCATGTTTTTTGAATTTAGTTTCTAGGTCGTACGGAGGAGCTCGTGGCTAATTAATAACAGCCGCACGGGTCGATCCATCAGGTTAAGCTACGCTTGCCGGGGTTGGTCCGTGGATGGGTGACCATCTTTACATACCGAGACTCCTCAGTGCCTCGGAAAGCACGTTAAGCCGTTGGTCCCGATTGTCATTTGTGGATCTTTGACAGTCGTTACGGCTCGTCAGAAGCCCGAAAGTCTAACAACCAGTCTTACTAACGGGTATCGTATTACCCAGTTACTGGGTTGTGGAGGTCAGATAGGCAGTCGCTCCATGTAAAATACTGGTATTCAGCTGCATCTGGTTAGACTGGCAGCCGTCCCCAACATAGTTGGGAAAAGGCTAGGCAGATGATGATGATGTTTCTAGGACGTGCCGGTTTCCTCAAAATGTTTTCCTTCACCATTTTGAGATTATAGGAAAGCTAAATAACGGAAATATTATATTACACTAGCTGCGCCCCGTGATTTCACCCGCGTAAGTCTCGATCCCGTGAGAATATCGGGAATATCTACCCATGTGCCAAATTTCATTCAAATCCGTTCAGCCGTTTTAGCGTGATGGCGTGACCAAGGGAAATAGGGATTTATTTTTATTTAAATAGATAACCATCAATGTAATCGCTCACCTGAGTTTGATGACAGGCGGCAACGGACTGGCCTCGTCGATGTGCATACTGTTATGTGAGCTGTTCAGGTCGATACTGTCGCGGTGTAGCGACCCACTGCTGTTCGCGCGGGACACTGACAGGCGAGGCTGTGGGGAGAATAGGCAATGTATATTAAAATCATTTATTTTCAAGATTTGAAACTGCCATGGGTACAATAATACACAAATTAATAGAAAGTGTGCTCTATGTGACGGCAGGCTGTAGAACTGCAGCGTGGCCGCGCTGGCCGATAGCCGCGGGCAGCTAGGAGGCTATACTCACTCTAGTAGGCGTAGAAGGAGTATAGACCGGCGGCGGCGGGGGCGGGGGCGGCGCGGGCGCTGCCGGGGGCGGCAGGCGCGCCTCGCGCTGCAGCGTGGCCGCGCTGGCCGATAGCCCGCGGGCGCACAGGTGCGCGGCTACTAGTTGTAACAGCTGGCGCTCGTTGTAGTTAATACGCGTTTGGGCTACTACGTTTGCCTGTGGATAGAAATGGCGTTAATTAATATAAAAGACGTGTGTCCAAACATTGAGAGGTGATAGTGTGGCAGCAACACGCGGCGTTTGCAGGACACATTTTTGCCGCGCTCTAGTTAGGTAAGTGTTTGTTCGCGCCAGGTACACAGAAGCGTTCGCGCACGGCAGTCATCCAATCATAGCGCAGCAGCCACGCACGATTGCCGCTTTATGTTTGGAGACCTTTACACATAAGGGGTAGGAATGTATAGGACAGAAATGCAGAATGCATTAAAAACTTTTCAGATTTGAGAGCTAGCCTTAAAACACGGGTGGCACTTGCTTATGCATCGTGTACCAAAATGATCGAAAATATTTTAAGAATCAATCCGCGTAATTTCTGGCAACATATTACCAGCTTACGCTCAAAAGCTGGTTTTGAGCCGAGTGTTACATACAACGATGAAAAATTATCAGGTGTTTGCCTTCGCTGATTTCTGCTGCTTTTTGCTTCGTTTTATCTTCTCGATGTTCCGCAACTTGATGTTGAAAAGGCTTCCCTTTGTGATACTTATGGACGATATACTATTGCGGGTTAACGGGAACGCCCTTCTTTAGATAACATACTGTATATAGATAGATATCCTTTAACAAAGGTTGTGTGCCACTTACCCTGTGTATATTAGCTAGCGAGGTCTCGAACTCGGCGCCCATGTGTTTGCTCTTGCCGGACACTCGCTCCAGCAGTTCTAGCGCGTACTTCTGGAACATCACGTGTTCTTGTCGCTTCTCTTGGAGTATTGGGTCGCGCATTAACACTGGAGAAAGAAAATTATTTAAATCGTCAGGGTAGTCCGCGAAGCTCGCCGTCCGATAAGGACCAGGCCCGGGTCGACGGCGCGTCGGATTCCACGCGCGCCTCAATGAGATGTCAGCACAACTTTATAAATCCATACTAATATTATAAATTCGAAAGTAACTCTGTCTGTCTGTCTGTATGTTACCTTTTCACGCCTAAACCACTGAACAGATTTCGATAAAATTTGGCAAGGAGATAGATGGCCCCTGGGGAAGGACATAGGCTACTTCTTATCGACATACCACGCGAACGAAGCCGCGGGCGGAAGCTAGTATCTCATACTTGAAATAAATATTAACATTAAAATGTATCGGAAAGGTGCGAGATGCTAGCACCGCATACACTAGGGCGCGACATGAACAGAGGAACGCACGCACACATACAGGACGGCGGGCGATCGAAATATACATAAATATAAATTACTAGCTTCCGCCCGCGTGGTATGTCGATAAAAAGTAGTCTATGTCCTTCCCCGGGATGCCATCTATCTCCTTGCCAAATTTTATCAAAATCCGTTCAGTGGTTTAGGCGTGAAAAGGTAACATACAGACAGACAGTTAGCTTCGAATTTATATTAGTATGGATGAGCCGACACGAACTCGAGTCTTATATTACCATCACATTGCGACGCACACCTATTCGTTTTCCCTTTGTACCGCTAAAGTTAAAAAATTTCTTACTTAGTAAAATTACCGGAATACTTTAAAATCTGAATAAAAAGAGAAGGGGTCCGCTTGGACCGATGCCTGCTAGGGTTGCGGGAAAGTCTGAAAGGGACACCGGGCGATAGGCAACTGAAGGAACACGGGTGGGTTTTAGTCAGTAAAAGTTTGACACGCCCTCCCGCTCCGCCCAGAGCAGGAAAAGTCATTTAATGATTTCCCACACTCAAAAAAAAAATGGCTAGCCAGATTGATTCTCAAAAATATAAAACCTTACCTTGTATCTGCGAGGTGGTGAAGAGTGGCAGCTTGGATATGATCTGTCTCACTGTTGGGCATCTCGCTAGCCCAGCTAGTGCTCTGCATGCGAGTCCACGCAAGCGATCCGCGTCAGTTATGGGGGATTTTACCATCATTAGGGATAGTAATACCTGGTGGATGATAATATAGTTATTTATGCAACTGTTATATAATAAGGTGTATTAAAACACATGAGTGTTTTCATACCTAATTATTTACAGTTGTATAGAAGACTTTATCTACACCCATGATATGAATCCTCTATAAAAGTTTCTTTGCAATACCAATATCGAACAAAAATGGCGCGGTACGACGTGTATTCGAATTTTTCAAATTGGAATGTGTTTTGTTTTTAAATTACGGTGCTTTGTTAGTGAAACGCTCGTGAATGACAATGTTCTCTTTTTGAAATGAGTTGCATTATGAAATTCAGTACAACATTGTAACACCCGTTTGGATGATATTATGGTTACTATGACACTAGTTATTTTAATGTTGGCATTATTTTAAATCCGAGAGGATTTATAGCATGGGTGTAGATAAATATTTTAATAAGTTGAATAAAAGTAAATTTATAAATTTAATTTTATAAAATTGTGGCTGTTATTGTAGTATATTGTGGTGTTTTACGACTTCCAAGTGAACGAAGTTTGCGAGCAGAAATTAATAGATAAATAAAATATTTTGATAAGTAACAAAACATTCGTATTTCTCATTAATCAATTCAAAATTAAACTTTACCTTGCTAGCAACAGAGTACATAATAACTCACCATAATACCGTTGTTAGTTCGCACGCTCTCCCACACTTTTTGTATTAGATCTTCGTATGACTTTAGTGCAGTTTTCTTTTTACTGGAGCCAGTTATTGAGAACCGGGTTGTTGAGGTTCCTGCCTAAAAATGAAAGATATTCGTTACTTTGAGAGTCAATCTGCCTAGCCTTTTCCCCACTATGTTGGGGTCGGCTTCCAGTCTAACCGGTTAGACTGGGCCCTGTTTATAAAAAGTTACAAGTCTACACGTTCACAAGTTACCTAGAATGTTAATTTTCGTTAAATTCATAGCTCATCTCCATATTCATAATCAGCCGGAATGTTCCCACAGTTGGGACACGGGCATCAGGTCATCTCTCTCTTTTGACTACATTTTAAAAAGAAAATCGAATTTAAACATTTATTCCGGTACTAAGCACGACACCTGTAAACATGTAAGACGGAACAGAGAGTCGCCGGACACTCTCAGGATTTGTTGTAATTTTCTACAAATTGTAACTTACAAATATTTTTTTGCTAAACAAAATCACGAATAGAAGTGTCAAAATATAAGTAATGTAAAATGTAAGGTACTTGTGAACTAAATAATGACATTTGGTAATACAAGGCTTGTAAGTTTTGATAAACAGGGCACTGGTCACGATCTTGATCGTGGTCATCTAGTGCGCCAGATCCGTAATAGTGTTAGTGCGTACTTACCCTATGCACGGGTGCGCACACGCAGTTGACGAGCACGTTGAGCGCGGCCTTCTGCACTTCGGGCTCGGGCACGATCTCGCCGTCTGCGGCGCCTGCCAACACATCTGAATTACTATTAATTACTGCGCTACTACTTTTACTCAAGAAAATACATGAAAACAATACAAACACACAAAGAACAATAATATTGGGTAAATATTTTAAATCATAGAAGTGACGAGGTTCTCTATTTGTGAGAAAAAAACGCCATCTATGAAATTGGCGTTTTTTTCTCACAAATAGAGAACCTCGTCACTTCTATGATTTAAAATATTTATCAATTGCTTGGTATTATATCGAAAAATGACCATCATAGACAACTACCAATAGTAAAAAAACCTTATTACTTATAGTTTTCTAAACATAAAAAAACCTTAAAAATGCCTCCTCATTTTGTTAGCAGAAATGACCACAATTTTTTTTATAACTAAGCCAAAACTAATTTTAATTTAAGTGGCATACGTTATCTTAGTTTTTAAACATTAATGCATAAAAGTTTTTAAACATTAGTGTTTATGGTTGTTATACAAGGTGGAGACGACAATACAACAATAAATGAAAACACTGGCAATACCAATGCATAATAGTATTTTGGAACTAACAAATAAATCCTAACATCGAAATTAAAAAAGTCATTTTTTCAAACAAACTAAATAGTAATAGTCCTCCAGACCGTATTTTCGGCCACGGCGGCAAATCTCAACCGAGACTAGCCTTCGGCGCGGGAGATATTATAGTGCACAAGTGTTTGCGCAGACACAAGTGCACTCTCTCTCTACCCTCACTCTCATAGTCCTCAGGGACGGCAATCCGACACTCGCTCTCGCTCTACCAGGCGCAGGGGCCACGCGCGCCCCGCACGGGGGTAGCACACCGCCAACTTCCAAACTCCGGGCTGTTACTACGAAATTCCTGATGGAAAAATTCAATAACACTTTGCCCGACCCGGGAATCGAACCCAGGACCCCACGCTCTGCAGTCGCGCTTGCGACCACGGGACCAACGGGGCAGATGGGCCGACTATGGGATTTGCCGATCTTTGACTAGCTATCGTAACTAAACTACTGGAAATATTTGATTAATTTTTTGTATGTAGACCGAGAACGTCATTAGATATACGGAGTTTCATTTTTTGTTGTATTGTCGTCTCCACCTTGTATAAATTAAGAAAATGTTAGTATGAAAAATTGCAAATTCTTTAAAATTCCTAGAGTTATGGGATACAAAAAAAACGATGTATAATTTAACTTACCTAGCACAATATTGACTCCGGTCGTCATTTCGGCGTCCTTCAAATCCAATTTTTCAGTCAGTAGCAGTTGTACTCGCGGCGCCACGCAGCAAACAGAGATCACGTCTAACGCAGACCGGACTGTCTCTGATCTAGGGAGAATGAGCTGTATTGTAGAGGTGTTAAGGTTCAAGACAAACAGAGTGTAATGCAGACCGCACTGTCTCTGATCTGGGAAAATTGAGTTTTATTGTAGGTGCGATAAGATTTATTTTTACCCGACTACGGCGAAGCAAAACAGAGGGTTCTGATTTTGACCGGTGTATCATATTATCTTCTAAACTGCTAGTCACAATTGGACAAATGAGGTATCGTTGGAAGCGTCTTGATCGTCCGCTAGTTATAGGCTACGTGACGTCATATTAGATAAATGAAAATGGCGCCCCCTAGAGGACATAAAGTCCTGAAGTAAAAAAAAAAAAAATTGAGTAATACCGTGTTTGGTATCAGAAGAATGGGCTTTTAAAAAAAAATATTTTGTAGACCCCTGGTTCGGGTCCTACTATATCAATAAATAACACGCGCATGGGCAACTAACTCCAACTTTCTGACTAACTGACCGACTCTTTGACAATTCAAAAGTACCTGTAAATGGTTTAATTGAAATAAATCCTTTGAGTTTGAGGCGCTCAAATTCAACTTAAAGCCTTTATTTCTAATAAACCAATGACAGGCACTTTTGAATTGTCAAGGAGTCGGTCAGTCAGAAATATGAAGCTAGTTGCCCATTCCAAAGCGTAGTAGGTACCTGTTAAGTATGTGTGCGTGTGCCTACGCGCCAATAAGTTTGTAAGGAAATACACTCAGTGCGTTACTAGCAAGCAGTTGTTTCACTCGTCTGTCCTCATATTCAACATTGGCGACGAGTACCCACGTAAACTAAAAGTAAAAATGTCCGGCGGAGTTTTTGGCCTTTTATCAGTGTTCGATCACAATGTACAGTCTTGGGAGACTTACAAGTGCCGCATTAAACAGTGGTATGTGGCTAACGACATCACTGTGACAAGCGATCCTACAGGAACAAAGCGACGAGCTATCTTGCTGAGCGCACTCGCGGATAGCACACACAAGTTGGCGGCGGATCTCGCGTTGCCAAAGCAACTGCAGGATGTACCGTATGATGACGTACTTAACCTTTTGGACGAGCATTTCACTCCAAAGCGGTGTGGTTTCGGAGAACGGTATAAGTTTTACGCGGCTATACAACAAGAGGGGGAGACGTATGCACAATGGGCCGCGAGGTTACGAGGACTGACGGCGCACTGCGGGTTTTCTAACGTGGAAGAAGCTCTTCGGGACAAATTTGTCATGGGAATGTTGCCGGGATCTGACAGAGAGAAGCTTTTCTCGAAAGATCTCGCGGGCCTGACATTAACAAAGGCGATGGAGTTGGCGGAAAACGCGCGGAGTGCACGTGCGGCAGCGGGTGCCGGGGCGCAGGCCGCGCCGCACGATCAGTTGTTCAAGATTGCGCGAGCGATGGAGTCAGCGGCGGTGACCCCGTCGCATCGAGAGGCGGCGCCTAGTTCGGGAGTTAAAGTGCAGTGTCAAGTGTGCGGCTATCATAATCACGAAACATCCCAGTGTCGGTTCGCAAAGGCAAAATGTAGGAAATGCAATGCTACGGGGCATCTGCGTAGGATGTGTAAAAAGATAAATTATGTCGAAGCGAGAGCTGGGGATGGAAGCGACGATGACGGTGAGTGTTTTAATATTCGATCAGTTAAAGGGGAACCGATGATAGAAACGGTATCGGTCTCGGGAATCGAATTAAGATTCGAGATAGATAGCGGTTCGGCTGTTACAGCAATTTCTCAGGAAACATATAAAACATATTTTAGCAATGTACCATTGTCGATGACTAATAAACGGTTGTTTTCATATACAGGTGATAAAATTGTTTGTGAGGGTATAGCGCAGTTACAAGTAAGTTACGCAAACACAACGCATGTACTGTGTGTTTATGTCGTGCGAGACGGAGGCCCGCCGATTCTCGGCCGCGATTTTATTTCAAAATTTAGGTTAGAATTGTTGCCGATACAATATTGTGAACAAACAGATAAAAATGATTTGTACGTAACATTGCAATGCCGTTATCCATCGGTGTTTTCGGATAAATTAGGATTATTTAATAAATTTAAAGTCAAATTGCAATTAAAGGGAGATGCGAAGCCAGTTTTTGTTAGGGCTCGACCGATAGCTTTCGCTTTGAAAAGTAAGGTAGATAAGGAGATAGATCGTTTGGTAGGGTTAGGTGTATTGAAACCGGTTGATCACGCGCAGTATGCGTCACCAATCGTGCCCGTGTTAAAGCAAAATGGATCTATACGTATATGCGCCGACTTTTCTACCGGTGTAAACAAACAGTTAATTATCGATCAGTATCCTTTGCCAACAGTAACAGAACTTTTTTCAAGATTGTATGGGGGTCAGCAGTTTACCAAATTGGACCTGTCAAATGCATATAACCAATTTATGTTAGATGACGAGTCACAAGAAATAACTTGCATAAATACGCATAGGGGAATTTTCAAACAAACGCGTCTGTGTTTTGGTATTGCAAGCGCGCCGGCAGTTTTCCAGCGCGCGATGGAGGGCGTGCTGGCTGGCGTGCCCGGCACACTCTGTATGCTCGATGACATTTTGATAACCGGGAAAACTAGATCGGAGCATATGAATAGATTACATCAAGTGCTACTAAAACTACAAGACGCGGGACTTACTTTACAAAAAGAAAAGTGCGTGTTTTTCAAAGACGAGGTCAATTACCTAGGTTACGTGATAAATAAAGATGGTCTTCATAAATCACCGGAAAAAGTAAAAGCCATGATGGAAGCACCGGTGCCGGATAATATTAATCAATTACAGTCATTCTTGGGGTTGGTTAATTATTACAGGAATTTTGTTTCAAACGCGTCTTCGATATTATGCCCTTTGTATGAGTTGTTAAAAAAGGGTAGCAAGTGGTGTTGGACACGGGAACATGACGAAGCTTTCATCGCGATTAAGACATGTTTAGCATCAGATCAAGTATTAGCACATTTCAACTCAGACGCTACTATAATTTTAACAGTAGACGCATCACCGGTAGGTCTTTCTGCAATATTATCACAAACAGAATCCGATAAGTCTGAAAGACCGATCTCTTTTGCATCGAGGACGCTTAATGCTGCTGAAAAACGTTACTCGCAGATCCAAAAGGAAGCGACCGCGATTATTTTCGGGGTTAGACGTTTCCATCAATATTTATATGGCAGGTCAGTTCCGTTCATTCTCCGGACTGATCATAAGCCACTATTGTCGATTTTTGGACCGCACCGTGGTGTACCGGAAGTTTCAGCTAACAGACTGCAGAGATACGCACTGTTTCTGAGCGGTTATAATTATCAAATAGAATATGTTCGTAGCGCTAATAACAGTGCGGATTTCTTATCTCGCGCTTGCCTGCCCGAGGGGGCAAGTGCGGACAGGGGCGTGCGGGGTGTCGACGCGATGATGCCCGATCTAGATCGCGCTTCGTACATTAATTTTGTGGTGGAAGGTAATCTACCTGTAACTTTAAAAATGTTACGCGACGCGACAATTGCGGATGTGGCTTTGCGTAAGGTGGTGCATTTTGTGCTGAACGGATGGCCCAGGAAATTACCAGGTGATGATATGAACCCATATCATGCATGTAGGACGCAATTGTCTTACGAAAATGGTTGTGTTATGCGAGGACACAAAGTTGTAATTCCGGAGAAATTACAAACAACGGTTCTAAGGGAATTACATCAATCCCATTTAGGTATTGTGAAGACAAAAGCAGAGGCGCGAGCGCGTGTTTGGTTCCCGGGAATCGACACTGCTTTAGAGCGTTTGATAGGATCGTGTGCTGTGTGCATGCAACTGCGACCATCACCGGCGCGGGCGCCGATTGCGCACTGGGAATATCCTCCAACGCCATTTTACCGGGTACATATCGATTTCTTGGGCCCAATTAACGGAAATACCTTTTTAGTGGTAGTGGATGCACATACCAAGTGGGTTGAGGTTTATAATATGAAGTGCAGTACGTCTACTTCAGCAACAATTGACAAGTTATACGATTTCATGTCAAGATTTGGTATTCCGCATACACTAGTTAGCGACAATGGTATATCATTTACGTCACATGAGTTCGAGGCTTTTTGCAGGCTGAACGGAATTTCACATGTGACGTCACCAACATACCACGCGGCCAGTAACGGGCAGGCGGAAAGTTATGTTAAGATAGTTAAGAAGGGTATTAAATCAAGTTTGCTTAGTGGAAATGAACCGCGAAATTTAAATAACAAACTTTTAAAATTCTTGTTTGACTACAGAAATTCCGTTCATACATTAACCGGGTTCTATGGTCGGAAGCTCAGAACACGGCTTGATCTATTGAAACCCGAATCACAGTCGCCTTCGTCCACGGCTCTTGCTAATATGGTTAAACGTAAACAGTGTTTGCAAAATAAGACGGGTGGACACAACACTCCAGTGTTCGCAACCGGTGACATAGTTTATTACAAAAATCATACAGTTAATGGTAAATACAATTGGTGCAAAGGGAAAGTCATTAAAAAAATCGGCAAAGTGTTGTATTTAATAAGAGATGAAGTTACTTTAAAGACATTTAAAAAACATAAAAATCAGATAACAATGTATAAAGGCAACGATTGCAATGATAACAAAGACGTGGATATAGACCTAGAGGAGCTAAACGGTGGCCAAACTACAGAGACGCAGATTTCTGAGCAGGTATCACCGGACACGGGGGGAGTAAGTGAAGACTCCTCAATAGACACACCTCCAGGAACACCCATAGTGGTTGGCACACAGCCAACAACGCCAGTCGAAACCGGGGAGGAGGAGGAGTATCAGGAGGCTTTAGCCGGCTCTCCTAGTACTGGTCACTCTGGTGAAGCGCCACCACAACAGCAGGCAAGTGAGCATGTGCCCACACCACGGTCTAAACGCAATCGGCCTGAAGTCAACTACAAACAGTACTATTAGGAAGTATGTTTAGATGTAACATATTTTTGAAGCTCAGTTGATTTAATTGTATTTCTAAGCTAAGGGGAGGAATGTTAAGTATGTGTGCGTGTGCCTACGCGCCAATAAGTTTGTAAGGAAATACACTCAGTGCGTTACTAGCAAGCAGTTGTTTCACTCGTCTGTCCTCATATTCAACAGTACCTATGGAGAAGAACGGGCAAGAAACTCCACGGACACTCTTTTAAATCAGAATATTGTAACAATATATTGGTTACATCATTCCTGTTGAAATTATACATGTGAGTACAATGTAGAAAAACGAGCAGGTTAAAAGCGTCCGTAATTAAAAGATAAAATAAATTAAAATAAGCCATGGCAGCTAAGAGATGACCAGTCCCTACTGACGGCGCCCGTTCACGAACATGACGCATGGATCAGCACCATTCAGCTCAACCATTTTTAAGGGAACTTAAAGATCTAACTCACGCGCCACCATCAGCGAGACATCTCCATGTTGTAACAATACCTGCCGTTAAAGTTCCACTCCAGCGCCAGGCTGGTCACCTGCAGCAGGAGCGCCACCCCGCCCAGCTCCAGCAGCTCGTCCACGGCCGCCCAGCGCGAGCACGCCACGCTCTGTAGCAGCTCTATCTGTTCTTGGACCTCCTCGGGGGACGATTTTGAGGCCTGCGGACGCAAGTATTTATATTATTACACTCGCTTTCGCCCGCGGCTTCGACTGCGTGGAGGTCGGAAATAATCCCACGTGAACGGTGATTAAAAGTGCTTTTTATTCACTGTTTTCAGTGAATAAAATAAGCCTTTTAGAGGGGGAATGGTATAATAATATAGGTTGTCTGTAAAAGATCGCTCTTAGCGATAAGACCGCCCATTGTGTCACCCTATGTTAAATTTCTACATTTGTATCTGTATATTATGGTTTTGTATTTTATGGTGTACAGTCACGGACTTTAATTGATGAGCCACCTTCAAACTTTTCAATTTTGCAGTTTCATACATTCACGAGATTACACGATTAAACACGAACTCAAATCGCACGCTCGTAAACAAGATGACAAATAAATTACTTTTAATCGGAAATATCCATAGAGGTTGACTAATAAGTTCTCAATGATAAAAATAAATACAATGTTGCATTAAGTTTATCCAATCTATTTGATACCGACCTCCTTTGAATCATAGCTCATTAACTCGATAATTATGAAAACATAACTGAAGACAGTGACAGTTGAAATATCAAGATGACAAACAAATAAACTACTTTTAATCGGAAATATCCATAGAGGTTGACTAATAAGTTCTCAATGATAAAAATAAATACAATGTTGCGTTAAGTTTATCCAATCTATTTGATACCGACCTCCTTTGAATCATAGCTCATTAACTCGATAATTTATGAAAATATAACTGAAGACAGTGACAGTTGAAATATCAAGATGACAAATAAATTACTTTTAATCGGAAATAGTCTTATCCATGGAGGTTGACTAATAAGTTCTTAATGATAAAAATAAATACAATGTTGCATTTTATCCAATCTATTTGATACTGACCTCCTTTGAATCATAGCTCATTAACTCAATAATTCTGAAAACTTAACTGAAGACAGTGACAGTTGAAATATCAATGTCAGAGAGTTTCTCCGTACGCTAACGTTACTATGCAGCAGTAACCTAGCAACAATTGTTTATCGTTGCTAGGTTACTGTTGCTAGACCTGCAATTGGTTGACTTTGAGTAGTCACTGCTGTCAAGTTTGTAGTTCTGCTCTCAGGTTAGCCAACCGGTAAAGATATGAAATATAATTTTCTTCTTCTAATACGAAGACATATGACTTTGCGTGTTGGGAACCGAATAAACCCGATTTGCATTACACGGCTAAAATGCGAACAGTACCAGGTGGCTCATCAATTAAAGTCCGTGACTGTACATAATAAAGAGTATTCTATTCTATTCTATTCTATAGTATATTATGCAATCAGTGATTAAAGGACGGATTTAAAGCGAGGGCCACAGTTGAATCACGAGCTAGTGAAGGATTCTAAAGACGATTGTTGTAGATAAGTGTTAGAATCCTGACCGACGCGAGTGATTCATGGCCCTCGATATAAATCCGTTCTATTCAAGAGTTGCATACTATACTTTATACCATGACTACGAGAAACAGAAAGATTTAAGCGAAAATAGACAATGAAGAAAAAAAAACGAAGGTTAAATTATTCGCAAGGAGGTTGTATAGCATTGAGATGGAGGTCGAATATATTGGTGTTCCAAATTCAAACACCAAAACAGTGATTAAAAGTGCTTTTTAGTCACTGTTTTCAGTGAATAAAATAAGCTTTTTAGAGGGGGAATGGTATAAACAGTATTTTACCTTATAAGGTGGTGGCTCCGGAACATTGTCGCCTTGTTGTCGCGCCACCTGCGCGGCGCGCAGTCTTAGGTGAGCTTCCAAGTACCTGCAAATAAAACAATCTAAAGCACTAGGAAGTGGTGAAGGGTGGGCGTTTTGGGGGACTGTCTTATGTAATTTTGACGTTCGAAAAGTTCCGATTCTCAGCCTAGTTTGAACAATTGACTTTTGATCTTGAAAAATCGAAAAAATTATAATTTAATTTATGGCAAGCGACAATGTGGCAGGCCTAGACGGAGATGGCGGGATGAACTGGATTCATTCACCGATAACTGCAACCTAACCGCGTAAAACAGTTTCAATCATAATCCGAGAGTTTTGATGGATATTTCTAATCCATTTCTTTCTTATTCATGGTCATCTTGGCCAAAGGTTTGGCAAGGTCACCACGGCCAAAGGGTTGGCAAGGTCACCACGGCCAAAGGTTTGGCAAGGTCACCACGGCCAAAGGTTTGGCAAGGTTACCACGGCCAAAGGTTTGGCAAGGTCACCACGGCCAAAGGGTTGGCAATGTCACCACGGCCAAAGGTTTGGCAAGGTCACCACGGCCAAAGATTTGGCAAGGTCACCACGGCCAAGAGTGTGGTAGGTCACCACGGCCAAAGGTTTGGCAAGGTCACCACGGCCAAAGGTTTGGCAAGGTCACCACGGCCAAAGGTTTGGCAAGGTCACCGCGGCCAAAGGTTTGGCAAGGTCACCGCGGCCAAAAGTTTGGCAAGGTCACCGCGGCGCCCCGCACGTACCTGCGCAGCGCGACGCACACGTGTCGCACGATCTGTCGCGCGGCGCACGTCTCGTCCTCCGACACGCGCGACTCGTCGTCGTCCGCGCTGAGGATGGGCAGGGTGGAGATCACGTTGTAGAGCTTTCGGAGGCCGTCCTGTTGACGAAAATGTGGTTTTAAAATTAAAATAATCATGTAATGACTATAAATGTAGGTATAGTTCGATTCAAACTTTAATGGCAGCTCGGAACAAAGGCGAGTCGCTGCGCAGTAACAATTTCATGTGTCAGCGGGCGGGAGGGGTGGGGTACTGCGCAGCGAGTAGCTAACGTCCGAGCCGCCATTAAGTTTGAATTGAACTATAAACTTCCATTCTCTATGAGTAGGCTCATAGACAATAACGCGAAATTTAAACTCTATTAGATTATACGTGCATACTTTCAAAGATTGTACCAGCTACAATACTAACTGGTAAAAAGTATCATACTATCCGAACACATCTATACATATTATAAATTAAAGTCACTTTTTGTGTTTGTCTGTATATCAGAGTTGTTCTTCTAAACCACGCAACAGATGTTGATGAGATTTTCACCATCGTTTATGTATATAATATACAGTATGTTAACTAACAAAGGGCGTTCCCGTTAACCTGCAATAGTATAGCGTGTATAAATGCAAAAAAAAATATTACCATTAAAAAAAAAAAAAAAAAAAATATTTCTGTCGTGAAATGTTCACAAAACAATTAAATTTAAACGTACAAGAAACACTCTGTACACGCACACTCGTATTTCAACGTAGAAAAACAAGTGTGACAAGTGTGCGTGTACAGAGAGTTTATTTTCCGTAACAATTTAATATTTTTTGTGAATATTTTACTATACAAAAATAAACAAAAAAACATTTGTTTTTTAATGGTAATATTTTTTTTAGCATGTATAGACGCTATACTATTGCAGGTTAACGGGAACGCCCTTTGTTAGTTAACATACTGTATAACTAAGAAATCTGAATGATTTGTCAAGTCGTTCACCCTCCACGGGAATAAGTGTGAGTAATATATAAATAAATAGAAGTAGGTATAATAAACAAGAACAAAAACTTGTGTATGTATGAAACGCAGTAATTTAATAGCACATGCATAAATATAATACAAACAAAAAAAACACAAAAAAAGTGAAAAATAACTTTAATTTCGGAAGTCGGTGTCTTTGCTTTTTAATTTTCGTTTTTTGCCACCGACTTCCGAAATTAAAGTTATTTTTCACTTTTTTTGTGTTTTTTTTTAAATCGGTTGTTTTTTTTTGTAAAAAGTTTTTATTTTTCACTTTTTAGTGGTGGTACCTACCCCACACAAGTTACTACCTGCTATGTAAATAACAGTGAAGGAGTCTAATAATTATATCGTCTAAATAGACTGTGGGAAAAATACGTAATATTGAAGCTAGCTCAAAAACTACGCAAGCAAACTTAATAAAATTTATATGGGACCATCTCGGGAGTATACCCTTTTGAACTAAAAAAGAATTTTTTAAATCGGTTCACAAACGGCGGAGTAATCGGTGAACATACCGCCTCCTTTTTTGAAGTCGGTAAAAATAAACTATAACTGACCTGATGATCAAACTCCTCAAGGATAACTCGGAACTGGAAGGACAGTCCGAAGAACATGGTGGCGTGACATCTGCCGGAGTCGTGCGAACACTCCAGTAGCCAGAGCGCGTATCTGTGCACAAATTACAAACTTAATTATTAACGGCGTTATGCGGCCCCTAGGATAGAGGAGCTCGTCGCACGGGTCGATCCATCCGGTTAAGCTACGCTTGCCGGGGTTGGTCCGTGGATGGGTGACCATCTTTACATACCGAGACTCCTCCGTGCCTCGGAAAGCACGTTAAGCCGTTGGTCCCGGCTTTCATTTGTGGATCTTTGACAATCGCTACAGGTCGTCAGAAGCCCGAAAGTCTGACAACCCAGTCTTACCAAGGGGTATCGTATTATCCAGTTACTGGGTTGTAGAGGTGCGATAGGCAGCCGCTTCATGAAAATACTGGTATACAGCTGCATCCGGTTAGACTGGAATCTGACCTCAACATAGGCAGATGATGACTTACTTAACCAGATCAGCGAGCGTCCTCCTCGGCAGTAGACACACTCGTTCCATGGCGTCCTCGCAGTACGCGAGGTAGTACAGACAGATAGACACGCCCGTCGCCGCTACTGATGGGCGCGGGACTTCCAGGAATTTCTGGTGAGGGAAAATGACACTTATTACAATACCGTAAGAGTTATATTGTCAATGCTGGTAGTCACTTCTCTATTCAGTCACTTGTTTTTTCGCAATTTCAAATGTATAGTTTGACCTCACTGCTGTAGAACGCCTTTGGAATGCGCGGTAAGGCGCGGAGCGGGACGCCGGGAGCGTTGACGAATGAGCGACCTGCACTACGTCCCTGTGAGCCGCGCACATACCTCAGGCGCGATACAACGGTGAAGTCAAACAGTTCCAAAGTAAAAGTTATTTTAGTACAGTCAACCGTAAGAAAAGTTTATACAAATTACTGTTTTCCTTAATTCGAAGCTTGTGGCTAAGTAATAATCGCGGGTCGATCCATGAGGTTAAGCTACGCTTGCTGGGGTTTGTCCGTGAATGGGTGACCATCTTTACATACCGAGACTCCTCCGTGCCTCGGGAAGCTCGTTAAGCCGTTGGTCCCGGCTGTCATTCGTAGATCTTTGACAGTCGTTACGGGTTGTCAGAAGCCTGAAAGTCTGACAACCAGTCTTACCAAGGGGTAATGTATTACTGGGTTGTGGAGGTCCGTAAGGCAGTCGCTCCATGTAAAATACTGGTATTCAGCTGCATCCGGTAAGACCAGCGGCGGTACTTCCATACAAGCCGAAAAGCCCGGCTTGCGTTAAAAACTGAACCAATCAATTAAAAAAAAAACTCCTATAAACTTCCAAGTCAATCCTTCATGTCGCAAGAATTGATAAGAATAATAACATAAAAACTTCGCGCTGCACCAGCCGCGCGCAATAAGTACAAGCTAGGCTAAGCTGCCAGATTTACATAATCAAATTAAGCACCGTTGCCAAACTGCCACAGTTGCGATCTCGCTCTAACACTATAGCGTTAGGCGAGATCGCACCCATGAATGAAGACGTCAATTCTGTGGTACATTGCATCTTTCTCGCTCACACACGCTTGCGGCAACGTCGCAGAAGCCAGCTTCTAGACCTCTCATTTTTTGCATGGAAAATGCGTACGATTTTTATACTATTAGAATGTACTTATTTTGCAAAATGTTCTAATATTTAAGCCCGGCTTTTGAGTTTTTATGAATGGAACGAATCGTGTGTTTGAAGTTCGCGCAAATGCACTAGCCGCGATGTTGACCCGCGTAAAGTGAGTTGCAAGTCCGCGAAGCGACTCAATTTGTTATTGTTTTGAAATAATATTTTGAGATCAGTATTTTATTTTTCAATTGAGGTAATGAATTACCTAGTTTTATTATTTAAAATGATGTGATAGTTATTGCGGCTATGTCATTCCTTATGCTTAGTAGTGTTTTTATCATCAAAATGTGAATTTGGAAACTGTGTTCGAAAAGGTATGTAAATACATTGAGTTTTCTGACAGTAAGTAACTCTTTGCTTCACCGTAATCAACCCCAAATTACTATAACTCGGAAATATAAACAATTAGGTAGGTATTTTTGTCAGTCGAAGAATATATTGAAATTGGCATTCGATTGTTTAGTATGTATAGATAAGAGTATGACCAAACTTAGGTAGCCCTAGCTGGTGCCATGAAAGACATCAAAATTTGTATAGTGTTGTTTGTATGGCAATTGTAGTTTTAGTAAACCATCTCATCAAGATCACAAAACACAATAATTTTCGTATCGAAGATATTCTTCATAACTAGGCGTTTTGAAATAAAGATTAGAGTTGGCTATTGTCATTATGATTAATTATAAAATGTTATATACCCAATGTAATTGTAATATCTCATTTAACATTTTCAATCGACTTAAAACTTAAATTTCATAATAGAACAACAAATCGATAATTTGAGGCCATCTAGCGGCTTTTGATAGAATAATTTTTATGTGACAAGCGTTGACAAAGTTATTATGGTGAAAAGGTCCTGCGAAGCGGTGTGGTTACGCGCATTCGTTAATAGATGGCGCTTAGGACAATTCCGTACACACCTGAAATATGTAGAACTCTTCTACATCGGTAAATCGCTCACTTGTCTGTTTTTTTTAATCGTTAAAATTCTGTCGGCTTGCCCTGATTTTGAGCCCTAGGCACGCCACTGGGTAAGACTGGAAGCCGACCCCAACATAGTTGGGAAAAGGCTAGGCAGATATACAGCGTGTCAGGGTAAACACCGTTGTCACTCAACCCATGGGTGGTTGACTTAAATATATAAAAATAAATGACCCAGTAACAACCAAAAAAATTTTATTTTCATTAAAAGATTTTAAAAAGTTTCTATCCGACACCGTGCTCGCTAGTGAAACAGCTGACTGACTGAGGGAGGGGTCGCGCTCGCGGCCGGTGAGGTCACGTCCCAACTGTGTTGAGACGCAAGTTCGTTGCCCTAGCGCATAGGGTGAAAGGGTGAAATACTCTTGTAGTAAAATGTTTTTTTTTTTATTAAGTTGTAATTTTCCATTGATTTTACGTTCTATAAATGACACCAAACCACTGGTTTCAAGGATAACGGTGTTTACCCTAACACCCTGTATGTCCGTTGTTCTTTCGATCATTCTAAAGCTGATATAGAAACTGAGATCATATCTACAGCTGCATGGTATACTAACCTGTAGCCCCCCCATATTAATGAAATCGATGGAGAACTTCTTGTGACACAGCAGCGCCGCCAGGTACTTCAGGGCTTCGAAGGCGAGGCGCGAGTCTCGCGACTCTCGCACGTTCAGGTAGCCCAGGATCAGGCCGAGTGCATTCTGTTCGAACACGTGCGATAGGAACTGAAAAAAATAATAAAGATAATAATAAACCTTTAGTTTCATACCACAGGGAGGAGCTCGTGGCTAAGTAATAACAGCCGCACGGAGCGATCCATCAGGTTAAGCTACTCTTGCAGGGGTTGGTCCGTGGATGGGTGGACAATCTTTACATATCAAGACGCGTCCGTGCCTCGGAAAGCACGTTAAGCCGTTGGTCCCGGCTGTCATTCATGATAAATGATTTTATTTCTGTAAGTAGGTTTGTACAAACACTTTTACACGTCAATCACATTTTTAAAACTAGATGAGGTCGGCGTTTCCTATCTGACTACTCTGAGAAAGGCCGAAACAAATTTAGAGGTGAGTCTCTTTTAAAGTCCAGACATAATTTTAGTCAGATTATGTGAAGACCACATGGTCTTCACATAATCTCAGACATTTCAGACACCAATCTACATAGATTGGTGTCTGAAATGGTCTTTTGAGGAAAGAACCACGCAGATTAGTGGACCTGTCCAGTCAGTGCACGCATTTGTCAGTAATCGGGCAGCTCAACTCCGAATTTCAGGACCTCAACAAATTGAAGAACAATACCAAAGAAAGGACATTTGGTTAGGCCGCATAAATTACTCAAACTGCCAGACCATGATTAATTAAAACTAAGGAAAAATAAATAATAAAAAAGAAAAGAAAGATCCCCATAGTCTTCACATTCACAATAATAGGGAATATGCATGTATTTTTTTAATATTTTTATTCGATAATTTACATCGTCAAATAATAGTTTAAAAAAAATCGACGGCAAAAAAGCAAATTAAAGTAGTTAAAAAAATGTTTAAAAATATCCAACCGATCCGGGCTATTTAAACGCCCTCCATTTGGCGCGCTTGGTGTGGTGACGTCACAGACCGTGAAAACAAACAAGCAACTGTCAAGTCAACGTCAAACACTCAACTCACACTTGTTGATTGACTTGACATTGACATTTTTATTGTTATCCCGGATTGTTACGTCACATCCGCTCTTAGCTTTTCAAGTATTTGAATTACCCACGGTTTTTTGGGACTTTTTAAAAATTAATTTCTCGCTCAAAAAGAAATTTTATTCAAAAATATTGATGGAGGCATAATTCTGAAGTAATATAGTTTATAAAAAAAATATTTGACCCATATTTGAATCACATGCATATTCCCTATTAAAAATAATATAATACTTTACAAAGTAAATGTGTGTGTGGATCTTTGACAGTTGTTACGGGTCGTCAGAAGCCCGAAAGTCTGACAACCAGTCTTACCAAGGGGTATCGTATTACCCAGTTACGGGGTTGTGGAGGTCAGATAGGCAGTCGCTCCGTGTAAAATACTGGTATTCAGCTGCATCCGATTAGACTGGAAGCCGACCCCGACATAGTTGGGAAAAGGCTAGGTAGATTGATTGATTTTATTTTTCTGTTCTAATACCGCATTTTCCTTTTTTTCTTTCTTAATCCTTTCATACTATTAAGAGATTAAAGAAGATATAATTTGCTTACCTCCTGGTATTCTCCCATAGGCGTCAAGTATCTAAGTATGAGCATTTGTTTAGTGGCGTCGGTCGGTGGGTGAATCTGAATGTTGCCTGCGAACAAACATTAGTTTATGAATTTACGGTTTACAACGCGCAATATTGGCCTCATAGAAAAAGTTGTTCAAAATGATGAGTACAATGACCCCTTTTCGGGTTTAGCATAAACTAAAAATAATGTTGTTTATACCTCTAATATATATAAATAACTAGCTGCGCCCCGCGGTTTCACTCGCATAAGTCTCGATCCCGTGGGAATATCGGGATAAAAGGTATCCTATATCCTTCTCCAGTTCATGGGTCTACCTATGTGCCAAATTTCATCCAAATCCGTTCAGCCGTTCACGCGTGATGGCGTCACCAAGGGAAATAGGGATTCATTTTTATAAATATAGATATACAAATTCTAGGGAGAGAGGTGTAGATATGACTCTACTCTATTTGTTTTTAAAAAAGCTCTGCAATTATCATATCTTTGCATATCTTTTCTTTGCAAATTAACAATTACTTACCTATAACATAAGTCTCCATCTCTGCCCAGCTGGAGTTGGAGGAAGTCTCGTGATGATGCAGCGGCGGCGGGCGGGGGGGGGGAGACATCATGCCCCACTGGCAGGGGGGGGAGCTGGCGTTTGCTGGACCTGGGGGGGGCACGGAAGGTATTGTACTATCGTATGCCCAAGAGTGAAATCATATTTACACGCTCAGACCAGCATTTTCGGCCATCTTGATTCTAATGTGTGCGGATGCTTGCTAGGACACAGTAAAGTTGCAGAAATAAATCTTGACCTGAGATGCATACGGTCGGATTTGTATTCTGTTGTAAATTCCATATCAAACCTATTGCGTCTCAGGTCGAGAAATGGATATATGGAAAAATGTTGATCAGCGTATGTATATTCAAAACTTATCCATCATTTAAATATACATTATATAGGACTTAAAAAACAAATACCTATTTTTTTTTAATGCATTACTTATTTTGTAAAGCATTATTTTATGTTACGTTTTTTTGGAACGCGGAACGGAACGCAGATTCAAAACGCCTCCTCTAGGAAAATGCCGGAAGCGGTAAAAAAACGTTTTTTTTTTAATTTTTATTAATAGGATTTTTTCTTGACTCCTACACAACGTATATTTTAATAACGGATAAGTTTTGAATTACGTGCACATTCCAAAAAATTCTGTATCGTGTCATCTCGCTCCCACATTCAGTGACCGCGACTGCTATGAACTTTGGCCTATGCTGTAGGAGTTTATTGAATACAAAAACTTACTATTAAAATGTTTAACAGGCGTCTCAGGATCTTTGCTGGCGTGAGGGGGTGTTTCATCTACTACCATGTCACCCCCTCCCCCCTCGTCTTTGACACGGTCTGGAAATGAGAGAACATTGATATAGTGTAAGCTAAAATAATAAAAAAAACATTTGATCTCTCTGCGTGGCAACAGGTCGTGTTCGGGTTCGCGACAAGTCAATCGTCAGCCTGAGGATGCCTCAATGAGAGGTGAAACACGTGTCGATTTCTTACAGGGTTTTTATGACTCTTGAAGAATAGTTAAGCGGAATAGGTTACTAAATATATCTACGTCTATTGTATTTTATAATGGATTTCAATTAACTAAAAAAGATTTGATAGATGTTTATTGAGGGGTCAACGACCGCTGGTAGTATTGTTACTTGAAGTCTGCGTTCAGAAAATCTGTTTTCTTTTGGTTTATCACGTCTGTGAAGTTTACACAATAAAAAACTGATTTTTTAAACGAATATTTGAAGTGACTATACTTCGTTTGAAATAAGATTAGACATTTAAATAAACCTTTTTTACAGTCCGTTCAACCGATTTTGAATTCTATTGCGTTGGTGGTATGACAAATGGCAGCTGCAGTAAACAGTTGGTATTGTGTAACCTTTTTGCTTTTAATGCCTTCCTTATGCCTACGGTATAGGTTACTAAATATATCTACGTCTATTTTATTTTATAATGGATTTCCGCAAAGTCACCCCTGAATCAATGAACTATCTCCTCCATATAATTATTACGTGGGAGAGACTCACCTCTCTTCTCCTTACTCGGTCCATTGCACTTGATGTCATTATTTCTCTTTTTGTCGAAGCGCGCAAAATGTCGCGTCTGATTCGGTGGAGTCACTGCATTTTGGTTATTCTGCAAAAAAAAATGCATTATAGAACGAAAATATTGCATGTACGAACATATGTATTAATAGATAACATCACGCCTGTATAACTGATAAGGCGCGTCGTGAATCATCGTTCGCACAGAAAAGAAAGTATAGCCCCGAAGATTAACGAAAGAACTTAAAACTTACAACCAACCTTCGATCAATATCATAAGGTTCATAATACACTGCAGCTGTTAGTTCCCGTCTCACTCGCAAGTATGGCGGCTGACTAATATGCCACGCGGCGCGCGCTAACATGGCGGCAGCTACCGACCAATAGCGGTATAGGAAAAAGCAGCGCGGTGCGTGGAGCGTGCCGATTGGTCAATAGCATTTCCCGCGCTTTGAAAATTCATCTTCTGCGCAGGTACAACGGTAAGCCATATCAGTTGGGTACTACTGTACACCCACATTTCGCCAGTTATGTTGTCCCATGTAATTACACTTAGTTCGACCCGGGAATCGAACCCTGGACCTCACGTCAAGAAATTCCATAAAATAGATTAAAGAAGCATTTATAAAATTTCAGACGTACACATAGATAAATACAGGTCGAATACCGAAACTGCTTTGTCGGATAAAAATACATTTAAACATAACAAAATCATCTGCGACACTATTTCCCAACTATATTGGCGTCGGCTTCCAGTCTAACCAGATGCAGCTGAATACCAGTATTTTACATCGAGCGACTGCCCATCTAACCTCTACAAGCCAGTTACAGTTGTACCGGGAGACCCCTCTGCCCTCCGCTAGCTCGCTTAGTGAGGGTCTCACCGGACAACGTTGAATAATGAGGTAAAGACAGTAGACGATAGGAGGAACGGTTTATTACTGGTTAATTAAACACGACACACATGATTATATAAGTATAGTAATATTATCACAGTATTTAGAATGATGGTTATATAAAAATTACAGACAGTAACACGCTCGGTCAAGTCCAAAGATGAAGTGTGAGCAGACTGGAAAAATACTGCACGGGAGTTTGTGGCGTTCTGAATTCAAATTGAAAATGGAATGATGATGTGGCCAGCCATAAAGGATTGCCAGTAATAAATGATAGGATGAGTATGGATGAGAAGGACTTCGTCACACAGTTACTGTGTAGCAGCACCGTAGAAACGGGTTTTGTCGACTGAAGAATAGACAAAATGCCAGATAAACATTCACAATCTGTCATCTTGTCTATTCTTCCGTCGACAGAACCCGTTTCTACGGTGGTCATGCTACGCGTGTATTAGTAGTAATGGGCTCTGCCATGTAATATTTTTTACGTACTTTGTCTTCTCTTAAAATATGTAGTCTTCTTAACATCAATGGTACTAGCATTGCATTCAAATCCCTGAAACAAAGCATTCATATTAGATTTTTCGAGAAGTCATTTGCAAAACTCAAACTCAAAGCATTTATTTCAATTAAACCATTTACAGGCACTTTTGAATTGTCAAGGAGTCGGTCAGTCAGAAATATGAAGCTAGTTGCCCATTCCAAAGCGTAGTAGGTACCTATGGAGAAGAACGGGCAAGAAACTCCACAGACACTCTTTTAAATCAAAATATTGTTACAATATATGGGTTACATCATTCATGTTGAAATTATACATGTGAGAACAATGTAGAAAGCACGTTAAAAGCGTCCGCAATTATAACATAGAAACAATCCAAAAATAAGCCACGGCAGCTAAGAGATGACCAGTCACAACTGACGGCGCCCGTTCACGAACATGACGCATGGATCAGCACCATTCAGCTCAACCATTTTGAAGGGAGAATGATCCAACACACCTCCAACAAATGTATATGCTACTACTGAGCTGGTCTGATTATGGATCTGGACGCTTCGATAACGGAACTCTTGAACAGCTACTAGTAAACCCATTGAGTTTGGGCTCGTTAGATGTGTATCAACGAGTCCTGTTCATTTTACATGATGACGAGGACCTGATGACTGACCTGGACGCTAGGTAACGGAACTCTTGAACAGCTACTAGTAAACCCATCGAGTTTGGGCTCGTTAGATGTGAATCAACGAGTCCTGTTCATTTTACCTGATGACTGACCTAAACACCTACATGTTCCCATTGAGTTGGTCTGTTTATGAACCTTATTATTGAAATTATTGTACTATCATCGCATACATTTGAAAATATTCAAAGTAGACCACTAGAAATTCTTGATATTCAAGTGTTCCGATAACATACAGGGTGTTAGGGTAAACACCGTTATCCTTGAAACCAGTAGTTTGGTGTCATTTATAGAACGTAAAATCAATGGAAAATAGATGATAGATGAGAGAGATAAATGTAGTGTCTAGGTCCGTCCTGCGAAACATCGCCACAACTTTTTTCACACAGCGATTTCAAAAGAGCCGCCATAGTAATTGTTGGTCTATATCAAAATGCCTATCTAATGACATAGGTCTAGTTGTTATTGGTCGTGGGGACCATTTTGTCCGGTCCTCCTTTGCACTTTATGATACCGCCAATAAAGTATTTTTTCACCTATAGTTGGTACAATTTTGGTTTGTGATACGATTTTCGTCTTTATAGCACTAATGATAAAGTGCACTCTTACCTAAAGTTGGTAGCTATCTCCTGCACCTCCATGGCGGCTGCCAACAAACCGGTCGCATAGCACTGCAGTGGTTCTGCCGAGTTTGTCGCCCAGTTCACCAGCCGATGGATTAGAGCTTCGTTGTCCTGGTAGCAAAGAAGGTAATATTAATATTTTTTTGGGATTCAACCACTTCAAGAAACTACCACCACCATCACCATATGTGTTGGTGGTGCTACTTCCTAAAAGGAGAAGGTTCTATGTTTGATTTTGTTTTTCTTTTTTAAAGAAATAAATAAAGAAAGAAAAATGCGTTTCTTGGCGTTACAGCAAACAAAAAATCGAAAATTCAAAAGCAAAGACACAGAGTTTTTAACTACTACTGCTCCGGATTTTTTATACGTCTCATATAAAAAATCCGGAGTCACACGTAATCTGTTCGATTTATGCCGTAACACGTGTGACTCCGGATTTTTAATTTATCTGACTGTGGTGTCTTGTTTATACATTTTTAGTTGCTTGACTTTTTTGTCGTAGTTGGGTTTTATAACATTGTGGTGTTTTTTTTGGAAGTCGGTTGTGTTTTTCACAAGGATTGGACACAAACAGCAGCATATATAGTGATTAGTGGAAGGAGAGAACATCAATCAATCAGCCTAGCCTTTTCCCAACTATGTTGGGGTCGGCTTCCAGTCTAACCGGCTGCAGCTGAATACCAGTATTTTACATGGAGCGACAGCCTATCTGACCCCCACAACCCAGTAACTGGGTAATACGATACTCCTTGGTAAAACTGGTTGTCAGACTTTCGGGTTTCTGACGACCCGTAACGACCACGACCTGTTTATGTTCCTGCAGTGGAACATAATCAGCTGATAATAATCATATTTTAGCTCACCTGGAACACGACGCTCATCTCCAGGCCCGGCATGAGGTCCAGGGTCAGCCTGCAAGCAGCCACGTTCAGTTTGTGCACGTCGCGTCCCGTCATGTTCTGACGGGAGTAGTACGTGTCCCGAACGTAGTCATTTACTAGCTGGGAATAAAGAAAAAAACAGTTTAGTAATAGCTAAATTCTGAAAGTGACGGCCAAATAAAAAAAATCTATATTCCGTTAGAACATGTTTATTCTCTTCATTTTTCACTATTGGGCCAACCCTGCGCTGTTATACGATTTTGAAAAATACTGTTTTCAGTATATTTTGTAGCTAAAATAATAAAAAGTAATCTAATTAAAGTAATAGCTTGTAGTAATAAAAAATTAAAGGAAAAACGTAGTCTTACGGAATATACCTTTTTTTTGGTTTGGCCGGTACTTTCACCTCTTTAGCCCAAACATGTTTGGACAGTGAATGATCTCCTTTAGACACTCGAGGGGTCAGTATCAGCTTATGTCATGGGTCACCAGATCACCAGCTCACAGTACTTAAATACATAATATAAAAAAACTAGATGTAGCCCGCGATTTCGTCTACAATCCAGGATGAAAAGTAGCCTTTGTCCTTCTCCAGTTCATGGTCTACGCATCTGCCAAATTTCATCACCGTTACCTTAGTCATAAAGTTGTCCTTCTAGAACATGACCTTGAGAGCGTGACCTAGCGCGACCTCGAAGTCTGCGCGCGACGGGTGAAGTCATCGATCGGGTGCTGTTTATAGTTACCTTAGTCATAAAGTAGTCCTTCTTGAACATGACATTGAGAGCGTGACCCAGCGCGACCTCGAGGTCTGTGCGCGACGTGTTGTCATCGAACGGGTCCAGTTTATAGTTACCTTCGTCATAAAGTTGCCCTTCTTGAACATGACCTTGAGATTATGACCCAGCGCTACGTCGAGGTCTGTGCGCAACGGTTGACGTTATCGAACGGTTCCAGTTTATAGTTACCTTAGTCATAAAGTTGTCCTTCTTGAACATGACCTTGAGAGCGTGACCCAGCGCGCACTCGGGGTCTGTGCGCGACGGGTGACGCTCATCGAACGGGTCAGGATCTTTTTTCATAAAGTTTTCGGTCTCTGCTTCTATTATTTCGGATATCCTGTAATAAAATTGAAAAAGGTGATCACTTTATTGATTATTGTGCGGCTTTTATTAAAGGATATATATTTTAGTTTTAGTCAAACACAATTGCTGGAGGCCAAATTTGCCCAGCACGCCCCAGCAGTAACAAAAAACTCACTAGCAGCCCAGAATAGGAGGTCATTCTGGACTGGTCAGATTTGTAGGTCAGATTTGGACCTGGTTAATAACAATAGAGCCAGCTCCTATTACTATTGGGGCTTATACATATTAGGGGTTTATTTATAAACTAGCTTCCGCCCGCGTCTTCGCCCGCGTGGTATGTCGATAAAAAGTAGACTCTATGTAAAATAAAAAAAAAAAATAAAGACTATCTGTGTACCAAATTTTATTTAAATCGGTTCAGTAGTTTTGGCGTGAAAGCGCGACAGACAGACAGATAGATAGACCGACAAGTTAAGTAAGGAACTCAGAAAACCTTTTTTTGTTGGTCTGAGGTAAGGAATAAGTAAGGATTATAAATTAAAGTCGCTTTTCGTGTTTTTCTATATGTCCGCGTTGTTCTTCTAAACCACGCAACAGATTTTGATGAGGTTTTCACCATCGTTTACAGAATCTATTCCGAAAGGTTTATGTATATTACGTTCATATTAAAGTTACATTTAACTAAGAAATCTCGATGTTTTGTCAAGCCGTAAACACCGTGCGACGCAGGAGCGGGTCGCAAGTTGTTTATATATAAGAGATACTTTATATTACGGACACTTTATTAGGTTGTCTGTAAAAGATCGCTTTTAGCGATAAGATCGCCCATTGTGTCACCCCATGTAAAATTTCTAATTTATGTCTGTAATTTTTATGGTGTACATAATAAAGAGTAGGTATTCTATCTACGTATTTAATTAGGAAATTTAATTGCATTTTTTTCCGGCATAGGTGCAGATAACCCCGTGACACTTGACCAATGTGGCCAAAATGTGTTACATTGTGTCTTGTTTTTAACTAATTCAGTTTTGAGAGTTATAAAGGATTAATATATTGTTTACTAGTCGATGCCCGCGACTAAACCCGCGTGGATGTCGGTTATTATATACTAAAACCTTCCTCGAGAACCACTCTCTATCCATTGGCGAAAACAGCATGAAAATCGGTGCAGTCGTTTTTGAGTTTATCGCGAACAGACAGACATACAAGACGCGGCGGAGGACTTGTGTTTTATAATATGGAAGGATAACAATTGACCCAAACAAAAAAAAAATCCGCCATTAAAAAATCAAACAATAAAGTCATTAAAAAAAATTATGCATGGCATGAATATTATGTTTACATATGAAATTATTTCATAATGTTTTGAAATCTTTGCCTTTTGTATAAAATTGTGAAACAAGAAAAATCATGTTCAAACTTGCATTACCATTGTTGGCATGTATATGGGGTGACTCTACTTGTCATGCTATACAAGTTTCACCATGAAACACATTGAATATAATTCGTTAAAAATAAGTTTTCATAGATGAATCAAAATAGTCCATCTACTGACAAGTCCACTCAAATCTATGTGGTTCTTTCTTCAAAAGACCATTTCAGACGTTAATCTACATCTCATTACTATGTAAAAAATTGACAAAAATTGTATGGAACATTGACACAAAATAGAGATTTCAACATGTTTTGTCTTGAATGTTTCGCCAGTGCAAACGCACGGTAATATGGCCTGACCAAGATTATGTCTTGACTTTAAAAGAGACTGCAACCTCTGAGTTTGTTTCGGCCTTTCTTCTCAAAGTAGTTAAATAGGAAATGCCAACCTCAACTAGCTTATTTTTAATAATTATGACATGTAAAAGTGATTCGGATATCCTATTTCCGGATTAAACAATTTCATTTCATTTCATTGTTGTATAGGAATTTATTTCTTTTTTTGTTTTTCATGGATTGGATATGAATTTCATGGTGAAACTTGTTTAGTAGACGACGGGCAGAATCACACCTTGGCGGATGCAGGTGTCTTAATCGCCATCTTGTATTTAAGTCACATATTGCTGCTCTCAGTACAAAATAGATAACAATATCGCACCTTCGGTGTAAGAAAGTCACACATAGTAAATTAAAAAATGAGCTGTTTTGGCTTTTATTTCGGTGCAACAAAGTCACAAATAGTAAAATTAAAAAATGAGCTGTTGTGACTTTGTTGCACCGAAAGAGATAATTTTTCCTCATAATATTATTTCCTAGGGATTTATTTGGCTATCTGCCATCACCTCCAAATTACAAAGTTTTGTTTAAATTGATTAGATTTTTGAATACTTTGTTGAAAATAGATGAATGAGGAGCTCTTGGCTAAATAATAACAGCCGCACGGGTCGATCTTCAAGGTTAAGCAACGCTTACTTAGGTCGGTCCATGGATCGGTGACCATCCATAACATACCAAGACCTTTCCGTGCCTCGGAAAGCACGTTAAGCAGTTGGTCCCGGCTGTCATTCATAGATCTTTGACAGCTGCTACAGGTAGTCAGAAGCCCAAAAGTCTGACAACCAGGCTAGCCAAGATATAGTGTTACCTAATAACAGGATTGTGGAGGTCAGATAGGCAGTCGCTCCATGTAAAATACTGGTATCCAGCTGCATCCGGTTAGTCTACAATATGCCAGGAGCGTGCCCTCAGCTTTTGGGGACTTATTATGCCATAGAGATATAATATCTCTATGTATTATGCATTCAACTAAGCATGGTCTGGAAAGGCTTTTGATACTGGGCCGGGTGGAAAGAAAACGCGCTAAAGGCAAAGCACCGGCAAGATGGTCAGACGCGATCAAGAACATTGTTGGAGGCAGCATCTACCAAGAGGTCCACACTGCAGAAGACCGCATATCTTGGAGACGCGTCACATCAGGTCGCGATCTTCAGCATTGAGGAAACGAAGAAATAAAGCAGCTGCATCCGGTTAGACTGGATGCCAACGCCAACATAGTTGGCAAAAGGCTACACAGATTATTGTTGCAAATAGATGAACACTTTGGGGATACAAAGTGTGAAGTTATGTTATTATTTCAAGTCATCATCCATTTCAGACCACTGTCGGACAGAAGCCTCTCCTAGGTATTGCAATAAACAAATGGTTCTGAATGCCCTAGTTTCTGAAAGCTTCATGTTATAATCTGATATGCCTTCTCAGCAGCTAACTTATTGCGTAACTTATTTTCGTAACCGATTAATACTAATTTGTTTCATTTTGACAGCAAAATTCATTGTGTTATTTATGTTGTTGAACAGATTTTTTTCGAACTTTATGAAGAAACCGATTCCAATTCTGATTGATCATGTATTTGGCAATTAGGGTACAGGTCTCATTAAGTTCTGAGTTGAGCTGCACAATTACTGACAAATGCATGCACTGACTGTACAAGTCCACTCAATCTGTGTGGGTCTTTCTTCTAAAGACTATATCAGACACCAATCTACATGGTCTTCACATGACCTGATCAAGATTATGTCTGGACTTTAAAAGAGACTGTGACCTGTGAGTTAGTTCGGCCTTTCTTCTCTGATAGGGAAATTCAACCTCATATAGTTTTTATTAAAATACTAGCTGCGCCCCGTGGTTTCACCCGCGTAAGTCTCGATCCCGTGGGAATATCGGGATAAAAAGTCCTATGTCCTATTCCAGGTCATGGTCTACCCCTGTACCAAATTTGATCCAAATCCGTTCAGTTGTTCACTCGTGATGGTATGACCAAGGGAAATAGGGATTCATTTTTATAAATATAGATGAAGATGATTGATGTGTAAAAGTGTTTGTATAAACCTACTTACAGAAATAAAACCCATTCATCAGATTATTTGATTCAACAGTTGCTGTTTCAGTCCGCCAATGACGGCAGTTAACTTGAGCTTGACAGTATAATAACAATTTTTTGTGTAGATTATACTCAGCAAGTAGGTGATCGAGTTTCAGTAGGTTTTTTTCCAAAAGAATCGACAAATAGTCAGTTTCATTACATTTAATGCTTAACAGGGTCATAGCACCAGTATTAATGAAAAAAAATAAATACTAAACAATATTTGGTCACCACAAACCCATTACTGAGCATAACCTCTTTGAATTATCGACCTTGGTCATTGTTAGAATCTTTAAAATCTCCTGGTAAGCATAAAATCAGTAACAAATCATAATCTGCAATCTGCCTAGCGTTTTCCTATGTTGGGGTTGGCTTCCAGTCTAACCGGATGCAGACTGAAACAAAAGTGTCAAACGCCAAATCAAAGAGCCATAAAAAAAAATAGTTTGTCAACAAAGCATGATTTTTTTTAATGAATCAATTCAGCCACTTTTTTTATATATCAATATAAAAATAAAGATTTTACACTAAATGAAGTCTCTAATTGGGTTTCTAGCCATTTGGTTGAAGAAATAGGACCAATAAACAGCTAAATGCAATTAAAAGTTGCACTTTCTGATTAGTTTAAAAGTTCATGTAGAACTTCAGAATGCCTATTTCACATTGGTACTAGTTATGTGGTCATGAGTTCTATTTTTAAATTGAAATTTCATAGCCACATGTGTAAGCATACGGCAAACATTAAATGTGCTAATTATATTTTTTTTCGCAATAATATCAAAACAAAGGACCTACCTCGTCAAAGTTGGTATTGGGTCGAAGTTGGCCGTCGTATGCTGTTCCTCCCATTGTCGCAGCAACTCGGTTACCTCTTGAGCTGGCCCTGAATCCATCTAAATTCACAAAATGTTTGTAATTTATAACCTCACTGATTAACAACTTTGTCACTCATGTACCGTAACGACACGACACGACTATTAAATGCCAAATTTTTATTTACACTAATAAACCTATAGATTATTGTACATTTTATTATAAAAATATTTATTTTAGTGGAACTAAATTCGTTAAAATGCAACGTTTTGTCTTTAAACCGCGCACTCCTATAACAAAATTTTATGCTAGGGATACCATGACAAAGAATAATTTGCTACTATTTATTTTTTGGACGTCAAATTCATTTTTTTCTTCATTTTTGTAACTCAGACTAAATTTAACCAAGAAAAAGCATTGTTGTCAACAGTGCAGTGACGTGAGGCAGTTTCGTAAATCTAAAGCACTTATTGAGGTTTAGTTTGATTGTGAATGGTTGTAAATGTGCGCGTGCGAGCGTTTATGCACAGAGCGGAGGTGTAGTTTTGGCATGCTTCACTGCATTGTTCGAAGACTCTTGGTTTTTTATTTGGTCTGAGTTTTGTAAACTGACTTTTCAAGATGGCATTTAGGTTAGGTTAGGTTAGGTCTTTAAAAGTTTTAATTGCTGAAGAGGCTTTTCTTTCGTCGTACAACAGCCTAATTAACAAATCGGTGTGAGAGTTATTTCATATAATTAAATATAATAAGGGACAAGTAAGTAAATAGTTGGTACAAGAGTATGTGTGTCAATGAACTCCTCCACCGAAAGTTCTTACTACTATTGTATTGTAGCCATACCGTGGTATGTACTGGGGGCCAAGTCTACTAATTTACAAACGTGTCAGTGGTTTCACAATGATGAGTTTTTAACAGATTTTGTATGGCATATCTGTCAAAAACTGATCATTGTGAGACCACTGACACGTTTGTAAATTAGTAGACTTGGCCCCCAGGCATGTCACAGGCATTAACATTTCACTTTTCAGTTTCATTCAATACTTGAATCAAAAAAAATGAAATCTACTAAAAAATATGAGCTTGCGGCTGGCAATATTACAAAAATCCAAGGTCGTTTGACGAGGGAGGGAGTATCCCCAAGCCAGGAGGATACGTTCTGTAACTAAACTACATTCAACTTTATGGCGTTAAAAAAGAAAGATAAATGTAAAAATCAGTATTATGAACGGTCCAAAGTTGTGATTAATGCAAAATCTTCTTTCTAAATGAATTAACTAACATTTTAAAGAAGTTTTTTCACTGAATTATTTCCGTAAGAGTTTCAAAAGGATCTTTGAATTTAATCTTTGAACGGATTTGTCAACTGTTCTAAGCGTAAAAGCGGGCGGTCAGTGCAGCTTTATGTTATTTGACAAAAAATAAGAAAACAAATCTTGTTAAATAAAAAAAGTGATTATTTACCAAAGAAAGCATCAAAGATGTCTTTTAGAAACGATACGCTTTCTCAGTCAAGGACCAGCATGTCGGGAAGTTATGTTAGAAAACTAAAATACAGAAGCTTACTGGAAGACCTATCGACTATAGGTAAGTAAACAGTCGCTTCAATTGAAGGCTTTTTAAACAATTTTATAATCAGTAAGGCCATACGACGGTAGAATAGAGTGCCTGCACTTCCTGTGTTTACTTGTGATGTCTACAAACATAATCTATTAGGAGCAACTATGAAACTAAAATGGACATTATAGATGAATAGCTGCGCCCCTCAGTTTCACCCGCGTAAGTCTCGATCCCGTGGGAATATCGGGATAAAAAATATCCTATGTCCTATTCCAGGTCATGGTCTGCCCCTGTGCCAAATTTCATCCAAATCCGTTCAGCCGTTTTAGCGTAGGCATAACAAACAAACAATCGAAACTCACTTTCGCATTTATAATAATAGTTAGGATTCTATTAGAGGCAGTTTAAAGTCAAGACTTTAGGGCTTCTCACAACCCGTAATGACTGTCAAAGATCCACGAATGACAGCGGACCAACGGCATAACGTGCTTTCTGGAGCACAGAGGAGTCTCAGTATGTTAAGATGGTCACCCATTCACGGACCAACCCATGCTGTTATTACTTAGCCACAACCTGTGTTGTACTCATTGCAAGCAAATATTTATATATTACTAGCTTCCACCCGTGTGGTATTTCGATAAAAAGAGAGCGATACACACAGCTACTGTGAACTGTACGACCATGCACACATTTTCATTGATATGACATTTGCTTGACGCGATAGCACTACTAGCTATTGAAAATTTATTTATCATAAATTTTCAATACCTAGTAGTGCTATGTCGATAAAAAGTAGCCTATGCCCTTGCCAGGGATGTCATCTATCTCCTTGCCAAATTTAATCGAAATCCGTTTAGTGGTTTAGGCGTGAAAAGGTAACAGACAGACAGAGTTACTTTCAAATTTATAATAATATATTACTATGGATTTTTTTTTACTGTGTAAATTTGTAACTTTCATCTATAATAGCGTGTTGCCTTTTGTATGCTTATAATGTTAATCCTTACTAATATTATAAATGCGAAAGTAACTCTGTCTGTCTGTCTTTCTGTCGCGCTTTCAGGCCAAAACTACTGAACCAATTTAAATGAAATTTGATACACAGATAGTCTAGAGCCTGAGAAAGGACATAGGCTACTTTTTATCGACATACCACGCGGGCGAAGCCGCGGTCGGAAGCTAGTTTTATTATAAGTCTAAATGTGTGTGCTTGTTAATGGCTCTCTGGCGACTATGTATTTAATTTCTCTTTTTGTGTTTTTATTAGCTGTAACTCCTCCAAAAACTAAATAAATAAGTAAAGTATATGTATGTTAATTACAGAAGATGAAGCTGGTAACAATGTGGAACGTATGGACAAGACCTCGCAAGTCGTAAAGGAGGCCAAGGACCTGCACAGTGAAGGAGGCGTTGAGGAGAGAGTCAGACATCCAGGTAATTTATTTATTACATCATGCATGCCTTTATAGGAGGACGTGCGGTCGTGGGATCGGCCGCACTTTCTGATGAGCCCCGCTAGACATGGCGGGCTGATACCAGTCGGGGGTGCGGCGCATTTACAAGTCTCTCCCGGGCCCCCGACTCATGGTAGAAGTAGGAACAGTGGGGTTTTAGTCGGTAGGAGTCCGACATAACATCTATGAGGATTTCCCCACGGAGAAAAAAAAAAATGTTAATTTATTTTTAGTATTTATTTAAACTTCCTGCACACAATAAAGTACAAAAGCGGACATAATGAGTGAGCTTTACACCCTGTTCCTCATACTCCTAAATAACTCTTTCAGGTGAAGGCTACCTGGATTCCCGGGTGCTTCGCGCCGCCAGTGACGTCACTGTTCGATGTTCTGAAGCCGTAAGCGGAAACGTGAATACTTACAATAAGCATGAACTGGCGCGTCATATTGTAAGTAATTAAGATCTTAGTATTATGTCTCCATAAAAGTGATCTACACTTCGCGCCCTCTCTCTCGCACACCGCTCGACTTCTCGCTATAAACAGATTCAGTAACCAGAGGGCCTAGACAAGTGACAATCGCTTCAAAAGCGTTTCGTATTTCTACGACGACTTTCAACAGGATTGACATAAGCTTTTCGATAGCTTATGTCAGTCCTATACATTTTTGTCTTTTCCATCATCGTTATCGCTGATAGAATGTCAGTTTGTCTAGGGCCTCAGAGGACAAAATGTAAAGTCAGACAGGTTCATAGGACAGTTCAGCCGAAAGGCGAAAGCTTCAGGGTAGCCCGCGAAATTCTCATTTTTATATATAACCTGACACTGACCTGCAACTTGCAAAAACGTAAGACAATTTGAATTTCGCGGGTTACCTTAGGGCATTACGCAATAATATTTGATTACGTAGGCAAAATAAATAATTGCATAACCTAACAGTAAAGATTGTCTGTTCTCATAGACCAACTGCACATCTCACATTTCAGGCCGAGAACCCAGACTTCTGGAATTTGACGTTCCCCCAAGAGGTCCCCGTGGTCGCTCACGTGTTCGGCACGTTCACGCCCGTCGTGCAGCGCCCGGTGCGCGTGCGCAAGCAGGTCGAGAAGCAACAGCAGGCGCAGCTGAAGGAGCCCGAAAAAGTTGAGAAGTTAGTACTAACTATCCTGTGTTCATAATTTAGTTTCTAAAAATATAAACAAATATATGTTTTGGATAAATAATTTATAAATAGAAACCGTCAAAATAATTTACATTACACAACACAACACATAAATTAATTTATTTGCCAAATGTATTTGAAAAATAACAGTGACGGAGTCACATAAGATATCGTCTACATAGACTAAGTGGGAAAAATACGTAATAATGAAGCTAACTCAAAAATTACGCAAACAATTTTATTATGAGAACCTCCTTTTTGAAGAAGTCGGTTAAAAAAATAAACCACCATCATTTCCTCCTCCAGGCTTGAGAAAACAGAAGAAGGGTCCCAGATGGTGACGCGCGTGAACCGTTTCATCGTCAAGTGGTATAAGCAGCATCACAAGCCGCTGAGCTACTTCCATACTGTCCTGGACCCGGGCAGCTTCAGTAAGAGTGTGGAGAACATCTACCATGTCTCGTTTCTGGTCAGGGATGGGTTGATCTCTGTTACCTTGGGTGAGTTTATCATCTTCCACGTCCTACTAATAGTATAAAGCTCAGCACCCTAATTGCGTATATACTCTATCAATCAGAATAGGAATTGGTTTGAAACAAAAATGTCTAATCCATTGCTTCATTAGTTCGTAAGTTACGTTGTTGAGCAGATTTTCACGCTCCTGTGCCTATACCCACGCTCCTGCATCAATCCCCACGCTCCTGCATCAATCCCCACGCTCCTGCATCAATCCCCACGCTCCTGCATCAATCCCCACGCTCCTGCATCAATCCCCACGCTCCTGCATCAATCCCCACGCTCCTGCATCAATCCCCACGCTCCTGCATCAATCTCCACGCTCCTGCATCAATCTCCACACTCCTGCATAAATCTCCATGCTCCTGCATCAATCCCCACGCTCCTGCATCAATCCCCACGCTCCTGCATCAATCCCCACGCTCCTGCATCAATCCCCACGCTCCTGCATCAATCCCCACGCTCCTGTGCCAACACCCCACGCTCCTGCATCAATCCCCACGCTCCTGTGCCAACACCCCACGCTCCTGCATCAATCCCCACGCTCCTGTGCCAACACCCCACGCTCCTGCATCAATCCCCACGCTCCTGTGCCAACACCCCACGCTTCTGCATCAATCCCCACGCTCCTGCATCAATCCCCACGCTCCTGTGCCAACACCCCACGCTCCTGCATCAATCCCCACGCTCATGTGCCAACATCCCACGCTCCTGCATCAATCTCCACGCTCCTGCATCAATCCCCACGATTCACTGCTTATCCCCACGCTCCTGCAGCAATCCCCACGCTCCTGCATCAATCTCCACGCTCCTGCATCAATCCCCACGATTCACTGCTTATCCCCACGCTCCTGCAGCAATCCCCACGCTCCTGCATCAATCCCCACGCTCCTGCATCAATCTCCACGCTCCTGCATCAATCTCAACGCTCCTGCATCAATCCCCACGATTCACTGCTTATCCCCACGCTCCTGCAGCAATCCCCACGCTCCTGCATCAATCCCCACGCTCCTGCATCAATCTCCACGCTCCTGCATCAATCTCCACGCTCCTGCATTAATCCCCACGATTCACTGCTTATCCCCACGCTCCTGCAGCAATCCCCAAGCTCCTGCAGCAATCCCCACGCTCCTGCAGCAATCCCCACGCTCCTGCATCAATCTCCACGCTCCTGCATCAATCCCCACGATTCACTGCTTATCCCCACGCTCCTGCAGCAATCCCCACGGTCCTGCATCAATCCCCATGCTCCTGCATCAATCCCCACGCTCCTGCATCGATCCCCACGCTCCTGCATCAATCCCCACGCTCCTGCATCAATCTCCACGCTCCTGCATCAATCTCAACGCTCCTGCATCAATCTACACGCTCCTGCATCAATCCCCACGATTCACTGCTTATCCCCACGCTCCTGCATCAATCCCTACGCTGCTACATCAATCCCCACGCTCCTACATGAATCCCCACGCTCCTGCAGCAATCTCCACGCTCCAGTGCGAACACCCCACGCTCCTGCATCAATCTCCACGCTCCTGTGCGAACACCCCACGCTCCTGCGCGAATACCCCACGCTCATCTGCCAAACACCACGATTCACTGCTTATTCCCACGCTCCTGCATAAATCTTACGCTCCTGCGCGAATACCCCACGCTCATCTGCCAACCACCACGATTCACTGCTTATTCCCACACTCCTGCATCAATCTCCACGCTCCTATGCGAACACCCCACGCTCCTGCATCAATCTCCACGCTCCTGCGCGAATACCCCACGCTCATCTGCCAACCACCACGATTCACTGCTTATCCCCACGCTCCTGTGCCAACCACCACGATTCACTGCTTATCCCCACGCTTCCGCATCAATCTCCACACTCCTGTGCGAACACCCCACGCTCCTGCATCAATCCCCACGCTCCTGCATCAATCTCCACGCTCCTGCATCAATCTCCACGCTCCTGCATCAATCTCCACGCTCCTGCGCGAATACCCCACGCTCATCTGCCAACCACCACGATTCACTGCTTATTCCCACGCTCCTGCATCAATCTTCACGCTCCTGTGCGAACACCCCACGCTCCAGTCCGAACACCCCACGCTCCTGCATCAATCTCCACGCTCCTGTGCGAACAACCCACGCTCCTGCATCAATCTCCACGCTCCTGCGCGAATACCCCACGCTCATCTGCCAATCACCACGATTCACTACTTATTCCCACGCTCCTGCATCAATCTCCACGCTCCTATGCGAACACCCCACGCTCCTGCATCAATCTCCACGATTCACTGCTTATTCCCACGCTCCTGTGCCAACCACCACGATTCACTGCTTATTCCCACGCTCATCTGCCAACCACCACGATTCACTGCTTATCCCCACGCTCCTGTGCCAACCACCACGATTCACTGCTTATCCCCACGCTTCCGCATCAATCTCCACACTCCTGTGCGAACACCCCACGCTCCTGCATCAATCCCCACGCTCCTGCATCAATCTCCACGCTCCTGCATCAATCTCCACGCTCCTGCAGGAATACCCCACGCTCATCTGCCAACCACCTCGATTCACTGCTTATCCACGCTCCTGCATCAATCCCCACGCTCCTGCATCAATCCCCACGCTCCTGCATCAATCTCCACGCTCCTGTGCAAACACCCCACGCTCCTGCATCAATCTCCATGCTCCTGCGCGAATACCCCACGCTCATCTGCCGTGTGCGTTACGATTGCTCGGCCAAGTTACCCAAACAAAAAAAAACTTCGGCCAAAAAATTGTCGAAATTTGTCAAAATCGAAGGGAACAAACCAAAAATTTGTCAAAGTAGAAATAAAAAAGTTATAAGGGTTTTAAGTTGGCCGCGCGAACGTAACGTGGAGGATTGCGCGGCCATGGAGATCTCAGCAACTACTTGGGTTAGAGATGTAATTCTTTTTGTCAATTGAAGACCGAATTTGTCAAAAATTGTCGAAAAAAGAATTATAAGCTCAAGATCAATATTTTACGAAATATTCACTTTGGAAGTTATGGCCGCGCAATCGTGCACTTGTTGTTTCTATAATGTTGATTATTTCTATAAAACTAGGACTTCACACAGTAAAACTGTTACAAAAAGAAAGGTCTTAATTTGTCAAAGCTAACGAAAGCAATAAATACTACTAAAGTTTAGTTAAACAGACGAAATCAGTCCAAAACAAAAAGTACGTGGCCGCGCGGTCGAAACGTTACTTTGTACGCTGATATCTCATTATCTATAATTGCTAGGATTTCTGAGTGAACATCTATTTATTCGACAGATTAACCTCATTAGAATGGCATATCGTGTTACCCTCAGAACAGTCTTTAACGCGTGTAATCTCAAAAATAATGTTAGCTCATACAATGTTCGAGTAGAGTAACCATAATTTCGATTTGGGAATACCTCTGACAGGAGACTGTCAATTATATTGGACAACATCTAACTCAATTTGAAAAAGGAGAATGGGCGTTTCTGCGCTGGAACCCAATTGCGTTAAGATACATACCAATGGAAAGATCTCATCAAGGAAAATATTATTTTCTTATTATGACGACTTCTCTTGATCGTTAGTACGAAAGGAGCTACAGAGCTTTAAATGTGGGTGATTCAATATTATTGGAATTCTGGTATTTTGTCAATTAATAAACTTTTAATGATTCGGTGCCATGCAAACATCATCTTTCAAGCCTATAAGCGAACATTTTAAAACATTGGCCTCCAATAGATGCCGTTTTAGGAACAATGTTTTTAAGCTTCTCTCGATTGTTAGTACGAAAGAGTGTACGAGTACTACGTGAGAGCGACAAACGGATGTGCGTATAACGCTTGTGCGACAAAACTGTACTGCGAATAACCTTAGTTCGAATTTACGCTAGTGCGAATAACTGGACCTCGACATCACGCTAGTGCGACTTTGATGACTGAAACTTTGTATTAATTATTATAATAATGGACACACCCTCTAAACCGTTGGCACTGCCATTGGTGATTCGTAAAAAACCTTTTCAAAAGGTTTTATCTTTTTAATATAAAAAAAACAAGAGATCTATTTTTATCGCCTTTTATTGAGAAGTTCCTATAACCACCTTCCGGCTTCATCAACAGACCCTCAACATCACCTAGTGTCAGAGCATTTGTCAAGACAAATCTAATGAAACCAAACACATGAGCATCCGATTGAGCTGAAACTCGGCATACTTACATAACTACCGAGACATTTTGAAAAAATGATACCATGGAGCTGGTCTGATGATGGATCCAGAAGTTGACCATAGGAACTCCTCAATAAAAAAAGATAGCACGATCGTGTTTAGACTCACGGTTACGTATTAACAAGTGCTTTGACACTAGATGGTACTCAGGGTCTGATGGTGGAGCCGGAAGGTGATCACATGTAATTCTCAAGTAATCCAGGTACCCCCGTCGTGTTTTGTTTCATTAGATTTGTCTTGAGATTGCTCTCGTGGTGTTGAGGGTCTCTTAATGAAGCCGAAGGTGGTTATAAGAACTTCTCAACAAAACAAGATAGTACCATCGTGTTTGGACTCGCTGGTGTTGTCTTGACAAGGACTATTAGCCCTTGCACTGTTGCACTTGGGTAGTTTCAAACTACTGTAATACTTACTGCATCAACGTAATGTCGAGTTAAAATAGGTACTGTCATACAATCGTTTGTCGCACTACCGTGATGTCGCACTATTTTCGCACAATCGTTTGTCGCAATAGCGTGATGTCGAGGTTCAGTTATTCGCCCAAGCGTACATTCGAACTATGGTTATTCGCAGTACAGTTTTGTCGCACAAGCGTTATACGCACATCCGTTGAAATTTCATTGTTGCACTGCAAAACAGTTTTTAGGGTTCCATACCAAAAGGGTAAATATGGACCCTGTTAGGCTCGTCTCTCCGGCTCCGTCTGACTTGAGTTGACCTGACTTGACCTGAATTGACCTAGCTGGTTAGTCCAAATGGATAAATACCGTTTAAAATGACCTGACTTGATCTGACTTGACCTGACTTGCAGGCGCGCGGGAATAAAAGGAAAACTCTGAAATCCACGTGCCAACGAGGTCCCAGTTTTGAGACCGGAAATCATCCCTGACCTCTCTACAAGAAGGAGAACGATAAAAAGACCCTGGAACGATAAAAATACCCTATTAATTTTATTAAATAAGCTGTACAACACGTTTGTTGCGATTACAAACTTAACATTTTCCTGTGCGGCCATGAAAAACATAATAAGTTTCTAGACTACGGATTTTCGCCTTAACCAGTGAGGCGAAAAATCTAAAACTCCTGTGGAGGATTGCTGGGCCTTTCCCCAACTCAGAGGCAAAATATCACTGAAATTGGACAAAACCGAAAGAGTACATAATTCTGTACACATAAATAATTTCTGGCTGAAAAATTAATTGGTTTAACGGTATTAATCCATTTGTATTAACCAGTCAGGTCAAGTCAGGTCAAATCCGGTCAAGTCAGGTCATTTTAAACGGTATTTATCCATTTGTATTAACCAGTCAGGTCTAGTCAGGTCATTTTAAACGGTATTTATCCATTTGTATTAACCAGTCAGGTCTAGTCAGGTCAACTCAAGCCAACTCAACTCAGACAGAGCCGGAGAGACGAGCCTAAGTAACAGGGTCCCGATTTACCCTTTTGGTATGGAACCCTAAAAACTGTTTTGCAGTGCAACAATGTAATTTCATAGAACTTTACTGCATTGTTTTGGTTCCAAGCGAAAAATACGTCCTTTGAGATCGGTTTTGTAGTGATTAATGATAACATTACTATGTAGTTGAAAGAAAATAGTACATTGTGATACGAGTGTGCTCTTTTGGATATTACAGTCGAGCCGGTATTTTCGCGTGAGCCGCAGGCGAACGCGATAAGGTAGCCGAGAGTGTAATAATCAATGCACACGCGTTTCATACAACGTTTTTCAACATACTTGCGAGGAAAAAAAAAAAGACTTGTTGTAAGAAATTATGCTACAATAACGTACGTAACTATAGAGATGATAGATTTATACATTTTAACTGACCTTTGTTGCCAGGTCTATCCGGAGTTTCTTTTAAAACTTCTATGTTGGTTAGTGGCAATACTTTAGATTTTGTATTTTTGATAGGTAAAATAAACCACACAACGAAAACGATAGTAAATATCTATGAAAAATGGCGCGCTGACCGCTGGCTGGTTTTGTTTTTCCATAGGTGTAAATAAAGGCACTGGGAAAACCGTTAGACAGCCTATACAAAGAAAATGATTTAATTAAGAAAAAAAAATATATTTTCACTAAACGTACCATGGCGGAGTCAAATCTATTTATTATTATTTACGCTCTTCTCCCCTACGTGAAATCGACATTTTTAATAATGATTACAAAAATGTTAACAAATATTTATTATAATTCATTAATATTTGGCGGCTGGTTTTGTTTTTTCCGCTAGCGATGCGCGCGCGTGTGTAATTAAAGGCACTGGTAATACCGCTGATATAGCCCATATTAAAATATAATAATGTTAATAATACTTACGCAAATGGGGTTAGAGTAGTGAACAATATAGACTGAAATTGCCACAGACGATATAAACCCTTATTTAATAGTACAGATAGAGTTTTATTCCGCGCGAACGCGGTGGCGCACGGGCAGGCCAACGCGATTCGTCTAGGCGGGTCAAGTGGCCTGCGCGCGTGCCACCCGTCTTACCGGAAAAAAGCGCAAGTCTCTGCTCGGGTGTAAATAGAGAATGCATACATACTAGTTAATGTATAGTAAGTGACTGACGTTTAGTTATGGTAAAAAAAATCCCCTGGGTATGCATGGGATTTTTTTTTAACCATTACTAAACGCCACTGGTTTGCTTATGGTTCTTTTTTTTTTAAATAAAAACTTGCTTTTGAGCGCTTGTCTTTGAACAGCTTCACTAAAACCAATTTCTATTGGATACAAATTCCATGCTGCCATGATAGTACTTACTAATTCCATACTGCCATGTCATTACTTCGACTAGTAAATAGTTATCTGTGGCGCACATTACCGCACTAGTGCGTTAATGTAAAGTAAAAAGCACGCTTCTATAATACACTGCATTATGAACCTAAAAGCGGTTCAAAAAGAGCCAATTTACGAGCAAGTGTGTTGAAAAATTAATTACTTAACGAAATACTTGAATTTCACTAATGCATTAAGCATTAGTGAAATTCAAGTATTTCGTTAAGTAATTAATTTTTCAACACACTTTAAGAATTACACTATTCACATTAAGAACTCTGTAGCTCCCTTCGTACTAACAATCGAGAGAAGCTTAAAAACATTGTTCCTAAAACGGCATCTATTGGAGGCCAATGTTTTAAAATGTTCGCTTATAGGCTTGAAAGATGATGTTTGCATGGCACCGAATCATTAAAAGTTTATTAATTGACAAAATACCAGAATTCCAATAATATTGAATCACCCACATTTAAAGCTCTGTAGCTCCTTTCGTACTAACGATCAAGAGAAGTCGTCATAATAAGAAAATAATATTTTCCTTGATGAGATCTTTCCATTGGTATGTATCTTAACGCAATTGGGTTCCAGCGCAGAAACGCCCATTCTCCTTTTTCAAATTAAGTTAGATGGTGTCCAATATAATTGACAGTCTCCTGTCAGAGGTATTCCCAAATCGAAATTATGGTTACTCTACTCGAACATTGTATGAGCTAACATTATTTTTGAGATTACACGCGTTAAAGACTGTTCTGAGGGTAACACGATATGCCATTCTAATGAGGTTAATCTGTCGAATAAATGGATGTTCACACAGAAATCCTAGCAATTATAGATAATGAGATATCAGCGTACAAAGTAACGTTTCGACCGCGCGGCCACGTACTTTTTGTTTTGGACTGATTTCGTCTGTTTAACTAAACTTTAGTAGTATTTATTGCTTTCGTTAGCTTTGACAAATTAAAACCTTTCTTTTTGTAACAGTTTTACTGTGTGAAGTCCTAGTTTTAAAGAAATAATCAACATTATAGAAACAACAAGTGCACGATTGCGCGGCCATAACTTCCAAAGTGAATATTTCGTAAAATATTGATCTTGAGCTTATAATTCTTTTTTCGACAATTTTTGACAAATTCGGTCTTCAATTGACAAAAAGAATTACATCTCTAACCCAAGTAGTTGCTGAGATCTCCATGGCCGCGCAATCATCCACGTTACGTTCGCGCGGCCAACTTAAAACCCTTATAACTTTTTTATTTCTACTTTGACAAATTTTTGGTTTGTTCCCTTCGATTTTGACAAATTTCGACAATTTTTTGGCCGAAGTTTTTTTTTGTTTGGGTAACTTGGCCGAGCAATCGTAACGCACACCATCTGCCAACCACCACGATTCACTGCTTATTCCCGCGCTCCTGCATCAAACTTCACGCTCCTGTGCGAACACCCCACGCTCCTGCATCAATCTCCACGCTCCTGCGCGAATACCCCACGCTCATCTGCCTACCACCACGATTCACTGCTTATCCCCACGCTCCTGTGCCAACCACCACGATTCACTGCTTATCCCCACGCTCCCGCATCAATCCCCACGCTCCTGTCTGAATCCCCACGCTCCTGCATCAATCTCCACGCTCCTGTGCCAGCCTCATCCGAGGTTTTACCTGCGACAGTAACAGTGTCGTCCGCCATCTTGCCGTCGGGTGGAGTAAAGGATGGTGGGCGAGAGTGGTCCCAGCACGGCCAGCCACTACGAGTGAATTACTTAAAAGAGCAGATAAAACTGAACATTTTTTATTATGACACCATCAAAATCTGTCCCGGAGGAACCGAGCTACGTGCATCTAAAGTATTTTTCTCTGTCCGCGGCTTAGCTCAAACACTGTTAGTACTAGACAGCTGTTATCTGGCATGGATAGACATATTAATCACGCCGACAAAGCGGTAATATAAAATCGAGAAAATCATCTTTTTTAAGGGTACCTCCCCTACAAGTAAAGTGGGGATGGTGTTTTTTTTCTCCTCTATCCCATGGTGTGGGGTGTCGTTGGAAAGGCCGTTTGAAAATATTGGGAGTCTGTGGAAACCATTTTTGGATTCAGGGCTCCGTTTACGAAATATTAAGCTTTTAAGTGCTATCTGAGTGGGCGACAGTGGTCCCAGCACGGCCAGCCACTACGTGTGAATTACTTAAAAGAGCAGATAAAACTGAACATTTTTTATTATGACACCATCAAAATCTGTCCCGGAGGAACCGAGCTACGTGCATCTAAAGTATTTTTCTCTGTCCGCGGCTTAGCTCAAACACTGTTAGTACTAGACAGCTGTTATCTGGCATGGATAGACATATTAATAACGCCGACAAAGCGGTAATATAAAATCGAGAAAATGATCTTTTTTAAGGGTACCTCCCCTACAAGTAAAGTGGGGATGGTGTTTTTTTTTCTCCTCTATCCCATGGAGTGGGGTGTCGTTGGAAAGGCCGTTTGAAAATATTGGGAGTCTGTGAAAACCATTTTTGGATTCAGGGCTCCGTTTACGAAATATTAAGCTTTTAAGTGCTATCTGAGTGGGCGAGAGTGGTCCCAGCACGGCCAGCCACTACGTGTGAATTACATAAAAGGGCAGATAAAACTGAAAATGTTTTATTATGTCACCATCAAAATCTGTCCCGGAGGAACCGAGCTACGTGCATCTAAAGTATTCTTCTCTGTCTGCGGCTTAGCTCAAACACTGTTAGTACTAGACAGCTGTTATCTGGCATGGATAGACGTATTAATCACGCCGACAAAGCGGTAATATAAAATCGAGAAAATCATCTTTTTTAAGGGTACCTCCCCTACAAGTAAAGTGGGTATGGTGTTTTTTTTTCTTCTCTATCCCATGGTGTGGGGTGTCGTTAGAAAGGCCATTTGAAAATATTGTGAGTCTGCAAAAACCATTTTTGGATTCAGGGCTCCGTTTACGAAATATTAAGCTTTTAAGTGCTATCTGAGTGGGCGAGAGTGGTCCCAGCACGGCCAGCCACTACGTGTGAATTACTTAAAAGAGCAGATAAAACTGAAAATGTTTTACGATGACACCATCAAAATCTGTCCCGGAGGAACCGAGCTACGTGCATCTAAAGTATTTTTCTCTGTCCGCGGCTTACCTCAAACACTGTTAGTACTAGACAGCTGTTATCTGGCATGGATAGACATATTAATCACTCCGACAAAGCGGTAATATAAAATCGAGAAAATCATCTTTTTTAAGGGTACCTCCCCTACAAGTAAAGTGGGGATGGTGTTTTTTTTCTTCTCTATCCCATGGTGTGGGGTGTCGTTAGAAAGGCCATTTGAAAATATTATGAGTCTGTTAAAACCATTTTTGGATGCAGGTCTCCGTTTACGAAATATTAAGCTTTTAAGTGCTATCTGAGTGGGCGAGACTTGTCCCAGCACGGCCAGCCACCACGTGTGAATTACATAAAAGGGCGATAACACTGAACATGTTTCACGATGACACCATTAAAATCTGTCCCGGAGGAACCGAGCTACGTGCATCTAAAGTATCTTTCTCTGTCCCCGGCTTAGCTCAAACACCGTTAGTACTAGACAGCTGTTATCTGGCGTGGATAGACATATTAATCACGCCGACAAAGCGGTAATATAAAATCGAGAAAATCATCTTTTTTTAGGATACCTCCCCTACAACTAAAGTGGGAATGTTGTTTTTTTTTCTTCTCTATCCCATGATGTGGGGTGTCGTTGGAAAGGCCGTTTGAAAATATTGAGTCTGTAAAAACCATTTTTAGATTGAGGAATCCGTTTACGAAATATTAAGCTTTTAAGTGCTATCTGAGTGGGCGAGAGTGGTCCCAGCACGGCCAGCCACCACGTGTGAATAAAAAATGTTCAGTTTTATCTGCTCTTTTAAGTAATGCACACGTACTGGCTGGCCGTGCTGAATACGTTAGGTTAGGTTAGGGGAGATATTAATGATATGAAAAATACTTCAGATGCACGTAGTTCGGTTCCTCCGGGACAGATTTTAATGGTGTCATAGTAAAAAATGTTCAGTGTTATCTGCCCTTTTATGTAATTCACACGTGGTGGCTGGCCGTGCTGGGACCACTCTCGCCCACTCAGATGGCACTTAAAAGCTTAATATTTCGTAAACGGATCCCTGAGTCCAAAAATGGTTTTCACTGACTCACAATATTTTCAAACAACCTTTTCAACGACACCGCACACCATGGGATAGAGGAGAAAAAAAAACACCATCCCCACTTTACTTGTAGGGGAGGTACCCTGAAAAAGATGATTTTCTCAATTTAATATTAACGCTTTGACGGCGTGATTAATATGTATATCCATGCCAGATAACAGCTGTCTAGTACTAACAGTGTTTGAGGTAAGCCGCGGACAGAGAAAAATACTTTAGATGCACGTAGCTCGGTTCCTCCAGGACAGATTTTGAAGGTGTTATAGTAAAAAATGTTCAGTGTTAACTGCTCTTTTATGTAATTCTCACGTGGTGGCTGGCCGTGCTGGGACCACTCTCGCCCACTCAGATAGCACTTAAAAGCTTAATATTTCGTAAACGGTTCCCTGAATCCAAAAATGCTTTTCACAGACTCACAATATTTTCAAACGGCCTTTCCAATGACATCCCACACCATGGGATAGAGAAGAAAAAATACACCATCCCCACTTTAGTTGTAGGGGAGGTACCCTAAAAAAAGATGATTTTCTCGATTTTATATTACTGCTTTGTCGGCGTGATTAATATGTCTATCCATGCCAGATAACAGCTGTCTAGTACTAACAGTGTTTGAGCTAAGCCGCGGACAGAGAAAAATACTTTAGATGCACGTAGTTCGGTTCCTCCGGGACAGATTTTAATGGTGTCAAAGTAAAAAATGTTCAGTGTTATCTGCTCTTTTATGTAATTCACACGTGGTGGCTGGCCGTGCTGGGACCACTCTCGCCCACTCAGATAGCACTTAAAAGCTTAATAGCAGAGGTCGACAGCAACGCTGCCTCCCTGTACGAGCTTCCCCGGGCCGTGACCTGCGTGTCGTCCGCGTAACACACCAGGGCCACACCCGGCTGGAGCTCGCCTCTCAGCACCCAGTCGTACCCGATGTTCCACAGGGGTGGGCCAACGACCGAACCCTGTGGAACACCGCACGAAATGTCACGCCGGCCTCCGCCGTCGCGTCCCCTGTAGGTGACACACCTTTCCGCTAAAAACCTAACCTAACCTAACCTGACCAAACCTTTTTTTTTTTTTTTTCCGGGGTGGAAAATCCTCATGGATGTCCTCCGCCCTGGGGCGGGCGGAGAGGTCTGTCAGACTCTTACTGACTAAAAACCACCCCGGTGTTCCGACTCACACCTACGCCGGGGGTCGCGGGAACGTGAAAATCTTCCGCAACCCCCGACTGGTCCGCAACCCCCGACTGGTCCGCAACCCCCGACTGGAACCTGACCAAACCTAACCTAACCTTTTTTTTTTTTTTTTTTTTTTTCCGGGGTGGAAAATCCTCATGGATGTCCTCCGCCCTGGGGCGGGCGGAGGGGTCTGTCAGACTCTTACTGACTAAAAACCACCCCGGTGTTCCGACTCACACCTACGCCGGGGGTCGCGGGAACGTAAAAATCTTCCGCAACCCCCGACTGGTGCCGGCCCGCCACCGCGGGCCTCCTCGGGTCAGGGGGGGAAGTGAGGTGTTTGACTCCCCCCGTGACGTCTAAGAGGGGCGCGCGTGGAACACTACGCGCCGCCACCTCGGGTCCTGATGTTTGGGGGGCGACGGACGTCCCCGAGTCCGTCACCCCTGGACTCATTTAGGGGGGCTGGAAGAGGGCGTTATCCGCCCTCCGCCGACGCCCGATGCGCCTGCTGCGGGCCGGGTGAGTGGACGAGATCTCCCTCTCCCTTTCCGCAGCCTCCTTCTGCGAGACGACCGTCTCGCAGTAGGAAACCACCGCGTCCCAGGACTCCTCGCTGTCGACCATCGACTCAACGACGGCCGGCAGCGAGAGGTCACTGCCTACTTCTGAGATGAGGGCACGGCGCGGCTCCTCCCAAGCGGCACACTCTGCCAGCGTATGCCGCGCCGTGTCCTCCCGGCAGTCGACGCAGTGGTGACACCGAGCGTCCGGCTCCCTGTTTATGCGACACAGGTACTTCCCGAAGCAACCATGCCCCGAGAGCACCTGCGTCACGAGAGCACCTGCGAACCTAACCTAACCTGACCTAACATTGTCAGAACTGAATAACCCTGGGACAGATTTTGATGTGCCTTGGCCTGAGTAAAGGGAGAAGTAATGTCTTCAAAACTACAGCTGTTTTATCCGTGGGCGTCGTGGGACCAGCTCCCATATATCCTTGCCCACCATCCTTTATCGTGTATTACAGATGAAGAGTACGGGCTGCCGTTCATAACGCCGCTGTCTTCAGCACAAAAGGAGCGTGTAGACGGGTCCGATGAGAAGCAGTTTATCGTATCTATAGATATGCAGCGATGGCAGGTACAGTGTAATTCATAATTATTTTGCCGTTGGCTCAATATGTCTTTTTCTCTCATATGAACGCAATGGCTACGTATCCAAACAATTCGTACTAAAATGTATGTATATTTGCTGCTGGGGAGTTTGTTGCGCCACTTCTTCGTCCCAGCTAAAGCACTAGGACTAGCAAGGCTCGGATACTAGTTATAATTTCAAACCGTTATTTTGTACGCAAAGCTTTTACATTTTGGTTTCGATCGAAAAACCACTCTATAAACCGGTTTTGGAGGAGTCTTTACATAAAGATTTTTTTCTGACTAAACGCTTTATAGCAATAAAAACCGGTTTATACTTCAGTTTTTATTCAGCGCGGCATCCTCACATGTAGTCACTAAGTCACAAGTTGTCACGCGTTTACCGACACGCGCTCGTCGAGTAAACCGGTTAATTTAGGTTAAGATAAAGTTCTTAAAACGTTCACGTTCTTAAGAAAAGTTCGGAGCAAAACGGAAATAAAACGTTATTTTTTTAACCGGTTCTGAGTCGTTCTAGGAAGTGGTGAAGGGTAGGCGCTTTGGGGGCCTGTCTTAGCGTTCGAATAGTGCTTATTCTCAGCCTAATTTGAATAAATATATTTTTTCTCATTCCAGGACCTGGTTTCAGCGTTTGACATCCAAAGGCCAATGATGGTGCTGAAAAATAAATAATAATGTATAGTAATTTATGATTAATATTGTTTGTTTTTAAATAAATAGTCTGTGATTGTAATATGTGACTTGAGATAAATATAAGTACGTTTTTAATTTTTTTACGAAATTGGTTTTATTTTTCTGTATCATTCCCTGTAAAAGTGGTAGCGTAAACTGAACTGTATGTAATAATAATGAGCCTATGTTCCCACTGCTGCACCGTTTTCATCATCATCATTTCAAAAGACGTCCACTGCTGGACATAGGCTTCCCCCAAGCACCGCCACTTCGACCGGTTCTGTGCTTCTCGCATCCAGCGCATTCCCGCGGCCTTCACCAGGTCATCGGTCCACCTTGTGGGGGCCTTCCAACGCTACGTCTTCCGGTACGCGGTCGCCACTTCAGAACCTTTCGGCCCCATCGGCCATCCGTTCTGCGAGCAATGTGCCCTGCCCACTGCCACTGCACCGTTTTATTCAAGCTTAAATAATAATTGACGCAGATTAACTAGAAACATTATTCACATTCACACTAAACTAAAGGTGTGTCCTAACATTGAGCGGCACGAGCGCGGCAGCAACACGCGACTTTTACAGGACATATTTTCGCCGCGCTCTAGTTAGGTAATAAAAATGTTTGTGCGCGGCCGGTAAACAGAAGCGTTCGCGCGCGGCAGTCGTCCAATCAAAGCGCGGCAGCCGCGCACGATTGCCGCTTTATGTTTGGACACACTTTATCTGTATTAAATGTTACCAGCAATATGTTTCCTGCAAAACAAAAACATAATAAATCCATGTCGTGACAGCGTTAGTGCTGTTGGATTTACAACCCTCGCCTCACCGCCGAGGATTGAAATTACAACAGTGCAAAAGAACAGTTGACTGTTAGTGATTAGTGAAGTTAAAGTTATAGTGGAAATGTCGGTAGTTGTAAAATAAAACAAGTAAAGAATGCTGAAAATATATTTGATACAACACAACGGTCGCGAGTCGCGTAAAATTCCCACTTCACAACAATGTTACGATAATAATCTCTTATTTTACAATACAATCTCTACGCGCTGTATACGTACCGATAGCAGGCAAGATTTCTTTATAGAATTATGTGAACTATGTTTTACAATTATTATTTAGTAACTGTGCCCCGCGGTGTTACTCGCATAAATCTCGATCCCTTGGGAATATCGGGATAAAAAGTATTCTATGTCCTAACCTAAGTCATTGTCTACACATGTGCCAAACTTCATCCAAATCAGTTCAGCCGTTTTAGCGTGAAAGCGTAAAAAAACAAAATCACTTTCGCATTTATAATATTAAGTTAGGATTATCTTGCGTAAAAAAGGCGCATTTCCATCAATTGCTAATCATCCATTGCGACCCATAGACACGCTACGTACGAATGCGTGTCTGGCAGAGAAATCCCTGCTCAGCTAACAAGTAACCCATCCATGCACATGACATGTAGTATGCAACAGCGCCTCAGATAAAAATCAACGAAACGATGGATGGACTGTTTGAAAAATCATATGGCTAGAAGGGACGTGATAACATATATATATGATATAATTATATACTGACATGATATTAATATCTTCATAAACCAACTAGATGACTGACCATTGGCTGAGACAGACTGGATGCGGAAGTCGGAGGACAGGGTGTTGTGGCGCAGCCTGGGAGAGACCTATGTCCAGCAGTGGACTTGCGATAGGCTGAGTTGATTGAATTTATATGTATGGATGGAAAAAGGAAAATAATTATTTTTCTACTACGGCATGAAATAACATCTCGGTACATATAAAGCGCGTACAATAATACTTTAAATACATATGATATTTGATCGAGAGCTAATCGTTACCATAGACACCAAATTGAGGTATCGTAGTCATATTAGGGGATGCGCTAGGGTAGCCCGCGAAATTCAGATTTTCTTATGTTTTTTTGCAATTTGTCAATGTCAGATTGCATGTTGATTCAGTATCAGGTTGTATGTTGATCTAATCATTATTAGCGCTCGTAACAAATATGGATTAACAGAATTATAAACATTAGAATCAGCAATACAACTCTCTAAGCTCATGAAAGTGTATTGAATGACTATTTCATGAAATCATGACATTTGGCACTTTCATGAGCTTGTTTTGTTATTTAGATCAACATACAACCTGATACTTACCTGCAAATTGCAAAAAACGTAAAAAAAATCCTCAAATGTCATGATTTCATGAAATAGTCATTCAATAGGATTACATGAAATTAGAGAGTTGATGATTTTTATGATCCTATAAATAAATATTCGATACGGCCGCGAATCATATTCCCCTGGGCCTAAAACCACATTTGCATTTCCAAGCAATTGATTTCCAGAATTCCCAGCTGTCATTAGCAATTCCTCTAATTTGACACAAAAGTCATTCATAATGTGAGGACCATTTTACGAATCTCCATAGAAAACTGACTAACAGATGGATTATTTCGTAATATGAATCACATGCAGATGATATTATGAATTGTCAGTTTGTGACATTTTACGATGATTCGTATTATTTTCCTATTATGATTCGGCTAAACTGGCTATTTTAAGATAAGAGATAAACATACAACCTGATACTGACCTGCAAATTGCAAAAACTTTGAAAAATTTGAATTTCGCGGTCTCCCCTGACGCTTTCGCCTTAAAGGCCAACGCAGACCGGGACGGAATGGCAAAGGATTTTGCCGTCAGTCAGCGCGAACTAGCCGCTTAGATACCGCGGCATTCCAGCATCTTGCCACGGCGCGCGCGCCCCGCGGTTTGTCACAACCAGCGCCGGCGTCCTCGGCATGCCGTTGCCTACCGCAGAACGCCACGGCATCCCGCCGCGGGAGCCCGTGGCGCGTCTTTCAATGCCGTGCAATGAAATCCCTTTCGATGTCATGGCATCATTTTAAAGCATAGCAATTTATGTCGTATTTCTATATCGATACGTTTGAATGTCCATTGGTAAAAATTTAAATCCCTTGCCATCCCGTCCCGGTCTGCGTTGACCTTAATACAGATATCTTCAATTACATTACATTGTGAAAACGTCTAACATCTCGCTTGTTTTTCTAAAATGGATGGGCAGAGCTCTAGTGCCCATGGGAGCATTAAAATACATTTAAAATCACAGTGTAATATAATTAAAAGAATCTTAAACTATGAGATAGCACAAACAATACTTACAAAACAAAAAATAATTACAATTTATTTTTATATAGATTTTACATTGTTTCAACAATTTTTTATCATAATTTACATAACTTCGAAGCGGCTTTGCGAAACATTAACCGTAATACTTTGAAGTTACACCTTTAGTAAGGCAAATAAAATCAAAATATTTTATTTCACATAAACCTTACATGGGCACTTATGAAACGTCAGAAGCTAGGTGCATGGTTCCAATTGGTCGTTTCCTATGGAGAAGAGCCGGCAAGAAACTCCACGGTTACTCTTTTAAAAATAATTGGCTTTTACAATACTTTCAAATTACAGTGTTGGTAGGCATGGGAGGACAATGTAGGCCTTTCAACAAGTAAGTACCAGGTACTTAACAAAAATAGAAGATGTTCAATAAATCTACAGTCCAATAAGCCTACAACGTTCTCACATTCACAAAATAGAAAATAATCTATCTAAAAGACTAATAATAATATCATCATCTGCCTAGCCTTTTCCCAACTATGTTGGGGTCGGCTTCCAGTCTAACCGGATGCAGCTGAATACCAGTATTTTACATGGAGCGACTGCCTATCTGACCTCCACAACCCAGAAACTGGGTAATACGATACGACGTGCTTTCCGAGGCACGGAGGAGTCTCGATATGTGAAAATGGTCACCCATCCACGGACCAACCCCGGCAAGCGTAGCTTAACCTGATGTATCGACCCGAGCGGCTGTTATTACTTAGCCACGAGCTCCTCCTCCTAAAAGACTAATAATAATAAAATTCAAATAAAAATAAAAACCTATTTAAACCAATTGACGTGATTTCTAGGCAAGAGTGAAGTTCTCAATTCAGGAACCGGGTGTAAAATTATTTCAAGGGCAGGGGTTTCTACATTTATATCTGTAACTAGCCCACTCCTGCTTCGCATGGTTTTCACGACTTGACAAAACATCGAGATTTCTTATTTATATGTAACTAATAACGTTTTGTATTGTAAGGTTAAGCTACGCTTGCCGGGGCTGGTCCGTGGATGGGAAAAAATAGGTTACAGATAGATGGTGATCAGGGTCTGATGATGGAGTAGGCAGCTAGCTGGTTACAAATTTAGTCTCGTTTATCTTTATTACCCATAGAAACTATGTGGAGCTCGTGGCTAAGTAATAACAGCCGCACGGGTCGATCCATCTGGTTAAGCTACGCTTGCCGGGGTTGGTCTGTGGATGGGTGACCATCTTTACATACCAAGACTCCTCGGTGGCTCGGAAAGCACGTTAAGCTGTTGGTCCCGGCTGTCATTCGTAGATCTTTGATAGTCGTTACGGGTCGTCAGAAGCCTGAATGTCTGACAACCAGTCTTACCAAGGGGTATCGTATTACCCAGTTACTGGGTTGTGGAGGTCAGATAGGCAGTCGCTCCATGGAAAATACTGGTATTCAGCTGCATCCGGTTAGGCTGGAAGCCGACCCCAACATAGTTGGGAAAAGGCGAGGCAGATTGATTGATGTAACTCTAATATTATACACATAAACCTTCCGGAATAAATACTCTAAACAATGGTGAAAACCTCATCAAAATCTGTTGCGTGGTTTAGAAGAACAACGCGGACATACATACAAACACGAAAAGCGAGTTTAATTTATGATTCATATGGTGTACTTTAATAAAATATTATGTTTAGCAAAGCCGCCTCAAATATTTACAAAACATTCCAAACATACATTGTATTAAAGGTATGACACAGCATTTGAACTATAAGTACTAACAGACCATAGACAAGAAAATAAAAATAAATGAAATAGACCAGTACAATAGGCGGATACAGAAAATAGGAATCGACCGAGATCTATGGTGTTGAATAATTTGCATTAGAGGCAAACTACAGAATGCTATGTGCTTAAGCCGTACCCTACCTCAAATAGCTTAGCATGATCCTCCGTTATGCCGAAAATACTGCAGCATTAATTTTGAAATAAATATATGTTAAAATTGAGGATTGATGCTAGGTCCTATGTTTGGCGAAAATACGATTACATAAAATTTTCTCTATAGAAAAAAAAACCAAAGTTACCTCTAAACCGAACTATAAACCGCTGATATTAAAAAAATACTTCAAATTAGATCATGAAACTTTGCATAATAGCTGAACTAACTATACAGCTGTTTTTTATTTTTATTATCATTGTTTTCACCGTAAAAAGCAATAGGGAATATGCATGTATTATTCGATAGTTTACATCGTCAAATAATAGTTAAAAAAAAATCGACGGCAGAAAAGCAATTTAAAGTTGCTAAAAAAATGTTTAAAAATATCCAACCGATCCGGGCTATTTAAACGCCCTGCATTTGGCGCGCTTGGTGTGGTGACGTCACCGTCTGTGAAAACAGACAAGCAACTGTCAAAACAACGTCAAACACTCCTTTTTCTATGAGCGTTTGACATTGACTTGACACTTGTTGATTGACTTGACATTGACATTTTGATTGTTATCCCGGATTGTTACGTCACATCCGCTCTTAGCCTTTTCAAGTATTTGAATTACCCACAGTTATTTGGGACTTTAAAAAATTAATTTCTCGCCAAAAAGAAATTTTATTCAAAAATACTGATGGAGCGATAATTCTGAAGTAACATAGTTTATAAAAAAAAATATTTGACCCATATTTGAATCACATGCATATTCCCTATTGCCTTAACTATTCGAGGCTTGAGAGCCCCTAGCACCCCACTCCATCTCGCTCTCACTCAGGCCGCAAATAGTATGTGCGAGCGAGATAAAATTTGAGGTAGGGTAGGGCCTTAAGATCCAATCATAAAACATAACATCATGCCTTTAATCCCCGAAGGGGTAGCCAGAGTTGTATAATACACCCCTTTGCAAAAAAAAAAGGGCGGTTTTGATTTTTGTACATTATTGATAATCATTTAGTTGTAAAGAGGTTTTAATAGCCAAACTATGTTACTGGCACTTAATAAAGAGTCTGGGTAAGAAAAAAAAGTTAATTCCAAATTCGAAACTTTTGTTTAAAAACAATAATAATCCCGTTTTCCGGTTGTGACTTTTACTAACATTTTGCAGGTTTGGGTTACAAGGTTATCCTGGCAACTAAAACTAACTTCTCGTTATTTTTAGTAGAATAATTTATGTTTGTCGCATAATCCAGCCTTATTGTGACTTAAAAGTGATATCTTTGTGTTGTTTGTAATGGCAGAAAAAGCAATAAGAGCTAGTAAAATTGTAGCGCTGCTGGAAGAGGGGTGTAGACAAAAAACTATATTCTTATTGATTATAACAAATGACTAGTCATTTATGCTAATGACATAGTGAAAATATTAATATTATCCATACAAAAACCAATGACTGTTAAGGTGCCCGTTTTTTTTGCAAAGGGGTGTATATTCACATTTTGCCAGTTATGTTTAAGTACAGTTCGATTCAAACTTAATGGCAGCTCGGATGTTAGCTACTCGCTGCGCAGTACCACACCCCTCACCCCCGCTGACGCATGAAATTGTTATGCACAGCGACTCGCCTCATGTTCCGAGCCGCCATTAAGTTTGAATCGAACTGCAATAGAAGGCTTGCCTGCAAGATGAGTTACATATCAAATATTCAACATACAAAGATATTATTCTCTATTCGGTCGATCATAAACTGAAATAATAGTGATAATGAATAATAATTACATGGAAATAATTTAACAATAATATAATACATTTTAAACTAAATTACATCGTTGAATATAAACAAAATATATTTACAATTTCATTCGTCAAAATACCTGATTTTAAATTAGAATTAATTAAAGGTATATTTTGGGAAGTTTATTTTTATACAAATAAACATCTTTATTTATAAACATTGTTTAAAGTTAAATGACGTTTAAACGTCAAAAATGTATGGTTAAAAATAGTCGCTGATCATTACATAAGTTTAAGCAACGTTTATAAATTAACCCTAATAAGTTTGAGAAAACTCATACATTTTGTTAAATCATTGGGTTTTTATAAATCATAATTTTATAATCATGTTGTCCAAACATTTTAGATAAAACTTAAAACGTATCATTACTTTATATACTCTGTTATTTTGATGACACGTCATTTTGACACAAATGTCAATTGTCAAATGTTTATTTTAAAGCTGGCATAAAACAATGCTGTAAGGCAAATGTGGCGCGTGGCCAAAATCGGAACTAACGTAGCCATCTTCTTTTGTCAATACAATTTCTGTGTCAAAATTTTAGTGTCTTCCACAAAAGCCATTAGAGTCGGCTCAGACCGCGACGTGAAGCGACGCGACGCTGCGCGAACTTATGAACCTCGTGAACCTTATTGTGTAGTAAATAAATTCGATATTGTATCGGATCATGAAGTGCGCGTCGCATCGCGTCTCGGTGTGAACTGACCTTAGTTGTTTCATCGACTAGTTCCTTTGCCCTAATGTTGGCTCGACTATTCAATTTAAAAAACGGGCCTATTAGGTAGCGCCGTAGCGTATTCAGATTGGTCCTACAACAGGGGAGCCAACATTACGGCATAGGAACTATTTAGTGAAGACTATTTGCTAACTATCTCGTTGTACGATATGCAAAAAAATGTCAAAGCATGCTTTTGTATAATCTATTTAAAAAAAAATCTTAAATTCATTCACTGACAGACATCGCAGAAAGAAAATAAAGCATATTATTTTTCAGTAAACAAAGATCTTCTGTGGTACTATTTACACATACCAAAAAATTGCTTCAAATGCAATTAATTTAGTCCATAAAAACGTGTACTATAATTTTTAAATGGATAGTTAAAAAATAATTTTAACAAAAAATTCATGTCAACATTTTATAATTTAATTTAATTATAATTCATATAATTATAATTTTAATAAGATTGTGTAAGCTTCAAAATAACCTTTATGGTCGCCATTTTTTTTATACAAATAAATTAATTGAGAAAATAAAAACATTGAGTAAGCCGGACAAGGAAGGAACAAGGGGGAGGCCTTTGCCCAGCAGTGAGTCACAAGATAGGCTATTAAAAAAAAAAATAAGCCTGACAAGCACCATGTATGAGTAACATAAGAGAAGTCGATAGACAATCGCTCCATGTAAAATACTGGTATTCAGCTGCATTCGGTTAGACTAGAAGCTGACCCGAACATAGTTGGGAAAAGGCTAGGCAAATGATGAATTACGTAAGTATAAAAGAAACGAGAATAATTCTGAAAGATTGCTAGGTATATCAGTGATAGCCCAGTGGTGAGACCGTTCATAGGTCTCGAGTTTGAACCCAAGGCGTGCGCCTGACTTTTCGAATTCATTTGCTTTTTGTATAATTATCATTTGCTTCAAAAACGGTGATGGAAGGAGGAAATCGACATGCCCGAGAGATATTTCTCGACGGCATGTGAAGCCAAGTCAGAGGCCCATGTGCGGCATAAAAACTGACACCAGGATGGTGAATAAACTCACAATAAAGAAAGATTGATAATAATTGAGATTGGTTAACCAAAATATATAAATAATTGACCAATAATTTACAACGGTACAAGCCGTACAAGGATCTTCTGGCTCATGGTAAAAATCGGAACTAACGCCGCCATCTTGTTTTTCAATACAATTTCTATGATAAGTTCACAAATGTCAACAACGCCCCCTGTCAATGTCATTAAGCCGCCAAAAGGTCCTTGTGGCACTTAATTATTTTTGACGACAGATTTCTTTCAAAACCAAAGAAATATGGAATGTTTTATAAAAAGAAATGCTTTTTCAGAAATGGCGACCAGAAGGAATAACTTTAAAGCCCTAATTTTTATCATTGGCATACTCTGGAATGTTAATCCATTATAATAATAACATTGGAATCATGTGATTTCACTTAAATTTTAATATATTTATAATAATTTAGTTCATTTAGACTCGTTGGCTTTCGATTGCTCTTTTAGTCGCGATATTTCGGCGCCCAGAGTGTCCATGTTTTCCTGAAAATAACGTTATTTATTTAGATATTTTTCATTTGATTTTGTTGGGAGGATTAATCGGGTTAAGCTACACTTGCACTTGGTCTGTGAACCATCCGGCGACCATCTTTACATACTGAGACGCCTCCGTGCCTCGGAAAGCACGCTAAGCCCTGGCTGTCATGCGTGGATCTTTGACAGTCGTTACGGGTCGTCAGAAGCCTGAACTGCCGCTTTTTTATTTTTCACGCGTTTATTATTTATAAAAACAATCTCAAAGCATTTATTTCAATTAAACCATTTACAGGTACTTTTGAATTGTCAAGGAGTCGGTCAGTCAGAAATATGAAGCTAGTTGCCCATTCCAAAGCGTAGTAGGTACCTATGGAGAAGAACGGGCAAGAAACTCCACGGACACTCTTTTAAATCAAAATATTGTTACAATATATGGGTTACATCATTCATGTTGAAATTATACACGTGAGAACAATGTAGAAAGCACGTTAAAAGCGTCCGCAATTATAACATAAAAACAAATCAAAAATTAAAATAAGCCATGGCAGCTAAGAGATGCCAGTCACAACTGACGGTGCCCGTTCACGAACATGACGCATGGATCAGCACCATTCAGCTCAACAATTTTGAAGGGAGCTAAATGATCCAACACACGCGCCACCATCAGCGAGACATTTGAGTGAGCATGACATTCCCAGCCGCCAGGGCACATTCAAGTCAATTAAAGACAAATTACCCGGTAAATGGCTCTATAGTACATAGTACTCACACCTGTGCTATGCAGTTATATAATATATACCTGTGCTATGCTTTAACAGGTGAATCGATTTGAATGCGATTTTTTTCATTAGAAAGTAGTTTTTCTAGCGATGGTTCGTGTTTATATCTAAATCCGTTCAGCCACAGCTCACTTTTGCATTTATAATATTACTAGCTTCCGCCCGCGTGGTATATCGATAAAAAGTATGTATATGTCCTTCCTCGGGATGCCATCTAAGTTTTTATCGACATACCACGCGGGCGAAGCCGCGAGCGGAAGCTATAGTAAATAATAATACTTACTTTGAGCGTAATATTCTTAAGCAGCGTGTCTTCTAACACGGCTTGCAAGCGTCTGTTCATCTCCAGAGACAGTTCGGCCGTCAGCCCGCCCGGGTCGCCGCCCCACACCGCGGCCATCGCACCGCCGCCGAGGCGGGCTATCTCTTTCTGATATATATAAATAGGGTTTAAAATAAAGATTATCTTCATCATCTTTCACAAAATAATAATAAACTCAAATCTCAAACTCAAAGCATTTATTCCAATTAAACCATTTACAGGCACTTTTGAATTGTCAAGGAGTCGGTCAATAACCACAAAATCGGGTATCTCTGCCGATTTATTTTTAAACAGAACAGTCGCGGAACGAAATGGTTAAGCTAAAGGTTAAATTTTTTTCTTAGCCTATTGTGTGTCCTACTGCTGGGCAAAGGCCTCCCCTTTGTCCTTCCAAAGCTTTCTGGCCATGTTAATTTTTACAATACTAATATTGTTTTGCATTATAAATTGTTAGGAGGAGCTCGTGGCTAAGTAATAACAGCCGCACGGGTCACTTCATCAGGTTAAGCTACTCTTACCCGGGTTGGTCCGTGGATGGGCGACCATCTTTATATACCAAGACTCCTCCGTGGCTCGGGAAGCACGTTAAGCCGTTGGTCCCGGCTGTCAGTCAATCTTTGACAGTCGTTACGGGTCGTCAGAAGCCCGAAAGTCTGACAACCAGTCTTACCAAGGGGTATCGTATTGCCCAGTTACTGGGATGTGGAGGTCAGATAGGCAGTCGGTCCATGTAAAAAAGTTCAGGTGTTTTTGCGATCTATATAAAAACGTACAGTCGCAGGAATTATATTTGTTTTGACTTTGATAATAAATATGTTAGGATATGGAAAATAATGAGGTTACACACATGACATGATATTAATTACCTTGGTTAGCTTCCGTTTCTACATAGCAGCATGGACAAGGGAACATGATTAGATATTACTTGAAATTGTGTTTTACATTATTAATTGTGTTTTAGATTAACAGAAAGAGAACTGGAAGAGATCACAGAAAGCGATAAGGCCGCCCATTGTATGTTTTATAGTGTTAAATTTATTTATTTTCGCAATGTATTTTCTGGTGTACAATAAAGTATATATAAATAAATAAATAAATAAATTATAAACATTAAACTCAGCAATACAACTCTCTAAGCTCATGTAAGTGTATTGAATGACTATTTCATGAAATCATGACATTTGGCACTTTCATGAACTTAGAGAGTTGTATTGCTGATTCTAATGTTTATAATTCTGTAAATCCATATTTGTTACGAGCGCTAATAATATTTAGATCAACATACAACCTGATACTGACCTGCAAATTGCAAAAAACGTAAGAAAATCTGAATTTCGCAGGCCACCCTAGCGCATCAACCTTAAGTAGCGCTAATAATTTTACATTCGTCGACTATAAGGCATTTTATTTTAAAATATCGCAGCATTATGCTGAGATAGTCGCCTCTTTAGCGACGCACAGGTCGTTTCGTTTTTATTTTTTTCTATTGTTTGTAATTTGTTGCGCGTGCCCTAAATTTGTACATTTATTTTTAAATTTCCCTCTTCTTACCAGTGTTGTAATGGATGTCGTATAACGGATAAGGATATCGAGATAATCGGATTTGAGGATGCGGATAGGGATACGGATATTCGAAAATTACTTATTGAGGGTGCGGATGCGGTTGTCGTACAAAAAAAAGCTCTTGTTTTTAATATATACAGCCAGCACAACAAAGTGCGGCCGATCGTCTATCGTATGACAATGAGAATTCAGCCAATAGGAACGCGTAACTAACACCTCACTCCGCCCGATTTAGCTCAGCGTGAGTTTTTAAAATTCACTATTTTAGCGAACAACGTAGGATCACGTCCCCATAGAAACTATGAGGATGCGGAGCTTTTTCGAGGAGCGTAATAGGGAATATGCATGTTTTTTTTATTCGATAGTTTAGATCGTCAAATAATATTTTAAAAAAAAATCGACGGCAAAAAAGCAATTTAAAGTACTTAATTTTTTTTTTTAATATCCTACCGATCCGGGCTATTTAAACGCCCTCAATTTGGCGCGCTTGGTGTGGTGACGTCACAGACCGTGAAAACAAACAAGCAGCTGTCAAGTCAACGTCAAACACTCCTTTTTGTAGGAGCGTTTGACGTTGACTTGACACTTGTTGATTGACTTGACATTGACATTTTGATTGTTATCCCGGATTGTTACGTCACATCCGATCTTAGCTTTTCAAGTATTTGAAATACCCACAGTTTATTGGGACTTTAAAAAAATTAATTTCTCGCTCAAAAATAAATTTTATTCAAAAATATTGATGGAGGCATAATTCTGAAGTAATATAGTTTATAAAAAAAAATATTTGACCCATGTTTGAATCACAACATGCATATTCCCTATTCAAAAGTTGAGGAAGCGGATATTTTGCGGATATCAAAATGTATGCGGATACTTTGCAGTTGCCGATGCGGATACGGATATCAGTTACATCCCTCTTCTTACCTTATTGTCATCCCTGTGGCTGGAGCCGACGGCGCCTGCAGGCATCTCGCACAGGAGATGCCTCAGCAGGCGAGCCTTCGCCCTCAGCTCGGCGGTGAGCTGTCTAGAATGTTCTTCTAGGAATTCGCAACGTTCTGAACGACGGGCGGCCGCTCGTTGTAGGGATACTATGCGCTCGATTAATGTCTGACGGTCCGGTTCGCGCACCTATAATGTAAAACATAGCATTGTAAAATTAAAATTATAATTATTATTTAAATAAGTGAATTATTTTTGAGGAGCTCGTGGCTAAGTAATAACAGCCGCACGGGTCGATCCATCAGGTTAAGCTACGCTTGCCGGGGTTGGTCCGTGGATGGGTGACCATCTTTACATACCGAGACTCCTCCGTGCCTCGGAAACCACCTTATGTCGTTGGTCCCGGCTGTCATTTGTGGGACTTTGACAGTCGTTACGGGTCGTCAGAAGCCCGAAAGTCTGACAACCAGTCTTACCAAGGGGTATCGTATTACCCAGTTACTGGGTTGTGGAGGTCAGATAGGCAGTCCCTCCATGTAAAAAACTGGTATGCAGCTGCATCCGGTTAGACTGGAAGCCGACCCCAACATAGTTGGGAAAAGGCTAGGCAGACGATGGCTCAAAAACATTACATTTACCGACAAAATACAATGCAACAAAAATAAAAAATAAAAATGGACTTGTTTTTTTTTCTGTATTAATATGAGCTGAAGTTCTTAGTAATGGATAACAATCTAGCCTTATAGCAATTTACTACTTATAAGCAATTTATTCTTTTTTTTTTTTTTGCGGTGGGAATTCCTCAAATGACTTCTCCCGCTCTGGGCGGAGCGGAAGGGCGTGTCAGACTTTTACTGACTAAAACCCACCCATGCTCCTTCAGTTGCCTGTTGCCAAGGTCCCGGTATCCCTTGCGGACTTTCCCGCAACCCTGGCGGGCAAGCGATTTACTCTAACTTAATATTTTACTATTAATATTTTACTATTTTATATTTTACTTGAAGTAAATGAAATAAAGAAATATCCATTCATTTCTAACCTTAGGGAATAGTCTATCAAAAACACTTGGGAACTTGATCTGCGAAATTAAAATAAAAGAGTATTTATTATTATTTCTTACCGTGGTTTTTTGTTCCTGAGATATGCGTGGAAATTAATAGGAAATATTACTAATCAATACCGTAATCAGCCTATAATATTCCCACTGCTGGGACACAGGCCTCCTCTCTGTGAGAGGGAGTGGGCCATAAACCACCACACTGGCACGGTGCGGGTTGGTCTCATTTATCATAATGCAGTGTTTTTCAATCTTTTTTATGACATGGCCCCTTTAGTATGAAGAAATATTTCGCGACCAGTTGCTTTTTGTTTTTTAATCTCGCGACAATCTAAGAAGCCCGCTTTGACACCTATCAAAATACTGTTAGTAGTGATGGGGAAAAAAAATTGGTTGTTTAAAAAACCGATTCTCGAGACATATCGATTAATCATACTTACGAGTTTGTAATCGACAATTTATCTACATTAATTCAAACTGATTCTCGAGGCATATCGTTTTATTACACGTCATTATCATCATCATCATCAACAGCAGTCTACTACTGGACCTCTCCAATAGCATGGCATTCAGCTCGATTCTCGGCAACTCTCATCCAGCTGCTAACAAACACCCTGCGAAGATCGTCGCTCCTCTTTTAGACATGTTGACGAGTTTACACGATGACACCAAAATCACATAATACCCGAGTCAGAAAATATAACATTATTGTTATATTTTCTGACTATTATATTATTATTCTGGTTATTATGTGATTTTGGTGTTATCGTGTAATTTTAACCATTTCCCTTAATAACATATTAAAAGAAAAAATTAAAAAATAAATAAATAAAATTTTATATCAAAAGAAAGCTAAACATATATGTAGGTATGTGATCATATTTTATTTGTTATGTTACTCTCTTTTCTAAATGTAATGTTTGTAAAAGTATCGATTTTTCAGAACATCGATTTTATTCGGTCAATAAATGGGTTAAAATCTTCACAACACTACTGTTGCCATAGCAACGAACCCAATGATTTGATTTTTCGATCTCTTACGTAGACATACAAAGTTATCGCGGCATGTATGATGAGAAACGTCAAAACGGGCTTCTTAGATTGTCGCATTTTTATGTATTTTATTTTGTGACAAGTAATTAGAAACGTAAAACACATTTTTTTACATCGAATGCGTCAACAATAGCTAACGCAATTTACGCGCATACGTACGACCAGAGCCGATGCCACGATTTTTTGTATTTGATACAAATGATTAGGTATGTCCTTTAGTTAACAATTTTCTTAATAAATCTTATTAAACTTTTTTTTTATTTTTTTATTGAGCTTCGCGACCCCCTAAAGAGGCTACGCGACCCCCCAGGGGGTAGCGACCCCCAGGTTGAAAAACACTGTTATAATGGATTTCCGCAAAGTCACGCCTGAATCAATTAACTATCTTAGATTTATAGCAGTTTTACGAATACCTATACTCCATTTGAAATAAGATAAGACATTTAAATAAACCTTTTTTACAGTCCGTTCAACCGATTTTGAATTCTATTGCGTTGGTCGCATGACAAATGGCAGCTGCAGTAGACAGTTAGTATTGTGTAACCTTTTTTGCTTTGAATGCCGTCCTTATGCCTAGGGTATAGAAGTCAAAATCGGTTGAACGGACTGTAAAAAGTCTTGTTTAAATGTCTAATCTTATTTCAATTGGAAAGTGGTGTAATCCATACTTATATTATAAATTCGAAAGTAACTCTGTCTGTCTGTCTGTATGTTATCTTTTTACGCCTAAGCCATTGACCGGATTTCGATAAAATTTGGCAAGGAGGTAGATGGCATCCCGGGGAAGGACATAGGCTACTTTTTATCGGGCGAAGCCGCGGGCGGAAGCTAGTTTATTCATATTTTGATTAGATCTCAGTTAAACTGTACATTTCAACTGTTTGTTCTACACACATAACGAATTCACTGAACAGGTCGACTGTTCAGATAAATCGCACAGATGAAAATGAAGGTGTGCAGCGCGCATAAGTACGTTAATTTTAGGACCACGCTATCGCATTAGGTATACACCTGTAATGATAGTTGTGAGGGAGATGTTTGATAAATAAATAAGATAGTTAATTGTTTCAGGCGTGACTGCGGAAATCCATTATAAAATACAATAGACGTAGATATATTTAGTAACCTATTCCGCTTGACTATTATTAAAGAGTCATAAAAACCCTGGACGCAAAGACTTTCGTCCAGCGCTCGGTGTGGTAACACGTCGTGTTCTTGTTTGCAATTGGTCAATCGTCAGCCTGAGGATGCCTCGTTGAAACGTGAAACACGTGTCGATTTCTTACAGGGTTTTTATGACTCTCGAAGAATAGTTAAGCGGAATAGGTTACTAAATATATCTACGTCTATTGTATTTTATTAAATAAATAAGTGCTGCGTATTCATAAATCGGTTGTAAATCGAATTAGGTATCGAATAACATACCTGTATATCTGGTAATGCGTCACTGTGTCCGTTCTGGAGTCTGTCTTCGTGAGGCGCACTTTCTCCACTACTGAGTGACGATACTGAACCTGTTTCAACAATATTTTATCAAACTTTTATCCATACTAATATTATAAATTCGAATGTAACACTGCCTGTCTGCATGTTACCTTTTCACGCCTAAACCAACAAACTTGAAATCGCGAAAAAAAAATCAGCTGTTCCATACATTTGTGTTCACTTAAAATCGACAAAATTGAACAGCTGATTTTTTTTTCGCGATTTCAAGTTTTGTCCCATAGAAAAAGTTGTTCAAAATGATGAGTACAATGACCCCTTTGTATAAAAAATTAAAAATAATAGGTATGTTTTTTCATCAAATTATTAGATGTTGTGATTCATGTAGCGGCCCGTGGGACACAGCCAAAATCAGAAAGTGGGCCATGAAAAAAAATCTTTAAGTATGGCTGGTCTAGGGCCTCTGAGGCCTTAGACAAAGTGACATTCTATCAGCGATAACGATGATGGTAAAGGCAAAAATGTATAGCACTGACATAAGCTATCGAAAAGCTTATGTCAATCCTGTTGAAAGTCGTTGTAGAAATACGAAACGCTTTCGAAGCGATTGTCACTTGTCTTGGCCCTCTGGTTACTGTTGAGTACTCGCCTGTCCTCGTAGAGGGCGCTAGTTGTTGCGGTAACTTCGCTTCAAGCTGCTCACATCGCTTCATAGCGCGCTGTAGCTCGCGGTTCAATTCCTGCAAGTAAATGTATCATTGTATCAATACTAGCCTACCTCTAACTTTTCCGATTCATCTGAGAGATATTTCTCGACGGCATGTGAAGCCAAGTCCGATAGGCAGTCGCTCCATGTAAAATACTGGTATTCAGCTGCATCCGGTTAGACTGGAAGCCGAACCCAACATAGTTGGGAAAAAGGCTAGGCAGATGATGATGATGTGAAGCCAAGTCCGAGGCCCTTACAGACATACCACGCGGGCGAAGCCACGGGCGGAAGCTAGTAAAGTTAGCGTTTTAAGTACTTGTGGTGCAACTGGGCCTTAATCTATGTGAGAGCATAAACAAGTATCAGTATATAAAACTTTTGAGTCTGACACTGACTCTAGTATAATGATATTTTTTACGATAAATTTGTTCGAGTAGAAAAGATACCTTTATGGCACTAGTGTGTTTCTTCTTGAGCACGCCGTTCTCTCCCTTCTCCCACTCCAGCTTCTTGTTCGCTTCTGATATTTCTTCTGTTAACTCTGCCACCTGTTAGAATAGTATAACAAGAATTAACATAATAAAGAGGAAATAGGGTCAGTCTTTTCTCCATACAAAAAGTCATAATTCGAGGTTCGGCTCTCGTCTATTTCCTCCTCCAATATTGGACCAATTTGAAAGATATTTTTTAATTGAATAAGAAGGATATTTACTGTGCCCCTATGTTTTTCTTTTTTCATTAATAGTTTTATACAATAGGCCTCTAATGACAGCGGTCTAAAAAGGCAATTTTGAGCATTATCTGAGGGTTCTAGGGCTTCTACAGAGAATGTATCATCAAAATGGAAAACGCCCCTACGTTTTCCGTTAGAACTTGTTGATATTTATTTTACTCTAAGGTCATAAACCAGAGAGAAAACAGGCGAGAGCTTTGTATGGAGAGGGGACCGACCCTATTTCCTCTTAATCGGAATAGGCCCATGGGTGTAGTGATGGGTTGGTAATTCTCATCTTAACAAGTACGATACTAGCATGTGCATTCGGCACAAGACATACATTTAAACGAATAGCCAAGTTATTCGGCTCTGACGATGGAGCTGCCCTACCTATTGAAATAAAATTAGACATTTAAACAAACCTTTTTACAGTCCGATTTTGACTTTTATACCGTAGGCATAAGGATGGCATACACAATACCAACTGCCAACAGTTGCTATTTGTCATGCCACCAACGCAATAGAAGTCAAAATCGGTTGAACGGATTGTAAAAAGGATTATTTAAATGTCTAATCTTATTTCAAATGAAGTATAGACAAGACTGATGTACATGTGACCGATGAACTGAGAAGACGTCGATTGCAATAAACAGCGATAGATAAATGAGCCTCTGTTATGTTATGTTCCTATGAAGTATACAGGGTTATTGGTTATAATTATGTTAAGGAGATGTAGGAGAAGAGGTCATTTGCAACCCCTGATGACTCCTGGTAAATGCGCCCTATATTACATGGTACTTATTGTAACATGAGTGTGTGTACCAATGACCACTGCCTGCCCCTTCGGGAGATACAGGCGTCATGTAAAATACTAAAAATGTATGTTATCATCAAGTAAACCATACCTTTCTAGCCAGCACTCTATTCTCCTTATTCCTCCTGTCGGTCTCCTCGGCTAAGGCGGCAAGTAGTCGCGTACACTCTCCTTCGAGCGTGACTATTCGTTCCCGCAGCGATGCGTTGTCAGCGCCTAGTGCCCGCGCCTATGATGTGCAGTTACAAGTTAATGTCATCGGTAGGTTAGTAACGGGAATATTATAACATTGATAAAACAAAATGAGTGTGTCTGTCTGTCCATTGGTGCATTTAAAACACGAAATCCAGATAATCCATTTAAGTATTAATTAATTCAAAGACATGTTTTCCGGTAAGTGAGTCTTACTAAGAGGGTATCGTGTTACCCAGTAACTGGGTTTTAAAGGTCAGATAGGCAGTCGCTCTATGAAATTGTGGTAGTCAGATGTATCCGGTTAGACTGGAAGCCGACCTCAATATAGATTGGAAAGGCTATGCAGATTATGCTGGTATTATGTAACAGACCTATACAAGTTCAAATAAAATTAACTAGCGGAACTTCACAAATGTTAAGATAGTTAATTGATTCAGGCATGACTTTGTGTCCAACGCTCGGTGTGGTAACACGTCGTGTTCTGGTTTGCAATTGGTCAATCGTCATCCTGAGGATGCCTCGTTGAGAGGTGAAACACGTGTCGATTTCTTACAGGGTTTTTTTTTATGACTCTTGAAGAATAGTTAAACGGAATAGGTAGTTATTTACGCAACTGTTATTAATAGTATCACATGAGTGTTTAAATACCTAATTATTTACAGTTGCATACAAGACTTTATCTACACCCATGATATGAATCTTCTATAAAAGTTTCTTTGCAATACCAATATCGAACAAAAATGGCGCGGTACGACGTGAATTCGAATTTTTCGAATTCGAATGTATGTTTTGTTTTTAAATTACGGTGCTTTGTTAGTGAAACGCTCATGAATGACAATTTTCTTTTTTTGAAAGTAGTTGCATTATGAAATTCAGTACAAAATTATAACACCCGTTTGGATGATATTATGGCTACTATGACACTGCTTGTTTTAATGTTGGCAATAAACTAACTGTTTCAGAAACTTTTAGAGAGCATTTATAGCATGGGTATAGATAAAAGTTTTAAAACATTAGTGTTCATGGTTGTTATATAAATTAAGAAAATGTTAGTATGAAAAATGCAACTTCTTTAAAATGCCCCATACAAAACGCTGATTTCATAGGTAATGACCCAATATTTCACAACGTTGTAAAGTGTGGCATACCTCGGCCTCGTGCCGGCCGGCGGCGGCGCTGAGCGCGACGTGCGCGGCCGTGAGGCGCGCCGCGTGCTCCAGCGCGCCCGCCTCGCGCCGCCCGCACGTCTCGGCGACGGCGCGCTCGACAGACAATGCTTCTTCCGCTTGAGATGCTCGCTCTGTTTCTCTGTTGGAATAGAGAAATTTGAAATGATAATTTGACAAAAATAAGCTTGGAATTTACATTAATAATAATATTTTAACACTAGGTTTTAATTTATAGGAGGAGCTCATGGCGAAGTTATAACAGCCGCACGGGTCGATCCATCAGGTTAAGCTACGCTTACCGGGGTTGGTCCGTGGATGGGTGACCACATTTACATACCGAGACTCCTCCGTGCCTCGGAACGCACGTTAAGCCATCTTACCAAGGGGTATCGTATTACCCAGTTACTGGGTTGTGGAGGTCAGATAGGCAGTCGCTCTATGTAAAATACTGGTATTCAGCTGCATCCGGTTGGACTGGAAGCAGACCCCAACATAGTTGGGAAAAGGCTAGGCAGATGACTAGGTTTTAATACAGATTGAATTTTTAAACGAAATGAAAGAGATAGGGCGCTTCGTTTCACAGATAATCGCAAAGTTAGACCATAGTCGAACTCCGTGGTACGAAGAACATCAGTAAACTATGTTTTGACAGCTGTAGTACGACAACTATCAGTGAAAATGTCATGATTTCATGAAATAGTCATTCAATACACTTGTATGAACTTAGAAAGTCATATTTCTGATTCTAATGTTTATAATTCTGTAAATCCTTATTAGTTACGGTCGTGAATCATATTTTAATCATTATTCAACCAGCAAATGGCAAAAAAATTTCGCGGGCTACCCTGAAGCTTTCCCCTTAGGCTGAGTCTTGAGTGACGGCGCACCGCGCAGGCGGAATGAACGACGGATAAAGGCGCGGGCCCACCGCGGCGCATGCTGTGCACGGGCACGCGGCGCATTTTAGCTGCGTGTATTAATTTGTTTGACAACGTGGGTCTACGTTTCCACTGGAGTACACGAATATGACTCACGACTATGTATAGCGTGGCACGGCGCACGGAGAGGCTACGCACGTGCAACTGCAATCCACGGACACGGGCTTCACTGCGGCAGGTGTGGGGAGGTGAAACGGGCGGTGGACACAAGGTGTATAACTGAAAACTGCGCTGCGATAAGTGAGCTGTACATAGTCAAACTCAAACTCAAAGCATTTATTTCAATTAAACCATTTACAGGCACTTTTGAATTGTCAAGGAGTCGGTCAGTCAGAAATATGAAGCTAGTTGCCCATTCCAAAGCGTAGTAGGTACCTATGGAGAAGAACGGGCAAGAAACTCCACGGACACTCTTTCGTGGACTCACTCAGTCGTGGGTCATACTCGTGTACACCAGTGGAAACGTAGACCCACGTCGACAGCGTTGCGCTATGTAACCGCCTATTCGAGCAAGCCACGCATGTATCAATGACGTCAATTCATGCGTAGCCTCTCAGTGGACACAACCACATACATTTTCTAACAAAGCGAAGCTTAATACACGTGCGTAGCCTTTCCGTGCGCCGCGGTGGGCCCGCGCCTTAAAACAAATGTTCGAGATGTTCGAACTTGTCCGGAGTGCGAGCGGGCGCGCGCATTTCGCGCTCATCTATACGCGTATTTTGATTGTTACTCAAAAATCAAAAATCAAAAAAAATAATCAAAAGTCATTTATTCAAACTAGGCTGAGAATCAGCACTTTTCGAACGTCAAAATTACATAAGACAGTCCCCCCAAAACGCCCACCCTTCACCACTTCCTAGTGCTTTAGCTGGGAAGAAGAAGTGGCGCAACAAACTCCCCAGCAGCACAGCTGTCTGTTCAGTTAGAAAAATTGGATTCTATACAAAAGTTTGCAAAATCATTTACATTATTACGCAACATAAAACATAAATCTAATTAGCCATATGTCAGCTAGCACACGCCAATAAACCAACCAAAAAAAAAAAAAAAAAAGAACAATATAAAAAAAAAAAACGAGAACTATATGTACCTACTCAAGCAGAAATAAGTAGTTAATATAAACATAAACATAAATTAACTAAATAAAAGCCTCTAGGCACAAAGGGCGTGCCCGGCGGAGTGGCGGATAGTTTTAATGTTTCTCAGTATACATGCCGCGATAACTTTGTATGAACGTATACGTAAGAGATCGAAAAATAAAATTCATAATACTCATTAATTACCTTGTTATCCATACACTATATCAATGAGTATCATTCGAAAGCACCAAGTTCCACTTTATATTGGAAAAATGCACTCAAAAACACGAATTAATCGTTGATTAATATTCTGATAGGACGTTATTACAATGTCACGTCTCTGGGTTCGTTGCTATGGCAACAAACAACGGCGGTGCGCCGTCACTCAGGACGCCTACTAGACACACGCGCACGCATCAACTTTCAAAATCCACTCCACAATCCGCCTGCGCGGTGCGCCGTCACTCAGGACTCAGGCTTAAAGAATACATACCTCTGTAACTGCGCACTGAGAGTGTCCGCGAGCGCTGCTTTAGCCCTCAATGCTGCTAACTCCGCCGCCTCCTCTTCCAGACGAAGATTACTCTCCTTTAGATGTTCCACCTGACATTAATAATAAATAGATTAGATTTTGAAATGGGATTCTTAGGCTGCCATCAGACAGACTCCATTTCAACTGCAATCCAACTGAAATTTTGCAGTTACCAGTACATTACGAGTATTGCAGTCATAAAAACTGCATTCGAACTGCAAGAATGCCGTCTGATGGCAGCCTTAGGGCCGGCGTACATATGGCAAGGCGCAGCGCATTCGTCTCTGCCAAACTAATATCGACCTTGCGGCCCTTGAAATAAAGTTGAGAATAAATAAACTTCCATTTGCTCGTGAGGAGTTCGTGGTTAAGTAATATCAGCCGCACGGGTCGATCCATCAGGTTAAGCTACGCTTGCCGGGGTTGGTCCGTGGATGGGTGACCAATGTGATCTTTACATATCCAGACTGTTCCGTGGCTCGGAAAGTACGTTAAGCCGTTGGTCCCGGCTGTTATCTGTAGATCTTTGACAGTCGTTACGGGTCATCAGGGGGCCTAGACAAAATCCCTTTTCTGTAAGCGTTAGCGCCAACGGAAAGATCAAATTGTATGGAGTTGACAGCAGCAGTCACGTGACATCTCTAATGCTAATGTCAACTCCATACAATTTGATATTTCCGTTGGCGTTAACGCTTACAGAAAAGGGATTTTGTCTATAGCCTCAGAAGTCCGAAAGCCTGACAACCAGTCTTACAACGGGGTATCGTATTGCCCAGTTACTGGGTTGTGGAGGTCCGATAGGCAGTCGCTCCATGTAAAATACTGGTATTCAGCTGTACCAGTTAGACTGGAAGCCCCCAACATAGTTGGAAAAGGCTAGGCAGATTGATTAGTACCCTTCGTGCGCGAGTCCGACTCGCACTTGGCCGGTTTTTTCTTTCTCTTACCTCGGCGGTAGAGCGAGCGAGAGCGGCGCTAGCAGTGTCTCTCTCTCGCGTGCAACTATCCAGTTGTTGTGTGCTAGACGTTAGCCGTCGCTCTAATTCGTCTCGTTCGTGACGACATAGTATCAATGTTGCTTGGATTTCTTTTAGTTCCGCTTCTGTTAACAAAACCATAATACATATTACATCAAAAACAAAATCTTTTATTTCACACTAGCTGCACCCTGCGGTTTCACCCGTATACGTCACGATCCCGTGGGAATATCGTATGAAAAGTATCCTATATCCTAACCCAGGCCATGGTCAACTTATGTGCCAAATTTCATCCAAATTTGTTCAGCCGTTTTAGCGTGAACGCGTAACAAACAAATAAACAAACAAACTCACTTTCGCATTTATAATATTAGTTAGAATAACCCCAAAATATTTAAATAACAATAAAAGTTATAAAACTAAAACCTGCCTGAAGGCACAGGTTACAATAAAATTGTTAATTTCATTAGTTGTTATCTGTTCACATATGCACTCTTTTTAACCAGCTCAAAGGCAAGTAGATGACGGACTTACCCAGTTGCTTGGCTCTAGCGGAGTCGGTAGCGTTAGCAGTAGCAGCTTCCTTGGCCGCTTCTAATTCAGTCACCTGCTGAGTAAGCTTCTCTGCGCGTTCTGAAGCGTCCTGTGAAACAATAGGTTATTTACGCTACAAGTGCGGAAAGTAGGTGGTTTCCGGCCAGTGGAATTTTTATTGGAAATCATCTTACGCACGTGTATCATACTATGCGTTGTGCGAGGAAATATATTTTTTTTGTTGAAAAATTAATACATTGATCAAAATCTAAATCTAGAGTAGGTAATTAACGCGTCTATTGAAGTATTAGTTTTAATGCTAAGGCTTAGTTCCTGACGGAGTGCGACCGCACACGGCGCCGATCCCCGCCAGCCTTCTTACGTATGATTTAAAACAAAAACAAAGTCGGGCTGGCGACGGAGATAAAAAAAAAAATCGGTAAAGTATAAAGCACTAGTACGAAAAAGAGGCACTTTCCGCACAATTTGGCTGCTTTAAATACGCTCTTTTCGAGCAAATACATTGTAAAATAGGTATAAAAATAATAACACATACAGCCGGTAAAAAATATTTTCAAATAGTCGTTATTTTTGCTCTTGAACGTTTACGTTTATGCGTAGGTATTAAATAAAATATCGGTCATCACCTTATAAGCATCCATTTCCACACGCAGCTTGCTCTGTGTCCATTTCAGGCGTCCGTCAAGTTCACGCAAATCTTCACGAAACTTCGTCAGTTCTCGCTCGCTGTTCATTAGTTCATGACACTGTATAAGCAGGAATAACACTTATGTCGAATAATTAAATGCTATATTTTCTTGCGGAAAATAGTAGAAGAAATAAATAAGGCTCTGTACAAAAGTACTGAAATCGCGAAAAAAAATCTGCATAAAAGGACAGAAGATAAATTTTAGTTTAGTCCTGTCAAATAAATCAGCGCATGTCACTACTCCATACAAGTTTAGACGTGATTAAAAACTTGCCTACTAAAATTACGTCAATTTACGTCAGTCACTAACTAATTTGACAGGACTAAACTAAAATTTATCTTCTGTCCCTTTCTTAATGAAATAGAAAGAAAAAGATGCACTGAACATAAATTTAGTTTAGTTTGTGAACAAGGGAATCGGCACCATTGTTACCTACTCTGACATTTTATTTTCCCCTGAAGACCTTCTAATTCCGAGCGAAAAAAATTACAAGGCTTAACGTACCTTATCATCATACAACTGACATATCCTCTGCTTCTCAGCATGGGCTGACCTAAGCTTGCCGTTCAAGAGTTCCACCTCCACCTGGGCTGCCTTTTCCGCCCTGGCTGCAGTCTCAGCTGCCCGCTTAGCCTCTATAGCAGCACATTCAACGCTTGCATACCGCATCACTGCTGCATCTTTTTCACGTTCTGCATGGTCTACACGTTTGCCCATCTGTGGATTAATGTTTGTGTAAGAGGTTATGTGGATGGCTAGCGGTTCTCAAACTTTTTTGGCGACAGACTCCTTTTAAAAAACTACATTTTTTACGGAACCTTAGAATAATCAAAACCGTTCGTCGTTTTTTCAGATGTTGCTAAACTTGTTCCACAGGGCCATGTTTCATTTTTTTTAGACATAGGAGCAGTATCGCGTATAAAAAGTAAAGCGCCTACTTGTAGTTTCATTGTATCCTGCATAGACACGTGATTAAGCAAATGCCGCCAAATCTAAAATTACCTAGTTCTTGAGGAAACTGGGCTCGTCAAAACCTCTGTGGGGGCTCCGCGAAAACACTGGTTCATTGTGACCAGTAATTTCGCGGAGCCCCCCCAGAGTCTTTGTGGAGCCCAGGGGTTCCGCGGAGCACACTTTGAGTAACACTGGTATTGGTAAAGAGGATGAATGGAGTACAATGTGTGAAAAAAAAAATGTCCAATCCGAATGGAGTACTTACATTGGTATTGCAATGAAATTGTCAAAAATTAATAAAAACATCGTAATATTTTTTTTAATACAAAAAAGTTATGGCTATTTAAAGTAATTATAAAGTTGACAATGTTAGTACCAGAAATATCCTAATTTCATTAAAAATGTACTAATTTTCCCTTGCCTTGTATACATCCTGCTCGCTACACAATGGCCCACATAATCAGCCTATAATGTTCCCACTGCTGGGACACAGGCCTCCTCTCTCTCAGTGAGAGGGAGGGGGCCGTAATCCACCACGCGGGCCCAGTGCGGGTTGGTAGATGTGACATGTCTTCGACTTTTTGGTTCTAGGATATGCCGGTTTCCTCACGATGTTTTCCTTCACCGTTTTGAGAGCAGTGGCGATGAAATAATTTACACAAAGTAAAGCGCCTGTCAGGGTTCGAACCTACGACCTAGAACTCGTAAGTCGTGGCCGTTACCACTGGGCTACCACTGCTCATAACGCACAATGGCCCGTGCCCCATACATTTACAAAGTAAAATTCCCTACTGAAGAATAAAGGTCCTTTATATCAGTAGTTTTTTTTTTTTGTTTGAGTGAGTTTTTTTTGTTTATAGGTTTTTTTTGCTACATATTGTTTAGGGGGTTCTACATACAAAGATGAGTATGTAGAACTAGCGATTGCCCGCGACTTCATCTGCAATCCATGATGAAAAGTAGCCTATGTCCTTCTCTAGGTCATGGTCTACCCATGTGCCAAATTTCATCCAAATCCGCTTAGCCGTTTTAGCGTGAAAAAACAAACTCACTTATAATACTAGCCGCCCGCTGTTTCGCCCGGGTGGTAAGTCGATAAAAAGTATGCCTATGTCCTTCCCGGGATGCCATCTATCTCCTTGCCAAATTTTATCGAAATCTGTTCAGTGGTGTAGGCGTGAAATGGTGATAGACAGACAAAGTTACTTTCGAATTTATAATATTAGTATGGATATATGGATTAGTTACAATGCAGCTCTATAAAGTACATAAGTACAGGCCTGAGGCCTCCATTCCGTATTGTTTAAACTGATAAGTTGATAACTTAGAGAGATACCATTAGACTCTTCATAGTTGATAAAACAAACATTTCACATAAAAAATTACAAGATAATGTTTATGGCAGATTTCTATAAGATAATTCAACAATAAAAGATAATTGTTGACTCATAAATTATTGTCTTTTTTTACCATTACCAGCTATTGTCTTTGGCCCATTTTTGTTATTATGTGGCCCATCATCCTTACTTAATATTATAAATGCGAAAGTAACTCGGTCTGTCTGTCTGTCTGTCGCGCTTTCACGCCATAACTACTGAACCGATTTAAATGAAATTTGGTACACAGATAGAGCCTGAGAAAGGACATAGGCTACTTTTTATCGACATACCTCGCGGACGAAGCCGCGGGCGGAAGTGTTTATAAAGGAGTGTTTATAAGTGTTTATAATATAATATATCAATAATAAATTAATAACAACAGATTATTAGTGTCCCACAGTAGAAAGAAACATCCTCCCATACAGCCTCTTCTCATACAGTTTCAGCATTGATCAACACACTTTCTCAAGGCGGATTGGCGATTTCAGACTTATATTAATTACAAGTCTAAGATAAGTCTTTACTTCACCAATGATCAATGTCAGTGCCATAATAGTTTAAATGTACTTTTAAATGTAATTTTGATGTAAAAGCGTAAAATCCTACACAAAAGGACTGTTCTGCAGTGCACAGCATGCAAGAGGTAAGGACAGCTTTAGCCCTGCAATAAGACATAGATAAAAACACGTACCATATCCAATTTAACCTCCAACTCTTTAAAAGTTAGATCTTTTTGCTGCAGCTCATCGGACTGCTGTTTGACTCTATCCCTCAAAGACACATTCTCCTTTCTCTGCTCAGCCAGGACCCGTTCCAATGTTTCTATTTGAAACCGCAATATATCCTTTTTGGTGTCATTAGTCTCAGAATTTTCCAAATCCATAGATTTTGTTACCGCTACTTCTGCATTCGAATTTGGAATCAATTCTTGATGGTCGGCTGTTTCTTGCTTATCAGGGACCTCGGTCTTTTGTTCCGTATTCTCATCCTCAAATATGTCATTCATAACTTTACCGTTGGGTAGATTTTTGGCATTTTTAACTGGTTTTTGTGTGTATGCTGTTCTATGAGTGTAAGCACTTTTTAAACTACCGCTTACAGAGGAAAATATTCCATGAACATTTTTTACTATGCTACCGATATCTTGTGATAGCAATTCTTTTGGTATTCTCGTGTATTTTGGATCAATATGCACTATGTTTTCTGGTATTTTCTGTACGGCACTAGCTTTTGATTTCTGACTGGCGAATTGTGAAAGAATCTTGTCAGCGTTTAATTCTTTATCACTAGAATTTAAACTAGCATTTTCATTTGGTTTTATATATGATATGTTTGAAATATTTTCAGCACTTTTGCTAAAAGGTGATTTACAGATGATATTGTTTTCAGATAACTTATTTTCGTTCAAGCTTACGGTCGAGGTAGTGAGAGGCCTATTCATATTATTATAGTCTGTTTGTTTATAATCAGTAATTTCAACATTTTTCTCATTTTTTCCTTGTGTATCACTTACATTCATACTCTCTATACAATTTATAATCAATTCTTTGGCTAAATCTATGTCAGTTTTTTGCGGAAATTCGAAGCTTAATATATCAGTAACGCCATCCTCAGACCCTGGACTGGATAAACTACTTTCATTCGAAAGGCTGTCTGTCGACGATCCATTGCGAAAAACATCGCTAATTGTATTTTTAGTCGGGGATACTTCGGAATCAGAGACTGGGAACGCGGCAGAACACGAATCTAACGTGTCCAGTCCGGAATCACAAATAGTTTCCACCATTGATCCATTTTCTTGAGTTTCTTTCACTTTTTCACTGACGTCAACAGACTCAATATGGATCCCGTTTTCTTCCAATTCCGTCGACATTATTGGTTAAAACACTTTTTATTTATCATCTGATTTATTTAATTTTATAATCATGAACATACAAGCCATGAAGAAACTAAAATTGTTATTTTTTTAATAAAAATAAACATCAGCAGTGTTTGACGTTCCTTGTTGATTGTGGGTGGCCAGTTCTGCAATTTTTTTTTTAATAAAGATATTGCAAATTATAAATTCGCCAAAACCACAAAATACTAATTCAATAATAAATAGGTATATATCAGTTATTCTTGTTTATTTATGCAAAATAATAAATGTTAGCAAATTAAAAACAATCATTATTTAAAAAAAAGTACTTCTAGATTTTTTTACTCCATAGAAATCTCAATATTGCTACAAACAAAATGTTTTTAGTAGAATATGAATTTACTACCAAGTTCGTTACAAAGAGGTACTAAAACAAAAATGTAAATGTTTACATTAAAATGCTAATTGAATTCAGAATACATCAACCATTTATAAATAACAGTGAAGAAATGTAACTCAAGCTCAAAAACGGTCACATGCAAATATGTAAAACTCAGTCGAAGCACGATCCACTCGTCTCTGGAGAGCTGACCTTGCCTTGTCGCGACCAATCACGTTCGAACATTAACGAAAGCGAGAGTGGGCCCAAAAATCGAAACGGTAAACCATAATGTATGTATGAGATTTATCTAGCTCTCGTACTCACGCACGGATGATTGTTTTATTGCGCACTTGATTTTCAACGCACTGCTCAACCTAGAGTTGAAAATCCAGTGCACGATAAATAATCAAATATCTCCGTTCATCATTTGTTTAATGAAATAATTGAAGAATAGAAAAATTAAAAATTTGATACACTGTATATAAAATTGCTTTTATTATCGTAATTTTCTGAAAAAAGAGAAAACTTCATCAACCGGAAGTGCTTCATTGATTTTAAGAATGGTAGTTAATTCTACCGATGCTACTGGCAACATTAGAAGAAAACGTCATGTCATTTCCATTTCGTTCGCCAAAGAAATTGAAACGGAAAAGTAGGTCGTCAGTATTGATTTTTGCAATATTCGACAAACAAAAGACGCAGCTCTCTCCTGTTCAACGCAACAAACTACATGTATTCCTGATAGCGGCGCCTGAATTCAAGAAAAATGCCCGTGAGTACCACGTTATCATGTGATTTCCGGAATTTGATATGGATTCCTATTGGAACTCTGATCTTATCGATTTTGAATATTTTTTGGTATTGACTAATTTTTCCTCGTTTCTTTTCCTAAATTAGTTTCATCTATTCGTATTTTGGTTCAATCGTGCTAGTTGGGATGGTGAGTCATAATATTTTAATTCGTGTCAGGGTCATTTCAACTCCAACTCGAGTGGTATGTCTAGGTACCTACGAAATTACGCATTGGCCGTTTCGTAATGTATTCTGCCATCTGCTTTGTACTTTCAATTTATGACTGTTTGAATTTTCCATAGATTCGTAGAGAAAACTATTTGGAACTCTTTTTTAGGAATATTTTGACGCGCACACAACCGAACGTGGTTACTGCCCGCGTATTGTCGATTCGATATTTTTAGACGCCCGCGTCACCCACTTACTTTTTTTGAACCTACCTATATAGCCATGAAATAACAAAAATCGGTAGGTAAAATTCTAGATTCATCTAAATCAAGTTTTGCTACCGACTCCCTTAGCCCAAAGCTGAGCGGGCCTGAGCGTACGCGTTCTAAATAGGTCGCCAGCCAATTTCAAGAGCATTGTTGCCAATGCCTATTTTCCAGATTCCCCAAAATCATTGGTGAAAATCCCTGAATTTGGGGAGAGCAAAATTCTGATTCCTCACAAAATTCCCTCAAATATAATCAACTCATTTCTACTTATACAATATTTATTAATAATTCTAAAGAATATAAACCTCAACAAGAAGATAAAAAATAAAATATTCTTTGCCATGCAGCTACATTAGGGGTTTCACCTGATAATCTATTGAATGTAATGTTGATTTTGATTTTATGTAATGTTGCCATAAAAAATATAAATTTAGACTGGAATTTACTGGATGACTGATCCACATGCGAGTATGTAGGTAGTAAAATGATGTTTTGTATTGTAATATTGGTTTACCTTGGTAAAATTTTAAAATCCCCATATAATGCCCGCATGGGTCCTCTCACCACATAATCCCCAATCGTTTTGTGATTCCCCCCAGTTTGGGGAAATCCCCACAAATTGGCAATGCTGCTCAAGAGTTTAGCCATCATATAGTAAGTACTTACAATATTTAAATCAACCTACTAGGTACCTACTTGGGTTATCTCCTGAATATGTTTTCATTTTTGTATCATATTGGAAAAAAAACCACTGCTGGACTTAGCCTCCCCTTACCATAGCCTTAACAGTTACCAGGACACAAAATGCCCATAGACATGATAATAATAAAGCTTCAAATTTTATCTCGTTCAGTGTCCTCAAAACCTACCATAGTTACACTAGGCTTTGGGCTGTTTCCCGCAACTTCGTCTGTGAACCAGGATGAAAAGTAGCCTATGTCCTTCTCCTTGTCATGGTCTACCCCTATGTCAAATTTCATCCAAATCCGTTCAGCCGTTTTAACGTGAAAGCATAACAAACAAACTCACTTTCGCATTTTTAATATTAACTAGCTTTGCCCGCAGCTTCGCCAGCATGGTATGTCGATAAAAAGTAGCCTTTGTCCTTCTCCAGGATGCCATCAAATTTTATCGAAATCCGTTCAGTGGTTTAGGAGTGAAAAGGTAACATACAGACAGACAGAGTTACTTTCGAATTTATAATATTAGTAAGGATTATAAAGAGTAAAAATATAAATACAAAAGTATATTTATATAATTTATAATGCTTAGTCAGTACCTAAATTCCAACACAAATAAGTTAGGAATTGGTAACAAATAAGCGAGTCCAACAACACTTAGGTCTAAAACTTTGACAAATGATAATATGAATCACTATATAAGGAATGAATGAAAGGTAATTGCATCCAGCCGAGATGAGAATGCTAAAAGGGCTGTGTGGTGTTATGCAAATGGATAGAATAAAGCAATCCTTACTTCCTAAAATATTGTAAATGCGAAAACGGCTGAAAAGATTTAGATGAAAATGTGTAGGCCATAATCTGGAGTAGGACATAGGATACTTTTTATCCCAATATTCCCTCGGGCTCGAGACTTATGCGGGTGAAATCGCGGGGTGCATTTAGTTTATAATATTTACTTATACTCTATTTGAAATAAGATTAGACATTTAAATAAACCTTTTTTTACTGTCCGTTCTACCGATTTTGACCTCTATTGCGTTGCTGGCATGACAAATGGCAGCTGCAGTACCTTTTATGCTTTTAATGCCATCCTTATGCTTACGGTATAGAAGTCAAAATCGGTTGATCGGACTGTATGAAGGTTTGTTTAAATGTCTAATCTTAATACAAATGGGGTAGAGGATTTTTGGTCCTTTGATAATATTTCTTTTGGTTTTGTTTGTCCTTTCGAATCTATTCCAATGTAAGTTGTTCCGTTAATTTGTTTCATTGATTCCGCCATCTTCACCGAGTCGTCACCTTGGATGTCTATGGCTTCTGTCATATGTACGTCAGTAACCAACTCGCTGTGCTCACAATAACTACATTGTTCATAATCAGAGACAAACATCAAGTAGGGTACACATTAAGCTATACATTTCCAGTTTAAGCTGATCTCGCATTGTATAGAATTTCCGTACAATGCGAGGTCAGCTTATACTGGAAATGTATAGCTTGATGTGTAGCTGTGTGTACTTGCACAATTCAAAAGCAAAAACATACGACCTTGAAAACATTTGAATATTTTATTGTATTTGTGTGCATATTATTATCTCGTCATCGCATGCGCAGTTTCTTAACAAAAAAATAATAACTGATCTGATGAATCGATAAAAAAAACTGCATTCAGAGACAGAGGAAAAAAACCGGCCAAGTGCGAGTCGGACTCTCGCACGAAGGGTTCCGTACCATTATCTATAAAAACGGCAAAAAAATCCCGTTTGTTGTATGGGAGGCCCGTTAAATATAATATTTATTATATTCCGTTTTTTAGTATTTGTTGTTATAGCGGCAACAGAAATACATCATCTGAAAAATTCAACTGTCTAACTATCACGGTTCATGAGATACAGCCTGGTGACAGACAGACAGACAGCGGAGCCTTAGTAATAGGGTCCTGTTTTACCCTTTGGGTACGGAACCCTAAAAAAAACTAATGCGTCTTCGCCATTAGGTAGCCTTACTGAGTTAATTTTTTGGTCCTTTTAGTCGGTAATATTTCCAGATCGCTCGGCTACGTAATAACACCCGCACGGGTCGATCCGTCAGGTTAAGCTACGCTTTCCGGGGTGGGTCCATGGATGGGTGATCTTTACATACCGAGACTCCTCCGTGTCATTTGTGGATCATTGACAGTCATTACGGGTCGTCAGAGGCACGAAAGTGTGACAAGCAGTCTTACCAAGGGGTATCGTATTACCCAGTAACTGGGTTGTGTTATGCTTAGCATGATCACATTAGAAACGGGGTTTGTCGACGGAAGAATAGACAAAATGACAGATAATAATCACAATCTGTCATTTTGTCTATTCTTCCGTTGACAAAACCTGTTTCTATGGTTGTCATACTACGCGTGCTGGGTAGATGGTGACTTCGCCAAAGTTCCATGTAATAAGGGGGGTCAAGCCTATTTTCTATGGCTCGGGGATGCAACTGTTATTTTTCTAAACAGGCGTTTCTCTTGTACCACAGGACGCGGAGCTAGCACCTCCCACCGTCGAGAATGTACGGGTGGTCGTGCGCGTCCGTCCGATGGACCAGCGTGAGAAGCTGGACGGCTCCTACAGCTGCGTCTCCGTCGATGGGCAGAACAATACTGTGGCCGTGACGAAGAACAACGTGACAGCTGCCGAGCCTCCGAGGGTGTACGCTTACGATGCGGTCTTCGACAGCAATACTAGCCAGGTATGTTGTTTTTGGTCCTTAGGAGCAGAGACTGTACCCTACCTCAGATTTTATCTCGCTCGCACATTACTACTCGTGACCTGAGTGAGGGCGAGACGCAGTGGGGCGCTAGCGGCTCTCAAGCCCCGAAAAGTCTAGGTAATAGGGAATATGCATGTGATTCAAATATGGGTCAAATATTTTTTTTATAAACTATGTTACTTCACAATTATGCCTCCATCAATATTTTTGAATAAAATTTCTTTTTGAGCGAGAAATTAATTTTTTTAAAGTCCCAAAAAACTGTGGGTAATTCAAATACTTGAAAAAGCTAATAGCGGATGTGACGTAACAATCCGGGATAACAATCAAAATGTCAATGTCAAGTCAATCAACAAGTGTCAAGTCAATGTCAAACGCTCATAGAAAAAGGAGTGTTTGACGTTGACTTGACAGTTGCTTGTCTGTTTTCACGGACTGTGAGGTCACCACACCAAGCGCACCAAATGGAGGGCGTTTAAATAACCCGGATCGGTTGGATATTTTTAAACATTTTTTTAACTACTTTAAATTGCTTTTTTGCCGTTGAATTTTTTTTACTATTATTTGACGATGTAAACTATCGAATAAAAATATTAAAGAAATACATGCATATTCCCTATTGCTTTTTTCGGTGAAAATTAAAAAAAAACATAAGATTGATCTAATTTGAAGTATTTTTTTAATACCAGCGGTTTATAGTTTTGTTTAGATCATCGAAGTACAGCTTTTTCCCTTGGTTTCGCCCGCGTGGACCTCGGAAAATAACCCACGGGAACGTATTAAAAGTACCTTATGTGTTAATCTAGGTTATTTATTTATTTAGTACATGGAGGACTTACAGCTAACAAAAACAACTCAAATCCGTTCAGTCGTTCTTGCGCCAATCTGGAACATACCTATATCCAGACAAACGAACAAAAATTCTAATAAAACCTTTTTACAAAAAAAAAACAACCGACTTCTAAAAAAAACACTAAAAAGGGAAAATAATTTTGCAAGTCGCTGTGGCTTTGGTTTTCAATTTTCGTTTTTTGCCACCGACTTCCGAAATTAAACTAATTTTTCACTTTTTAGTGTTTTTTTTATTGTTTAGGAACTAAATGGTGACATGGGGCGAGTGAGAGAACATGCGCGAATGTTACTTGCGTAAAAAAATAACAATAAGGACATAAATAAATTGTTATTAATATTAAATGAGACAAAGGTTTTTTTTACAAAACCCTAAATTAAAACAATTCCTGCAATTTTTTTAAAACAAGATTTTATTATTTAAAAAATAAAATATAAACATAAATAATACGTGAGACTTTTGTCTCACGTATTATTTATGTTTAAGATACTAACAGAGCAAGTATCAGTATTGTATCATTTACAATACAAGCCATGGCGTCATTTCACTGTAGGTAAGCAATAAAAGAAAGTTCCTTGCTCTATCTTTCATTAGCTGTATAATGATGACGTCAGCTCTATTCCCGTCGATGAGTAACTAAGTGATAGATGTTACTTGTTTCTATCCGGAAAAGGAAATTGGAATCTTCCATCATTTTCCTTGTTTAGGGAAAATTGCGGGGCTGTTTCAGTGTGTAAATGTTATATGATTTTATTTCTGTAAATATAAACAATTTCACACGTCAATCATATTTAAAAATAAAAAGTTTTTACAAAAAAAAAAAACAACCGACTTCCAACAAAACACTGAAAAGTTTAAAAATGAATTTAATTACGGAAGTCGGTGTCTTTGCTTTTCAATTTTCGTTTTCTGCCACTGACTTCCGAAATAAAAATTATTTTTCACTTTTTAGTGTTTTTTTTGGAAGTCGGTTTTTTTTTTTTTGTAAAATGTTTTTATTTTTCACTGGAAGTCGGTTAAAAAACTAGATGAGTTTGGTGTTTCGTATCTGAGCTTCTACTCTGAGAGAAAGACCAATAACAAACTCTCTTTTAAGTCTCTTTTAAAGTCCAGACATAATCTTAAAGGTCAGATCACGTGTACGGTAAATCGTTTTATACAACGATTTTTTATATATATCCCATAACTCTAGAGTATTAATTAATAAAACCATGTCAAGGAATCAACTGGCATGTTTTTTTTATTTTTCATACAAAAACAATTCGACAAAGTCACGATTATTTACGAAAATAAAAAACTGACTATTTGTGTCTACAAAAAAAAAAGACGACGTCGCATTTTCTTAGCTTTAAATAATATGAATGATTGGTTTGAATGATAATGATTTACCCGTATTTATTAATGAAACTTAGATACACACATCGAGAGTCTAATAATACACGTACGTTAAAAAAAAAAACGATGTTTTGACAAGTCATAAAAAGCAGGGGTCGGTAACTAGACTCGCGACAATCTAAGAAGTCCGTTTTGAAAAATCTTTTGTATAGCAATGAAAAAAAAATAGTTTCTAAAATACTGATTCTCGAGACATATCGTTTAAACATACTTAGAGAGTTTGTAATCGACGACTTATCTACATCGCTTAAAACTGATTCTCAAGGCTTAACGTTTAATTACAAGTACGAGAACGAAACGTCAAAACGGACTTCTTAGATTGTCGCGAGTGTAGGTTAGTAATAAAACAGAATTTGTATAAAACTGGCAGATAATTTAACCGGAACTTAGAACGGTAGTGAAACAAGCCAACACTGTTGTCATTTTTGTGATAATTAATTCTCAAGGCTAGTTAATTAATACTACATTTAGTAGTTCTCTTTAGTACTGGTCTAAACAGCTGTTCTTGAAACGTATTTCCTCTAATAATTTTCGTACTCATACATAGTACAACTAGGATTGCAGAAAAAATATTGAAATATCGATATTTTTAGTTCGATATATCGATATAAAATACCAAGTATCGAAAATGTATCAAAAACGATATATTTCCAATAGCAATACCGTTGTCGCCACTGAGAGCCGTGAAAAGTATACTTTTTTTTCCTAGTTCGGTATTCAAATAATTAGAAAACTTAAATTACGTAATTTTTTTTTTTTCTTGAAAATTCCACTGATATATCGATATATTTTTTTCCGTTAAATCGAAATCGACCTTGATATTTTTTTTAAATATCGATACGATATATTTCGATACTTTTTGACACTTCTTGCATCCCTAAGTACAACTAAAACAGTATTCGAACAACAGTTTCTCTCTCTGTCCATTCCAAATTTTAGCTATTTAATGATAAAAGTGCCGATGTAACTTCCTAGGAGCTGATATTTCAATCGTCAGAAAACTTAATCAGAGAAGTATTTTCAAGTATTTTGATATTTGATTGTTTTCCTAGGGAGCAAACAACTACTTTACAGGCGTGTGTTTCTTTGAATCCAGAGCGCAGCGAGAGAGGGATTCAACGTCATTCGAGATTAAATAAAATAGTGTTGCTCCCAAGGTGGAAACTTAGTTTTTATCACTCTCTATGAAAAAATAAGTACGTTCATCTCATGAATAAGAGAAGTATTTTTTCTTTAATTTGGCTCGCGCCCGGTTTACTTTACCATACCGCCTGTTACTTGTGAATACAATGTTCGTGATTGATCTCTTTGGTGATTGGAACTTTTACTATCAATATTCATATTCCAAATTCAAATCACTTAGTCCCTAGGGATCAAAGAGCTATTTTAGTCCCTGTTTACGAGGAATAAGCTAGCTCTTTTAGAATACATGTGATAAAAAAGTTTTTCTACACTAAAACAATCCAACGTCCAAATTATTCTTCGAATAAAAGATGTCCGACTAAGGAAAAAAATGTATTAACCCCCTCCCGCTGCAATTTTTATCGTACACTGTAGTATTCTATAACGTGAATATCTCATGCAACGGGGTGGTGAAGCTCCCGGGGCGGGTACCGCGAAACTAGGCCACGACCCGAGCCCGAACGCCACATAAAAATCCGAGTGCTGCCGATCAACGTGCAACCTGTTACCAGTCCTATTGCGCTCTTAACCCTAGTCGCACCGCGAGCTCGTCGGGAGCGCTTCCGACAAAATAATATAGAATAATATCGTATTATATTCCTGTGATTTTAGTCTCTACTTTTAGTATTTCAGTGATTTTTACCGTGTATTAACAAGAAGAGAAGAATTTTGAGAATTTCGTGGGTCTAGTCCATCTTTCGACTTGACTGGCGCTGTTTATTGCCTCAGTCTTGTCGAATGGTGGGTTAAATCTGTGTTTTAACATCATAAAAGAAGACTCCACGCAAGAAGACGAAGAAGACTACTTTGTTGTAACATTTTTCCCGTGTTTTTTTTTTTTTGGAATACCGTTTCTGTAGGAATATATCGCGTTTAGAACAGTTTTAGATGGATAAAAACCGAAATATTCTTGAGAAACTGTGTTATTATTTCAATATATTAGCATGAATTTTTGTTTTGTGTAACGAGAAGTGTTCATAAGTGTCTGTATTTAGGTCATTCTTGAAAGAATCTTTTGTAGTCGCCTCTTGTGGAATACTATGCCGCACGTGCCGTGTCCTAGTTTTTTTATGAGTTGACCTACTTAACCAATCATTGATTTCCAATATTCCACCTCGCAAGGGACGGCTTTGAAGTGCTTTTACGAATGACAATTATTGTTAGACTTTGTAAGGTTTAACTTCGAACTATGATGGATAGAAGGCTGAACAACAAAGGAATCTATCCTACACAAAGAAGAAAAACTGAATTCGGGTTACAATTTCAACATCATCGCATTCTTCTGTCAATTTCGCAATAGTTTAGGAAAACTAAAATAGAATGAAAACGTAACCCGAATGATGTTGTAACGTTTCTTACAGTTCTGGAATTTATCAGAGCTCTGTCTGTGACGTAACATTCTTAATGCATCTTGTAGTACGTCGCGCGTAGACTTTCGTCTGTTTATACCGCGCTGGCTGTATTAGAAGACGTTAAGAAATATAATGTAGTGCATCGGGGAGTTGATGGCATCGGCTGGATGAAGACCTGAAGATTTGTGACTTGAAATTTTATTTTTCTTTGTCTTATGTATGTCTGTTTGGATTGATATACAGACGCTGTCAGTTCTGAATACAAACAGCACATTTTTGTAGTAATTTACAACTTTTTTATAGTAAACAAAGTTTTTTTTAATTACAGTAATTAGGTCATATTTCCTTTGTATGTCGTTCTATTTTTAGATCTGTTCCTGTTTTATGCCAATAATGTATGCTTCGCGGACTGAAGGACCAGCACCACCAATGCTCCGCAGAACTGGGCTTCTGTTTGAATGAATGCAATTTTCTTTTGTAGATTGCAGTGGAGATTGCTGATCGCTGATTAATTTCATATCTTTTCCTATCTTTAAGCAGAGGTGAGCAGAGCTGTTTTTCCGATACTTAGTATAAATAGGTAGGTAGGATTTATGTAGAAAATCATTTGACTGGTGACAGGTTGCACGGCGATCTTCATTTTCGTTACTACCAAATCACATCATTTATTAGTTGACAAACATAGATGTTTTTATTATAATAGTCCTCCACTATTTTTAATTAATGTTCTTTTTCATCAAACTTTATGTTTTACGCAAGTAAGTCGTGACTTTAGGCAGTTTAATCTAAATTTTACACCTTGCAATTCTAACGATCTAAAAAGCGTATCTGATGTCGCGATCGCGTTTGGCGTGGCCGTGCACGCGTAGCATGACCACCGTAGCAACGGGTTTTGTTGACTGAAGAATAGACAAAATGACAGATAAACAATCACAATCTGTCATCTTGTCTATTCTTCCGTCGACAAAACCCGTTTCTACGGTGGTCATGCTACGCGTGCTGTGCCCTTCAAAATTTAACATCGACTCGAACAGAAGAAGACTTTAAATTTTAAG